>CM076578.1:641785301-642259272 GCA_034641835.2 Pinus albicaulis | reverse complement strand
GAGGAACAAAAATGCACACAGTTTTTAAGGTGGAAACCCACTCCGGGACAAAAACCACCTAATGCTTTTCTAATAATTATTTTCAACTCCAATTGAAAATAAAGCTCCTGTTGGGGTTCCCATGTTTTGGCCAAATTGGCAAGACCAAAAGATGAGACAACATCAGAACCACTTTTAGGCCCCAGGATCTAGCCCTCCTGGACCCGGAGAGGGATCTCTCCAAACAGAGCAAAGAATGATATATCTTTGAAGCTTAGAATGAGGTGTTAGGCTAGTTATGAAGCACAGAGGGGGTTTTAAAATGATTTGGTTGAAGGGTTGCTGGGTTGGTTAGGGAATCATGGACTGAGAAAGCAATGGGAGAAAAGGAACAAGGCAGCAGGACATTTCAGCAAAGAGGATAGGCCTAGACAGTGCCATCCATTGGGCTATGGAGTCATGAAAGGAAATTACTTGCATCCACTAGCCAAGGCTTTCAAAGGGAAATTCATCTACACTAAAATATATTTTAGGCAGATGATGGAATGGAACATTAAGGAGGGAAAGTGAAAGAAGGAGAACAGCCCAATTTCTGTCTATAGATCAGGTCAGAGGTCATTTAACTCTAGACCTGCTTGGAAATACTCTAAGGAAGCTCTCAAAGGGACAAAGGGGCTGCTTATAGATCAGACCAAAGGTCATTTAACTTCAGGTCTGCTTTAGCAACTCCAAAGGAAAAACAGAGATAACAAGGAAACATCCAAGCAGCAAACCCCCAAGCTCATACATCAGTCAGCAGGCAATAACATCCGCTGCACTGGTTAAACCCGTGAATCTACTCTTAGATAACACATGAAGCAGAAAACATCAAAGGTAGGGAGAGCAGGAAACATAGGGCACCTAACAAGGGTGAATCCTATGTTATACTTCTGCTGCCTACCAGAAGAACATGAAACAATATGAAAATGTAATAAACAGAGTTAGAAACACATCACCAATAGCAATAGACCAGGATCCTGTGAAATGTGCTTTGATTAATTGATGCAAAACCAGTCATGTACAATGTAGCTCAATAGCTATTACAGTCCAGACTTTCTCCTCCCAGCCTATTACATACAACTACTCTTCTATTCCCTCCCAAGACTGTTCTAACAGTCGGATGAATCCCTCTAACAACAAATGCCCAACAAGGCAACAACAACAACAACAACTGGACAACAACCTTTACATTATGTTCTCGGGGATTTTATATGAGAAGAGAGAAACAGAGGTAGATAGACAGTTAATTGATCTCATTAAGACAGAATCGGCGGAAGTGTCCACTCCCATATTGCTTAATGGCTATCTGCAACGCTGTAGGTACTCTAAGACTGGTTCGGAGATCTCTGTCAGGTCAGATTTTGACCTCTGGTGTTTGGTATCTGTGCTACCATTCTGGAATAAATGAACTGGATGAAAATCTGCGGGTCTTCTCCATACCTCCATTACTGCTGCTTGACTGTCTTAAATGGGTTTTAGACAGTGAAATTAACCTTTTCAGGGCTCGAGGAGGCATGGAGATCGCTGTAGGAAGGTGTACTTCTGGAGTAAACACGCTCTGCTGTTAGGTGGCACAGTTATGACTTGCTGGTGCGCTCTTAGTCTTCAAACAGTGCCTTAATCCTTTGAACACGGGATTAGCGCTTCAAATATTCAATTACAGGCTCAAATCCCACAAATCTGTCTCTGCTGTCTCGTTTGGCTGCTGAGTGGCCTCTCTGTGCTACCTGCATAATGAAATAAACTCATCACAAAGCCTGGGCAGTGGTGGAGAAATGCAGTGAAGGCAGAGGAATGGTGGCGGAACGGTGAAAATCGCGGATATGCAAACGGAGGGGTGAAAACTCACGAACAATATGGTTTGGTGATAGAATGCAGCGCATACCATTAGATCCTAGCCTGGGAGTGGAAATCGACGGCGGAGATCAGTCGGATGGACGGCCTTATGAAACATAACGGGGCGCAGGACCTCCAATAGAAAATGCGGAACTTTGGTTATAAACCAAAATACAAAGGAATTGGGTGAAAAACAATGAAGAGGAGGGGCGGACGTGGGACCCAGTGGAGGCGAAGGGCAATTAAACGTGAGCCGTCAGATCCGGGAGGAGACAGACGGCGGAGATGAAATCGGGCAATCGCAATTGGAGGTCGGAGCGAAAGGCAATCGCAACGCACATTCAAAAAGTTCCGATTGCGATTTGGAGAGATGTTGCGATTAAACACCAACCGTCGGATCTGGGACCAGATCGACGATCCACATTAAATCAAAGGGAGATGGAGAGGGGCGGAGGAACGACGATGTGATTAGCGCTGAGCCGTAGGATCAGCAGGGAGATGGACGGCTGCGATTTAATCGAGAAACGGGAGGAAGGACTTGCGATTGCAGTCGGAGCGGCGGGTGCGATTAGCGCAGGACCGTTGATCTGCGCGAGGGATCAACGGTGGGAGATGCGATCGGAGGATCGGGAGAAGGGCTTGCGATTGACGATCAGGAGGGGAAATGTGATGGAGCGCTGGCCGTCGAATCGGCGAGGCGATGGATGGCTAGGAAATGATCGGAGGATCGCAATCGGAGCACAGAGAAGAAGGCATACAATTGATCGGGGATCGCATTTGAAACATTGCGATTGTGATGGAGTGATTGGCGCTGGACCGTTGATCTGCGGGAGGAATCAACGGTGGAGAACGCGATCGGAGGACTGTAATCGGGGCGGCACTGCTGCGACTTGCGATTGCGATCGGACAGGGGTAATGCGATTGAGCGCTAGCCGTCAGATCTTGTGACAGATCGACGGTTCTCAACACGTCGCGAGACTTTGTGTGATAAAACGATCACATCGGGGATTTTCACTAATGCAAAGGAATTGCACCCGCCCGATGCTCCGATTGCGATAAGCGCCGGGGACTTAAGCACTTGGTCCTGGCGCCTGGGCACATGTGGGGAAGTGGTTAAGGGGCTAGCGGGAAAGGGGCTAGGCCTTATAATAAGGTCGGAAAGTGGGTTTTGGGCCCTTTTGATGGATTTTGAAGGTTGGGAAGGGGAACGATAGAGGGATAGAGGGGAAAAAAGGCCAACAAAGGTTAGGGGAGGAAATTTAAAGGGGATTTTGAGGGGATTTGAGGGGTAAATGGGGAAATAGAAGGGGATACAAGGGGGAATAGAAAGAGGCTAAATGAGGCCGGAAAGAAGGAAAAGGGGGCCTTTGGGCATTTCTTCACATAACAGAGAGGATTTATAAGGGAAATCAGCAGAGGGGATTTTATCCAAGGATAAAAGGCACATGGAGGCTTCAAGGAGACTGTGTTTTCAGAGGAAATGCATTCCTTGAAGACTCAGCAAAGATTTAGCCCCCTATTTTCTTGTCAAATATTTCATAGGGGGGCTAACAGTGGCTCCACATGGGGATGGCTTCTTTTTTAAGGAGTCAAGAATCCAGAAATTGATCTCTTGGTGTAAGCCAGAGGCCTGCTGCTTGAACCATCCATTTCTTTCTTTGATCAGCTGCCACAAGCTATGAAGACAACAAATCAACAGCACAATTCTTCCAAACAACTACCTACCCACACTATAGTCCTAACATTTTTTCTTCTGGGTGCATTTGGACTTGCAGACCCTTTTACATCATCAATTTTTACAAACGGGAAAAATAAACCTATTCTATTTCTACCCTTATTTCTCCATGAGACCAGATTAGACTGTTGGTCTCATATGCTTCTCTACCTACACTACTACCTGCTAGGATTAGACTGTTTAGCAGGTTTCTTCTCTACATTCTAAGACAGAAATTTAAACAAATAATCTACTTGCTCATAGCCTGAGCTTTATTGAGCTTTTCCTACCTACCCTACTCTAACTGGAATATTTACAATCTAGCTTACAAACATGGTCTTCCAATGTAACCAGTCCATCAAGTGATCCCATGGCTGGTCCTTCTTTCTCAAATCCTTGAGCATGTTGGATAGGCAGGGCAGCTCCCACTCTGTTTGTTCTATATCAGCAGCTTTGAAAAAGTTTCTTTCTTCTTGCAACATGCTGCTGAGCAAGACCTTTGATCCTTCCTCAAATGTATGCAGGAGGTGTGCGCAAGGATCATGAAAAGATACCTGGCTAGGAGTATCTGGCAGGCTGGCTTCAACCTGGATCTCTTCTTCTTCCACTGGCTCAAGAATGAAACTCTCTTGAGAAAGAGAATCTCCTGCATCTTCTGAACTGGAGGACTCATCGTATATTGCAGTTGAGTCCTTCTGGAGCTCTGACATGTTCTGCTCTGATGTGCTGAGCTCTGTGAAAAGATCTGCGTATTCTCGAGCAGGGGCTTGTTCCATTACTTCCTCCTTTTCAAGAGGAAGTTCGTTATTTTCATTCTGCTCAAGAATCTCTTCTTTGCTTTCCTCCTCATCTTCTGAAAGGAAAGACTGCTGGTCTCCGATTTCACTGATGGTCTGTGGTAGAGTAGAATGAAGATTCAAAGAATCTTCATACTAACAATATCATTGTAGCTCTCGCCATCAGTGTCATAAATAGGCGGACCCAGCCAAGTCCACCATTCTGGGCGCACAGCAGGTCTTTGTTCGTCCTGATTCACAGAGGAGTCTTCTGAATCTGAATGATCAAACTCACAAGATGAGTGAGCAAGAGTGTGTGTTCTATAGAAGATGTCTGGGGTGGACTGCTGGTTTAATATCCGATCAATCTCTTCTTCTGTCAAAAGAGGGGTTTCCCTCACATCATGGATAGAAGAACAACAGTCCTCTTCTTCTCACATTAGCTGACTGGGAGGCGGGATTTCCTCTTGAGCCTCTTCTTCCGTATCAGATTCTGCCTCTTCTATGCAATCTCCTGTTTCCTCAAGGTATCTTTCCCTATCAGCCTTTGCTAATAGGTCCTGATATTCTCTGGTCAACGTAACATAAGACATGGGTAAGCAATCAGGCAGCTCCTGATCACTTCCCTCCTCATCTTCTATAGATTCTTGAGCATCATACATGTCTTGCTCATCTTCTCGGCTCTGAGTTTGTTCTTGCTCTAAAGGAGAAACATAGTCCCATTCTAAATAATCATCATACACATTCATATTTTTAAAGCCATACTCACGATTCAGGGACTTTTAAACATTTATGTTATTCACTACTTTATTATGAAAGCATTATACTTTGCATCTCTGTCCATGTTTGGTTGCTTTATGCAAAAGAAGGCTACGCTAACTTCTCGGCAGCCGATTCAGTGTCCTTCACCAGTGGAGTCATCAGGTCTTTGGATCATAGGGAGTGTGGAGTTGCCAGGTGGATGATTATGAATATTTGAAGCAGGATGTTATCCACCATCAGCAATTAGAAGCCAATCTTAAAGGCAAACTGGTCTCTTCCCCAGCGGAGTCGCCATTATGTTGGGGTTCCCATGTTTTGGCCAGATTGGCAAGACCAAAAGATGAGACAACATCAGAACCACTTTTAGGCCCCAGGATCTAGCCCTCCTGGACCCTGAGAGGGATCTCTCCAAACAGAGCAAAGAATGATATATCTTTGAAGCTCAGAATGAGGTGTTAGGCTAGTTATGAAGCACAGAGGGGGGTTTTAAAATGATTTGGTTGAAGGGTTGCTAGGTTGGTTAGGGAATCATGGACTGAGAAAGCAATGGGAGAAAAGGAACAAGGTAGCAGGACATTTCAGCAAAGAGGATAGGCCTAGACAGTGCCATCCATTGGGCTATGGAGTCATGAAAGGAAATTACTTGCATCCACTAGCCAAGGCTTTCAAAGGGCAAGTCATCTACACTAAAGGATCTTTTAGGCAGATGATGGAATGGAACATTAAGGAGGGAAAGTGAAAGAAGGAGAACAGCCCAATTTCTGTCTATAGATCAGGTCAGAGGTCATTTAACTCCAGACCTGCTTGGACATACTCTAAGGCAGCTCTCAAAGGGACAAAGGGGCTGCTTATAGACCAGACCAAAGGTCATTTAACTCCAGGTCTGCTTTAGCAACTCCAAAGGAAAAACAGAGATAACAAGGAAACATCCAAGCAGCAAACCCCCAAGCTCATACATCAGTCAAAAGGCAATAACATCTGCTGCACTAGTTAAACCCGTGAATCTACTCTTAGATAACACATGAAGCAGAAAACATCAAAGGTAGGGAGAGCAGGAAACGTAGGGCACCTAACAAGGGTGAATCCTATGTTATACTTCTGTTACCTACCAGAAGAACATGAAACAATATGAAAATGTAATAAACAGAGTTAGAAACACATCACCAATAGCAATAGACCAGGATCCTGTGAAATGTGCTTTGATTAATTGATGCAAAACCAGTCATGTACAATGTAGCTCAATAGCTGTTACAGTCCAGACTTTCTCCTCCCAGCCTATTACATACAACTACTTTGCTATTCCCTCCCAAGACTGTTCTAACAGTCGGATGAATCCCTCTAACAGCAAATGCCCAACAAGGCAACAACAACAACAACAACTGGACAACAACCTTTACATTATGTTCTCAGGGAATTTTATATGAGAAGAGAGAAACAGAGGTAGATAGACAGTTAATTGATCTCATTAAGACAGAATCGGTGGAAGTGTCCACGCCCATACTGCTTAATGGCTATCTGCAACGCTGTAGGTACTCTAAGACTGGTTCGGAGATCTCTGTCAGGTCAGATTTTGACCTCTGGTGTTTCGTGAAGTCCTTCTGGTGTTTGGTATCTGTGCTACCATTTTGGAATAAATGAACTGGATGAAAATCTGCAGGTCTTCTCCATACCTCCATTACTGCTGCTTGACTGTCTTAAATGGGTTTCAGACAGTGAAATTAACCTTTTCAGGGCTCGAGGAGGCATGGAGATCGCTGTAGGAAGGTGTACTTCTGGAGTAAACGCGCTCTGCTGTTAGGTGGCGCAGTTATGACTTGCTGGTGTGCTCTTAGTCTTCAAACAGTGCCTTAATCCTTTGAAAACGGGATTAGCGCTTCAAATATTCAATTACAAGCTCAAATCCCACAAATCTGTCTTTGATGTCTCGTTTGGCTGCTGAATGGTCTCTCTGTGCTACCTGCATAATGAAATAAACTCATCACAGAGCCCGGGCAGTGGTGGAGAAATGCAGTGAAGGCAGAGGAATGGTGGCGGAACGGTGAAAACAACGGAGATGCAAACGGAGGGGTGAAAACTCACGAACAATATGGTTTGGTGATAGAATGCAGCGCAGACCATTAGATCCTGGCCTGGGAGTGGAAATCGATGGCGGAGATCAGTCGGATGGACGGCCTTATGAAACATAACGGGGCGCAGGACCTCTAATAGAAAACGTGGAACTTTGGTTATAAACGAAAATACAAAGGAATTGGGTGAAAAACAATGAAGCGGAGGGGCGGACGTGGGACCCAGCGGAGGCGGAGGGCAATTAAACGTGAGCCGTTAGATCCGGGAGGAGACAAACGACGGAGATGAAATCGGGCAATCGCAATCGGAGGTCGGAGCGAAAGGCAATCGCAACGCACATTCAAAACGTTCCGATTGCGATTTGGAGAGATGTTGCGATTAAACACCAACCGTCGGATCTGCGACCAGATCGACGATCCACATTAAATCGGAGGGAGATGGAGAGGGGCAGCGGAATGATGATGCGATTAGCGCTGAGCCGTAGGATCAGCAGGGAGATGGACGGCTGCGATTTAATCGGGAGACGGGAGGAAGGACTTGCGATTGTAGTCGGAGCGGCGGGTGCGATTAGCGCAGGACCGTTGATCTGCGCGAGGGATCAACGGTGGTGTTATCACTCTGTAATTAGCAATATTGGCAAAGTCCAACTGCAGAGGTAACATCAAACTGCTTTGGGATTCAAGGATCTAGCCCTCCTGAATCCAGAGAGGGATCTCTCTATAAATGAGTTCAAAGATGTGATCTTTAAAGACTGAAATTATGATATTAGGCTAGTTATGAAGAGCATGGGTTTGTTTTGTTTGTTTTTGGTTGGGCGAAGACATGGTGAAGGTGAAAGCAGTTCAAAATAAAGGGTGAAGATGCCTGCAAATGAAGGAATGTTTCAGTTGATAGCAAAGGACAAAGACAACTTTAACCCATTGGGCTATGGAGTCATAGGAGGATTTAATTGGATAGCAAATTCAAGAAGGATCCATGGAGCAAGTCATTTACATCAAAGGATCTCTTAAGGTGATTAATGGAGTGAAACAAATAGGAAGTGAAAGACTTAAACAAATGAAAAAACAAAGCACAGTCTAAGATCAAGTAAGTACTTTTAAACTAGCTTGCTTTCAACATGTACTTAAGGAGAAACATAAAAGTATTTCTGTTGATCAGGTAAGTGCTTTTAAACTAGCCTGCATTGAAATACTTTCCATCAGAAACATCTAAAAAATAGTTCAAACAACTTAAGATCAAGTAAGTGCTTTTAAACCAGCCTGCTTCAGCATATTCGATAAGGAGACACAGATGATAATCACAAAGAGCAATCTAGATCAGCTAAGTACTTTTAAACTGCGCTACATTGATAAAATCCAAGGATAACAAAGAGAACATTCATCTTAAAGAGCTATCTAGATCAGGGAAGTACTTTTAAACTAACCTGCATTAATAAACTCTTCAAAGAGGACATTCAAATGAAGAAAACATAGAAGATAAAGCTTTCAGTAAGAGTAAGGTACCGTGGAGAGTATATCCTAACTCTATGTTTGCTGCTCTTTATCAGAGAAAGTGAACAGAGTGAAAACATTAAGTAAAACAACAATTGACAGTAAGGAACACATCACCATTGACATAGTTTTAGAATTCCATGAATCAGCAGCTTGTATTGATGTTCAAACCAGTTACAATCGGCAAGCCCAGTGGGTCTCTACAGCTTTGAACTTCTCATATCAGCTTATGTATCCTTCTATTACAGAACATGGCATCAGTGGCTTCAGAATGACTATTACATGCGTTCAGATGTCTAGAGACCAACCCTTTGCTCATCTTCTACAAAGGTATTTATAAAAGAACGAAGCGGTGGCCCTCATGAAAGGATCTGTTTGGATCAATTAATACAGAAGATGACTCTTTGGTGCTTTGAGGGCCTCGATCAAGAAATCTACAGGTGTTCATCAACATTAATTGATGTACACTTACAATCAAGCTCAGTGGGAGATTTTTGCCGTCCTTTGAAGCTCGGTGTCATGCTGGAGTAACTTTGTTTTTGCTTCTCGGGGTCTAATGATCAACATATCAACTTCTAAACTATTCTTTAATCTTCTCGTATGGTTCCGCCGACAATTAGAGATAAGATAGCTCAATTAGTATTAATTGTTCGGCGGTCTTTGATCTCGACGAGACTACAGGTGTCTTTGGAGTTGTAGAGGGTTCAATTAGCCTCTTCTTATGGCGGTGGAGGATTTCTTAGCTCGACAGATGTCTTCGTCGTTTCCTAAAACACTTTAAGTTACTTGAGATATGTGTTTTTTGGTCTTCAATCTCCGGTTCTGATAAATTTTTGTCTTTGGCACTGATACTCTTTAATAAATGATGATTTCTGCTTGTCTTCTGGTGCGCAGGGTAGTAGCGGGGTCGAATGGCATCAATGGGTCATGAAATCACTGATAAAATGTAAATCTAACACCCCCCAAATGATTCTTTATGAACTTAGAAGACAGAGGATCGTCATCCTCGGCCTTTGTGGTTTCTTCAAAATGGCGGAAGAATTCATTCGAAAACCTGCAAAATACAAAAAATTCATCATCAAATCCTGCGGGAATGGGTTAACTGCTTCAGAGGCATAGGGAGAGAGCAGGATTGTTGGATGGCATCATCCAACGGTGGAGATTAACTGAGAGGAGTTTTAAATGACGCGGGAGGAAGAATTAAAAAGAACCGTTGATCGCACGATGAGCAACGGTGGGGATCGGTTTTTTTAAAAAACCCTTTGCTAGAGGCGGAGGGCGATGGAGTAGTGTGGAAAGAGATCTAGGCCATCCGATCTGGACACGTGGACAGCCCAGATTTAATCAGAGGATCGCAATCGGCAGGTCACACAAAAGCATGCGATTGAAACACTGCGATGCGATTGAGCGCTGTCCATCCGATCAATAGGGAGATGGACGGCTAGGATTAAATCGGAGCAGTCACAATCGGGGAGCGCAGAAGAGGGGATGCGATTGAAATTTTGCGATTGGGCGATAACCGTCGGATCAGGTCTAGATCAACGGTCCAGATCCTTTGATTTTTGCACCGGCGGGACCCTTATACTTTGTGAGAAACCCATAAATTTCGATAAACACCAAGGTTTTGAGTGGATCGGGCAGAATATATATATGATAGGCTGGCGCTCGATTGCGGGGCCACTGGGTGTATGGAGTACCATGGGTCCGGGGCTTTATATAACTAGAGCTAATCGCAAATCGGAACATTCGGGCCCGGTCTTTCAATCAACCCATTTGTAAATTCTCCGATGCGATTGCGCGTCGGTCTTTTTTATCAACCCATTTTTATTTATCACGTGACCTTAAGTTTTTAACTTAAAAACTTCGGAAAGTGGGTTTTTGGGTTTACAAAGGAAAAAATTGATCGGAGAGGGATTTTTCAATGGTTTAGCGCCCGATTGCGGGCCTACGGGTTAAATGAAATAACCATATGATCTCCGGTTTATGACAAAGGGGCTGATCACAATCGGCATTTTGAAATGGCTCAAAAACATGCACACTTGAATCTTTCCGATGCGATTAGCGCTTCATGGGTTTGGCGCTTGGTTTTTATGATGAGGGCGTATTGGGGAAGTGGTTTGGAAACTCAGGCCAAGGGGCTTAAACCTTTAATAAAGAAATGGGTTTTTTACACAGATTTTCAGTGATTTTCAAAGGT
The DNA here is from genome assembly GCA_034641835.2 of Pinus albicaulis. Classification (NCBI taxonomy): domain Eukaryota; kingdom Viridiplantae; phylum Streptophyta; class Pinopsida; order Pinales; family Pinaceae; genus Pinus; species Pinus albicaulis. The sequence goes on along the minus strand of CM076578.1, from coordinate 642,248,412 downwards.
TTCTGAGGGTTTCGACAGAGTTCAAAAGAAGTTTGGAACTCTGCAAAGGAAATTTTTTATGAAAGGAAGGTTAGGAAAATGGAAAACAAAGGAAAATGATGAAAAATATGAAGGTTAGTCTCTGAGAGGAAAAAGGGGAAAAGAAGGAGGATATTACAGCAGTCTTCTCATGGAATTTTTAGCAGAATTTTGAGTTTCTGAGAAATAACAGTGAAAAGCTTGGGACATGAGCATGAGATCATATACAGGCTTCAAGAGATAACATTTTGGCCAGGAAAGTGTTTCTTGAAGGCTAAAAACATGTTTTGGCCACCTTTTGATAGACCAAAATTTATAGGTGGCCAAGAGGTGGGAGATGCGATCGGAGGATCGGGAGAAGGGCTTGCGATTGACGATCGAGAGGGGAAATGCGATGGAGCACTGGCCGTCGGATCGGCAGGGCGATGGACGGCTGGGAAATGATCGGAGGATCGCAATCGGAGCACAGAGAAGAAGGCATGCGATTGATCGGGGATCGCATTTGAAACATTGCGATTGCGATGGAGAGATTGGCGTTGGACCGTTGATCTGCGGGAGGAATCAACGCTGGAGAATGCGATTGGAGGACTGTAATCGGGGCGGCACTGCTATGACTTGCGATTGCGATCGGACAGGGGTAATGCAATTGAGCGCTGGCCGTCAGATCTTGTGACAGATCGATGGTTCTCAACACGTCGCAAGACTTTGTATGATAAAACGATCGCATCGGGGATTTTCACTAATGCAAAGGAATTGCACCCGCCTGATGCTCCGATTGCGATAAGCGCCGGGGACTTAAGCACTTGGTCCTGGCGCCTAGGCACATGTGGGGAAGTGGTTAAGGGGCTAGCGAGAAAGGGGCCAGGCCTTATAATAAGGTCGGAAAGTGGGTTTTGGCCCCTTTTGATGGATTTTGAAGGTTGGGAAGGGGAACGATAGAGAAATAAAGGGGGAAGAAGGTCAACAAAGGTTAGGGGAGGAAATTCAAAGGGGATTTTGAGGGGATTTGGAGGGTAAATGGGGAAATAGAAGGGGAGAGAAGGGGATAGAAAACAAAGGCTTTGGGGAATGAAATAAGAGGGAAAAGGGGGCCTTTGGGCATTTCTTCACATAGCATAGAGGCTTTATAAGGGAAATCAGCAGAGGGGATACTATCAAAGGGAAAAAGCACAAGGAGGCTTCAAGGAGACTGTGTTTTCAGAGCAAATGCATTCCTTGAAGACTCAACAATGATTTAGCCCCCTATTTTCTTGTCAAAAATTTCATAGGGGGGCTAAGAGCTCCAACTTCCTAGAATCTAGAAAAGCATTCTTCTCCAGCTCCCACTGGATGGACGCTCCAATGCCTGAGATTCTTCAGTAGTCAATTGAACGGATGCCCCAACACCCAATGAGCTACAACTCACCCTAGCACCACCCTACCACCCTATAGAAGAATAAAAGAAGAATGGACTCCCGTACCAGGGAAAATGGTCCACTTTACAATGATATAGAATGATGTAGAAGAAGAGATATACTAGACCATAGCCCCAACTTTGATACAACCACCTAATGATGATCCTCGACCTCCCAGCACTGCCTCTTCAACCCTTGGTAGATAGACACTAGTACAATTTGTACAATAATGTATTTACAATGACTAATTACAATGATACCTTTACAATGATTGTATGCAGTGCTGCCCACTTGAAGACTTCATATGATGAAATTCTTGCTGCTGTTATGCATCTTGGTTGCTGCTCTTGTCATGCTACCCTTTTCTACACCTTGTTTTTCTTTTCTGTTGTAGAAATTCTGGTCCTTTGCAATCCTTGTCAACACATGATCTAGCTTTTACTTGCCTTCTAGGAGCTCGATATTGAATCTGGTTTATCTCTGTTATTTCAGATCCTCAATATCTGATTTTTGGTCCTATAGTAGTCCTCTAAGTCTCTTTCCAATTCCATAGGTCTGACCCAATTTTGATTCTTCAAGAGAGATTTATACCCAATTTCTCACACTGCCCTAATTATGGACTATTTCAGTAGAGCACACTTGTACGGCGTGCCACGTTTCACTGTTTCTTCATTTGCCTCTAAAATTGATAGAGAGAAAATTAAATACTGTGTAATATCTGCCACTTTTTACGGAATTCCAATCCGATACTTAGAGAGATATTTATGACGATTTTACCAAGGTCACTTATTTGAGATGAATTTCAGGAGCCTGCAAAAACCCTTACTTCCACAGATCATATCTCCAAAAATGTCGCGTAACTTGATCTGAAATTGGTACTGCAACTTCCTCAGGATTTCGGCTTCACCTCATAAAAATTTCTTCTTCTGAGCCTTCGTAGAAAAAAATTTAGAGTGAAAATTCCACGATGACCTGTTTCAGATGGCCGAATCCCTTGCCTAAGGAGGAAATGAAGATCACAGTATATATGAATGCTTAAGTTGAGAGGGGCTTCAACAATTGAACATGGGAGGGATTTTAGGAGCTTTAAAAAATATTAATTATGACTTTTCAATGACCCATGCCCCAACCCCATGGGGTTTTAGCCCACTAACTTGGGTACAAACTTCAAACATGAATATCTCTCAAACCGTGAAGAATTACATGGCGTTCCATATATCAACGGAAACATCTCGACAAGTAGAAACCATAAAAATCATTATTGACCCATAATATATTAATTTGGTAGGTCAAAATTCCCATGAAATATTGGGTTAGCCCCTAGTGCTGCTTGGGTTGACATCAGTGAAAACCGTTGATCAACATTAATGCATAGATATTAAGAAAGAATGGGCCTGGAGCCCTCTTCTTCTACTCTACTTTAATGTTTCATTTAGTTTTTCATCTACCTCTTCTGCCTCTCTTTCAGATATAAAACTCATGAGAAAACATTGTAAATGTTGTTGATCGGATATCTGTGAATTGCAAGCTGTTTCTCTTGAGATATAGTTCTCCATGTAAAGTTGTAAGATAGGCTGAGGAAGATGTTTTCAGACTGAATATCAAGCTGTTGGAAATGTTGTACATGACTGGTGTTGCTCTTTAATATGACAAGAACATTTCTTTGGATCCTGATTTAAAGTAGCGGTGATGTTTTTCTGCCTTTGTCTCTATTTTTCATTACATTTCATTTCTCTAGTAAGCATCAGAAATCTGGCTTAGGATATACCCTTGCATGGTACCCTAATGCTTCTACTCTCCTTACCTTTTATGTTTTCTACTAAATGTGTATCTAAGTACTGATTCAAGTTGATTTAACCAATGTAGTAGCTGTATTTCACTACTAGCTGATGTAGAATTAATGAATTTGTTCTTAGATGTTCTGGTTGGGTTTTAATTGTAAGAATTGGGATACTGGGAGTTTAGAACATTGATTCTGTCTCACTAGGGTCTTTTTCAATCAATTGAACCTTTCTAAGTTCCCTTAAGTTAGATGTCGAAGCATTGAAAGTTCAAAGCCTTTCTCTGATCTCAGGTTTTCACCTTTGTGTTTAAATCTTTAATGTTTCATTTGTCTGAAGAATTAACCTTTTAGGAGTTGGATCATAGGTGTCTAATGGCATGTCATATCCCTAGATCTGATTCCTGAATGGTCACCTTGGAGGTTTCCTTGTCATTCACCTTCCTTCCTTATCATTTCATACCACACTATCATCTTTAAGATCCTATGCTTTAGATGACTAGCCCAATTGAAAGCCTTGAATACTGAATAGCAAGTAAACCCTTTCCTGACTCCATTGCCCAATGGTCTCGAGTGTTCTTTGAATTATCTCTACTATGCCTAAAATCCTCTTTGCTCAATCCTTGTCTTATATTGAAGCCTTCCTTCCTGATTACTAACAACCAAACAAACAAACAAACAAAAACAAACCTTGTGCCTATAACTAGCCTAATATCTTAACATTTGAACTTCAAAGACATATACCTTTGCCTTTATAGAGAGATCCCTCTTTGGACTCAGGAGGGCTAGATCCTGAGGTCTAAAAGTGGTTTGATGTTGTCTTATCTTTTGGTCTTGCCAATCTGGCCAAAACATGGGAACCCCAACAACATCTATTATATTTAAATACATCAATTCCTGTATCACCCTGCTCTCTTCACCTAATTTCAAAAATAAACTCTCTATTTTAAAGTTGATCAAAAGGGTGGTGCATAAGAGAGTTGAAAGCACATACGTGTGGGAAGTAAAAGCAAACCCACCAGGGCTATCGACACTCATTGACGGTAGGGTCGGCTTGTATGGTACCAAGATACCTTCGTCAGGGTTATGGATGCTCACTATCAGCGAAGCAATGTCAGGAAAGAAAGGTAATTTATACTCGATAGATGTATACTAATCAAAAACCTCATGGTTAAACCTTTTCTATCCAATAGTAGAGTGAATTAAAAGATAACAATCGTCCATATATATAAATTCAATGTTCTAGGATTGGAGAATTCAAGCATTTTAATCTTTTAGAGTTTATTTACTTTTATTGTTTTATGTGGGATCCTTAAAGAATGGTGTTATGTATGGGGAAATTAGAAAACTATATTTTTGATCTTTTGGTATTTTTTTGTCCTATTATTTTTAACCATATATAACTACTTCTTCCCTATGTGTCATAATTTTTGGGGCAAAACAACCCCCTTTTTTATTTTATTATCTTCATAATAATAATGGGGATCCTCTATATAAATTTTGATCACTTCATCGCTTTCAAGCCTTAATATTGTGCATTTTGTGGGATTTTCATTTTTATTGGATTTGTGTATTGAAACCTTCACTGAGTGTAGTTTCTCACCAGCTTCCCAATGACATTAATTTTGCACAGTTTGGACTTATGGTTTACAAATTGTGCTTATTCAAAGTTTCAACAATTTTCACCGCCTTAGTTTAAAAAATGTACAAATTTTACTTTACTTTTGTAAATAATTTGTAAATAATATTAGTCAATTTCTTTATTTTAATAACTTAGATTAATTAAGTTAATTGTTATTTAAGTTTATTAAATTATAAATATTAATTTTTAATTACCTTATTTAATTATTCTTGATTAATTAAATAAATTGTAACTATTCTGTAAATAATTTTGTTATTTTTAATTTCTTAATTAATATGATTTTTAATTATTATTAAAAATATAGGACCCCGAAACTCTTATATATATATATATATATATATATATATATATATATATATATATATATATATATATATATATATATATATATATATATATATATATATATATATATATATATATATGTCTCCCTACTAACAATCATGTATATCTTGGATTCACTTGATCTAACAATGTGCTAAATTTAAATACTGAATTGCTTCTACAAATCTTTATAGAATTAAAAACACAATCTTCAATCACATGAACATGATGAAAAATCAATCACACACAACACAAATAATTTCTCGGGGAAAGCTTACACCTAAAAATCCCACTATCCTCTATTGTATATTATATCATGGATCATGAAACAATTACATACAAAACTCTTCTCACAAGAGCCCTCAGTACATCAGCTAATTGTCTCACACTATCCTTCAGGGTAGCGGAGTACTTAGCCAATTTCTTGCTATCAGACATCAAGCACTTGCTTGTGCCCTGCTGAATGTAACCCATGAATTGATGCAATCCTACCTTCCTTATTTGCACAAGTATGTTGGCACATCCAATGAGTGTTTACCCACATGTGTGCAAGTGAATGTCTGGCCCGATAGTCAACATCCCTTTCACCTAACTCAGCGGGTTTTCGTTGTGTAATATTCCCAATTAACTTGGGTTGGGAATATTAAATTTTGTTTGTTGTCATGTTTTATGAATAAAAGGATAATGGAGGTCCATAAGTCTCCTTAATAATGAAAAAATCAATGCCAATGTGAAAAGAAGACATCTTGGAAGCTTATTTGAGCACCCTTAGGTGTGAAAAGGGGTTGGAACATCTTTACTGGGTCAACTTTGACCAAATCAACAGTGATATCATGGAGGAGTTCCATTCAATGAGGGACAATGCAATTTTAGATGGAGACACCTTGCATGGAAGTAGTGTCATAAATGAATGGGGCTTTGGGTTTGGAAGCTCATTTATTATAAAAGGAAGAGGATGGTAGCCATATTCATTATGTTGATGTATTTGATATTTCTGAGTATATGGTTCGTTTAGACATATAGCTTTCTTTGGTTGTTTAGCAAAGATTGCAAGTGTTGTTTAGCATTGGGTGTTTCCCAGGGAATCCACACATTAAGCACTTAGATAAAATTTTGTCATACCAAATGGTGGCTAAATGATTTTAGACCTTCAAGAAACAAATTTTACTGCAAAAAGTGTTACCTCTTTGAAGTCTCATGAAGACATGCGGTCATTAATCTTAAACTTTACCTCTTGTCCCCATTTCAATACTCAAGTGTTCATGAAGAAAGCCCATTGTAAAACCATCATTTTTCCCCTCCCCCTCTTACAAACTTACTTTCATTGGCTCCCCTTTTTCTCCATAAAATCCCTTTTGTTTTCATGATTCCTCTTCTTCCCCTCATGAAAATCACTTTTACAAAGTTAAAGACTCAATCTTTAACCTTACCGAAACCTCCAAAATCCATTGAAAACTTTGAAAATTTCATAAAAGACAAAGTTTTATTACTATGGACTTAAGCCCCCTTGGGCTAAGTCCTAACCACTTCCCCAACATGCCCACACCCTGGAACCAGGTGCTAAGCCCCTCACGGCCCTTATTGCATCGCAAATGTTCAAAGTACGCAAGTCTTTGCCATGGTCTGAAAGTTTCGATGCGATTAACCTTTCTGTTATAAGACCCCTGATTATATTATTTTTCATATAAACCAGAAAGCCCGCCTTGGCGCTTAAACCTTGTGATATTTCATTCCCGATCCATTTTTCTTTTGTAAAGTCTTAAAACCCACTTTCCAAAAGTTTAAACTAAAAAAACAAAGTCACGTGTTGAATATTTAAATGGGTAGATTGAAATACCGATCGTGCAATTGCAATCGGAGAAAAATACAATGGGTTGATTGAAAAGGCCGCATCAAACTTTCTGATGCGATCAGGACTTGTACGTATAAACTCTCCCCCCGCATTTTCATTTCATATGACTTTCCACCAGGGACCAAGTGTTAAAGATCCCGGGCGCCAATCGCATCGAAAATATTCAAATGGGTTGATTGAAAGACCAGGCCCGATGGCCCGATTGCGATTGGCCCTTTTGTTTTATGTACACCCCGGGCATATTACATTCCGTAAAGTCCAAAGGCCCCGCAATTGGGCACCTATCCACCTTATACATATTTTCCACCCCCGAAGCATAAAAAATTTGTTTTATTCCAAAGTTTGAGTTTTTATATATTATAAGGGTCTTACCACCGGTCTGTTCTAAAAAAAATCCCCGCCGTTGATCGAAAGCCGATCAAGCGACCAGCGCTCCATCGCATCAGAGTTTTTCAATCGCATCGCAACTTTCACATTGCGTCCACTTGTGCTCCCGCTGATTGGCCATACCCTGATTCATTCTCCACCATTGATCTAACCTTTAGATTGATGGCTTGTGCTTCGTCGCATCGCATGTTTCAATCACTCCATTCGCTCACCACCCCCGATTGTGATCCCCCGATTGCGATTCTCTGATTGAATCCGGACCGTCCATGTGTCAGGATCGGACGGTCCAAAATCACTCTGCCTTATTCTTCTCCCGTTCTCTTTTTTTCCTTTCTACGCAGATATCCACTATTGGATGCTTTCATCCAACGGCTACGCTCCTCCCCGAAGCCTCCAAAGCAGTTTAACCTAATTACGCAGGATTTCTTAATGTTTTGTTTGTTTCACGGGTTTTTCCCATACTGTGAAGGAAAAGAAGACCAAAGGTCACGATCTTCTGGCCTATGGTTATCAAAGGGAAAGGGATTAAAAGGGCTCCATTCCACATTTTATCAATGCTTTATGGGCGCCGATACCATAAAAATCCCTGTGCGGCCCTGCACATTGACAAGACACTGTGTTTAAAACACGATTTAAAAGAGTATAAGTTTGAAGAAAAAGCACTGCAGAATGAAGATTGAAGACAGAATTGTGGGGATCACTGCTAAGAATGATTATCAAAAGCCTAATCCCCCTAAATTAAACACAGTTAAAAGGGAAATCACAAATGTTTAACAGATAGAAAGGCCTCCACCGTCATATTTGAGGCGAATTGATTCGTCTCGGTTACCACAGAGCCACCTATTTCCTCAAACCATTCAAACAAAGGCTGAAGTTATTAATCCAGAAAATATCTTCCTCACAGCGCAGCCAAGCAATCAATTCTGCTAAAGAAACTGATGCAAACAAATATCAGCGGAGTTATTTCGTCCTGAATAGAGCCTAAAAGTAACTAAATCTCCCACTGAGCTTTGATATTAAATGTAAAACAGTTAATACAGTAATCCACCTGTAAACTTCTTCATCGAGCCCCTCAAAAGGCCCAGAAGTCTTGAAACTATATTAATTCAACTTAGGAGATATTTTATCAGATATCACCTCCTCATCCTTCTATAAATACTTCTGTAGAAGATGAGAAACTGTTGGTTGGTTGGTTTTTGTTTGATCACAAGTTGTAATACTGAAACTCTTTGAAATAAATACATAGTCTATTGAAGTTGAAGAACAAATTGAAGTCTTGGAGGTCTTGATGATGTTGTTGCATGTTTGTTCCTGAGAAGGCTCTATCATTGGATCCATGAGCTTGGTTGTTGGTGAAGTATTCTGAATTGTTTTATGTTTTCCCCTGTTTTCATTATGTTCCATAATTTCTTACTACAGTAGGTTGAAATTTTTGGGCTAAGAAATGACTCTTTGAAGCACCTTAGACCTGTTCATCCTTCATTGTTTTATGTTTTCTTCTACTGAAGTATTTTAGAGGCTTTAATCTTTCTCTTTAGTCTTCATGCTTGTGTATTTGCTTAATAGTTCGAACAGTTGGTTTCAGCATGATTTATGGTTTTCCCTGCTTGTCTGTTGCCACTTAAAAATTGTTATTGAAGTCTCCCTTTGAAGTTCTTTTCTTACAATGAATCAAAGAGGTCTATTTTGATCTTTCCCTTTGTCCTCACTTAAACAGTTGACTTAAAGGTCGTTTATAATTATGATCATAGATGTTTTTAGGTGTGCCCTCTTCTATGACTTTAATTATCAGTAAATCTTTTATGTTTTCTAAGTCATTTGAAATAAAATCTTTGAGGAAATAGGGTGTTCCCCGAATTTTAGATTTCATTTTAAAAGTTGTTTTGAGATCATTATTTGCTTAAAGTTGTGATTTGTAGAATTTATGGTTAGCCCTATCTATCAAAGAGCTCTTTATTGTTCAAATTATGCTTTCTAATTCTCTTTGTTGAGAATTAAACCTCTCTTTCCAAATCATTAATGTTCATCTCATTTCAAAAACAAAAGTATCCTGTGGACAAGTTAGATTTGCCCTTTGATATCCCATATCCCTTGATGAGTTTGTTATGACCTTTTCTTGACTCCATTGCCCAATGAATTAGATTTTTCTCCATTATGTGTATCTTTCCTAGACCTTTCATGTTCTGTTGTATCAATTCATCCAAACAAACAAACAAACACCTACACTTAATAAATAGTCTAAAATCAATATGCTAAGCACACAAGATAAACCTTTGCAAACAAAAATTCAAGAGATCCCTCTCTAAGAATAGGAGGACTAGATCCTGGGACTCTAAAGATTGGTTCTGATGTTGCCTTGTCTTTTGATTTTCCAAACTATCAAAACACGGGACACCAACACCACCTCTTTCATTGAGTAGCTCTCGAAAGAGTATTGTACTTCACTTCCACTTTCAGGATAAGGCCAAGCTTCATCTTATTGTTAGCCATCCATAAATTTTTCATACACTATGATGGCTAAAAACAGGTCTATTAGTCTTCAAGAAACAATTTTGGAGCAAATATGTGACTTATTGAAGCCTTGTTGTGTCCATTTGTCCAAGAAATCCATTCCATTGAGGATCTTCCTTCAAAATTCCTTAAAGAAGCCCCACTGTTATAAGATTCTAACATTGTAAGATTGTAAGTGTTGTTTAGCACTGGGTTTTCCTAATCGAGAATCCCACCTCTTTCATTGAGTAGCTCTTGGAAGAGTATTGTACTTCACTTCCACTTTCAGGGTTAAGTTCAAGTTTCATCTTACATCTACAGTACAGATCCTGTTGAGGGTTGAGTTGTGTTGCAGTTGCAGTAGTGGAGAACATCTTTGGGTAACTTCAGTGCTTATTTTCAGTGGAGAAGGGTTCCTTTCCATTGGGAGGAAAACAAGGAAGACCCTTGAGCTTATTTTCATATTTTGGCATCAAGGCACTTATTTATTTTCCCCTACAACACAGTTTCATTCCAGATCTGCGTTATTTTGAGGGAGGAGTTGTAGGGTGGTTTCAGCACACCATTTGGAGAGAAGGTTTTCTAGTGAAGGGATCAGCCTTTCATATAGAGATTCTATTGTAGGAGGCTATATTTCTTGCTATACCAGATCAGGCACACTTTCCAGATCTATATGTTGCAGTGAATCTTCAGCCCTACTGTTAGGATATTCCGACACATAGGAAATAGTTAAGAATAAATTATTCTAGTGTAGAGTTAGGTAAAGTGTGTTTCTTTACCATGTACATTTGTAAATTATAATCTGACGGTCATGATTTGTAGTGATCTGATGGTTATCTCTCACCTCGATATTAACGACACTTGCCCTGTGGCTTAACACCTGATTGGTCCATGATATCTATTTAAAGAGCATGGAGGGTCATTTTTCAGGTAACCTTTTATGAGAGAAAAATATGTAACTTTTCTTTTTATATTAATAAATTTCCTAAAGTGGTCGCGTTGGCTCAGGTCGTGGACTGTTTCCCTCTTTGAGGGTTTTAACCACGTGATTATACTAGTGTACTGATTTGTGATTTGTTTGTGAGCGGTGACCTTTGGTTCTTGATCTACGGAACTTACCCTGTAAATTCCTACATGGTATCAGAGCTATTTTGAGGGCCGCATCCGTTGTTGATAAAAATATGAAGCCTGTTTGACCTCATGTGAATTTCGTTTTCTAGATCTAGTATTTCTGAACATTTTTGGGCTTGGAGAACTACTCAGTTGTGTCCAGAGCATCTGTTATAGTGAGGAAATCCTTTCATTTCATGCGAAAAGGTTTTCAGCTGCCCAAGTTATGACAGTTTAGATATGGAGGTATAAAGCATCTGTTTTGCAGTTATATTTGTTAATAGTTCTGCTTATTTTGGTTCCCTCTTTTTGTTTTCGGTTTTAGGTTTTATTTATTTGCCAGAGCTATACCCTCTTCTCTGTGTATGCTCTTTTTTATGCGCTGCATGCGATCTTGGCAAATCAGAATTAGGAAAAAGGGATTTCTTTTGCTACATATGCTCTTTCCCCGCGTTTTTGTGCGATCTCGGGAAATCAGAAATAGTAAAAAAAGTGATAGTTGCCAGTAAGGCTAACCAAAAATCTAACATTCTGCCGTAAGGCTTTGTATTTCATTTTTTTTCTTGGTTTTTTGTGTTTTTTTGTGCAGGAAAAGGCACGCACACCGGATTTAAAAAAAAAAAAAAAAAAAAAACCTTCCTCCTTTCATACAATAACATGATCCTTTTACTATCTCACTTGGTGAGGGGTTAGTTTATGAGAATAGAGGTCTTGGGTTCAAGTCTCCTTCTCAAGATTCTTTCGTAAAAAAATTTTGTTCAAAGGGGCGAAATATTTTTTTTTTAAAAAGCCGCATTTCATCCCGTTCCCGTAACTACTCGGCATCTACAACTCAATTTTTTCAAAAGGCATAATTTCTTCATCCGGAAGCTGTTTTTTTTTAAACTGAATAATTTTTAGAGAACTTTCCATTGGAGCAGTTATTTTCAGCTTTTCTCAGCTTCATTTAAAAAATAAAATGGAAAGTGCTGCCCGGTTATTCTTAACAACACCAATTATTTCCAATGGCTACCTCACATGGTAGATATACTTAGAAGTAAAGGGCTTTATAGAATAGCCACAAGACAAGAAACTAAACCTTTCGATAATGATAAATTTTCTAAATGGGAAAATAAACAAGATCAAGCACGAGGGTTGATAGGAATGTCCATTTCTCAAGATCTTCGATTTCATATCCTTGACATTGATACCCCTGATGAAGCTCTGGAAAAGTTAAAAACTGTTTTTGGCATTCAAAATCAAATCAGGGCCCACCAGCTTGAAAATGAGTTGCTTACTTTGGACCCCAATAATTTCTCCTCCATTGAAGATTTTTTGTCCAAAGTTAAGACCCTCATAATTCTTTTAGAAGGTTGTAAGATCAAAAAGGACGATGGTAGCCTCATCTATTGCATTCTTGCTAAGCTTGACCCTTAATACTCTGTTTTTGTTTCCGCCTTCCATTCGACCAGAGAAGCCATCATTTCTTCAGGAACCACCTACAAGAATCCCTCTTTTGATTCCTTTTGTGATTCTTTGATAAGAGAACAAGAAAAGCTTTTACACCTTGGTCTTATCACTGTTGGAAACGCTTCTAAGAAAGCCTTAGTAGCCCAACAACAACCATATCAAAAGAATCCCAAGAATCAGTATCCTAAAAAATATGGTCTTAAACCAAACAAAGGCCCTAACCAATTTCAGTCGCAAATTGAAAAATCAAATCACCAAAATAATAAGGCAAATCAAAACAAAGGGAAGAAGACAGATATACATTGCAACTTTTGCAATCGGGATGGCCATATAGATTCCAAATTTTTTAAGAAGATGGAAGCCTTAGAAGCAGCAATGAAGAAGCACAACATCAATTTGGAGCACTCTTCACCTTCATATTCAGGCATGGCACTTTCTGCTTGTGGTTGTCAAGCATCAAGATCTGGTTATGCATTAAATGTATCTTCTTCTTATCCTTCTCATGAGTGGCTCATTGATTCTAGAGCTTCTTACCACATGGCTAAAAATAAATCCATGTTTTCTTCTTTAAATGATTGTAACACCAAACATATTTATGTTGGTGATGATAGATATCTTATTGTTGTAGGATCTGGAACCATTCATCTAGATAATGGTCAGTTTAATGATGTACTAGGTGTTCCCACCTTGTCATGCAACCTTCTATCTGTTTATCAGATAACTCATTCAGGTGAAGGGAAAATGGTAGAATTCTCACCTCATGATGTTGTAATCAAGGACCTCAAAGATGCTAAACATATTTTAGCTACTGGCATTGCTGATGATTCCACAAGGTTGTATAAGTTTGACAACTTTGGGTCATCCTCTCTTCCCTCTGTTTTTGTTGCTCATAATGACGATGTGAGAAAACTTTGGCATGAATAATTTGGTCACTTAAACTATCACTCTCTTCAAACTCTATGTAAGGAAAATATGGTGACAGTTCTTCCTATGGTATCTTTCCGAGATGGTGTTTTCTCTGGATGTGTACTAGGAAAACATCATCGGGATAGTTTTGAAAAACATGCCTCTTGGCACGCTTCAACCCCTTTGCAGCTTGTGCATAGTGATTTATGTGGTCCACTTCCTGTTGTTTCTTTCTCTGGTTGCAAGTACTTCTTAACTTTCATTTTTCCAGATGCACTTGGGTATTTTTCTTAAAACATAAGAGTGAAGTTTTTAACATGTTCTTGGCCTTTACGGCCTTTGTTGAGAAACAATCTGGACATCAAATTCTTAAGTTAAGATCAGAAAATGGCGAAGAATATGTTAAAAACAAATTTATCAACTTCTACACTGAGCATGGCATTCAATTTCAACATATTGTTCCATATACTCCACAACAAAATGGTGTAGCTGAAAGGAAGAATCACACCTTAAAAGAAATGGCTAATTGCATGCTTCAATATAAAGGACTTGGTCTCAATTTTTGGGCAGAAGCCATTAACTGTGAAAATTACACAGTAAATCGTACTCCTACTAAGGTTTTAAAGAATATCACTCCATAAGAAGCTTGGAGCTCAATCAAACCCGATGTAAGTCACTTTGTGCTTTTGGAAGTGATGCTTGGGCCCATATTCTAGATGCGAAACATAAAGCCTTAGAACCTAAGAGTGAAAAATGTATTTTTGTTGGATATTCTAAAGATGTCAAAGGATATAGACTTCTTCAACCAAAATCCAAAATATTATCATTAGAAGATGTTAGCCACCTATAATAATTTTTCAAAGCAAACAGGTGGCTAAATTTGTCATCAAGCCTTCAAGTGACAAATTCCTTTGAAAATTTACCATCCTTGAAGCCTTGTGATGCCCTTACCCTTCAAAATTGTCTTCACTATTGTTTCCATCAAAGAGTTTTTAAAAGCCCTGTTGTTTATAACGGAAAACTACTTTTCATAGCTCCATTTCCTTCATTTTACCCCTCTGTTTACATCTCCATCATTACCCTCATATCACTTATTTTTTCCCCTTATAACTCCTTCTTTCCCTTCATATGACCCCTAAAAGTGTCAAAATCCCGTTTAAACCTTATATTTCCCTTTATTTGGTTTAGAAATCCTTTTTCTAACCTACCGAAACCTTCATTTGGCCTTAAAATCAGTATTTTTCACTATGAAGGCATTAAGCCCCCGAGGGCTTATAGCTCTTAGCCCCTTTCCTCATATATCCTTAGCCCCGCAATCAGGCGCTAAAGGGCCAAAAAAAAAAAACTGTCATAACCTTACCTTTCGTTTATTTTTCCATTCCCTGACATTATAGTTTTAAACGAATCTGGACTGTTGATCCACAAAGATCAATGAACATTGAGCGCCCTTACTTCCACTCATTCACCCGCTCATACACTTCTCGTCCATTTCATCTTTGACTCCCCGTCGCCTGATCATCAGATCCAACGGTCGAGAATAAGCCTGATCTTTGTGCTCTAACCCAACACCTTTCCACTACGTGACAAGCCACCTTACATCACTACCGAGCCCCACCATTTTTTCCGCCCACGCACCTTATCCTCCATCACGCTCTCCCATAGCCGTTCGATCTCCCGATGATCATCCGACGGCCAGCGATCCATATCGCGTAATTTTTGGCCCTTGCACGCAATGCGCTACTTCCGCGCGATAAAAGCGGTTTTCATTTTCCACGTGTCGAGCGATGAATGGAATTGTGTTCCAAAATTTAATACCGCCTCCCCCCCCAAATGCTGTGTGAAAACCATTAATGGTTTTCCCAAAACCACCCTTCTCCAATTTTTCACCAAATTCAAATTTTTAACTTGGTTTCGCCTTTTTCCATGATTCCGACCGTTCAGCCGCTACATCCACATTATTTCTCACTGCTCCTCCACCCTCACGAGCCTCTGAAGTAGTTATTCCCACTCCCACAGGTTTTTATAACGTGTTTATCATGTTTTTCAGGGTTTAAAGGGCGATGAATTCATACAGTCCCCACAGTCACAATCAGGTGACATATAGTGCTGAAATACTATCACAGAGCCGAAGATCGCAGAGGAAGAAATCACTGAGAGAGCTTAAAATCATGTTTTATTGAAGATCAGGGTTATTGACCCTAACATAAAACCCCCCAGTGCCCCTATAACTTGTATATTCACAAACACAGGTCAGCAGAAGTTTAAAGTGTATCAGAAAGAGATTAAAGGATCAATGCATAATATTGAAGACTTAATCCAATGTTTAGAAGGATTAAGGACACAGATAAAGACCCAAATATGATCAAGGAGGATTAATGAAGCTTGAAAAACACTATCAAAGTCATATCAATGTTCGAGGCATTAAAAAACATGACAAATCAGCAGAGCATTCTTTCTCCAAAGAAAGGAACAACTCACACGACATATTCTACACTCCTCCAAGAATCCTGGCAGTTATTACACTGACAGAAATTCCTAAAGCTGTCAGGACAGTAGTTATGAAGGCATGGAAGACCTACAAGCCAAAATACCCACCTTACATATCTCAGAAGACAAAATAGAGTACTAACAGCCAGAAAGTACTTCAAGAGCACACCCTAGAAGTTATTGTCAACCTGACAAAGACTTCTAAATCAACTAAAGGGTACTGAAATTTAATGTAAAGATATTAAACAGAATGGGCTTCGAAGACATTTATCCCTTCGTTTTAATGAATCTTTTAAGTCCTATCTACCACTGCTATCACTCATTCACCTATAAGAACCCATGAAAATTACATTGAAAATGTTGGTTGGGATTTTATTGATTGTTTGAACTGCTATTGAGGGGAAGTAGCTGAGTATTTTGTAATATAGTAGGTTGGGAAGAAAATTTTGGACTGTAAAAAGCCATTGGACCCAAAGTATGTGACTGGTTTTTCACATCAATTGAACAAGTAGATTCACAGGATCCTGGTCTATATTATTGGTGATGTTTTCTTTACTGTAATTGTCTCCTTTCATGTTTTTCATACTGTCCATTATTCTCTGATAAAGAACAACATGTATAGATTAGGACATACTGTTGGAAGTACCCTAAATCTCACTGATAAGCTTTATCTTTATGTTTTCCTCTGATTGTGTATTTAAGGATAATTCTATAGAGTATAACCAGTCAAGGAGTGTTGGTAAGCCCATGTCTTACTGAGTAGAAATTGAAACATTGGTTCTTAAATGATATTTTCCTTTCATGCTAAGTAAAGATCAAACTAGGGAAGTTTATGGTTAGCCCTGTCCTCTAGTTTTTCTCCAACAATTTGTCTTGAAAGTTTCCCTGTGAGTTAGTTTCAAAAGCAGAGAAGGTTAAAATTCTTTCTTTGATCTTAGGCCTTACTCTGTGTTTAATCTTAAATGTTTTCTACTTTCTGAAAGAGGTTATGAGGACTGCTGGATTGTTTTCCTTGAGAGTATGCTGAAAGCAAGCTAAGTTAAAAGTCTTATCTTGATCTTAAGCTACCCTTTGTGTCTTTATTGAGAGTTGACTTTGAAAGTATGTCAAAATTAGGATAGGTTAAAAGTCCTTACTTGATATTAGGCTACACTTTGGTTTCTTCCTTTCACCTCACTTATTAATGTTCCATCTCACCGTGTATCTCAAGAGATCCTTTGGTATAGATGACTTGCCCTATGGAAATCCTTGGATAGTTGTTATGCGAGTAAACCATTTTATGACTCCATAGCCCAATGGATTGGCACTTCTCTTGACCTATCTTCCCATGCTGAAACATCCTTATACTCATTCCCTTCTTCACTTCACATAACCTTCTCAATTAATGATCGTCAACCAAACAAATGAACCAAACCCATGTGCTTCATACCTAGCCTAATACCATAAACTGACCTTAAAAATATATCATTCTTTACATTTATAGAGATATCCCTCTCTGGATCTAGGAGGGATAGATCCTGAGATCCCAAAGTGGTTTGATGTTGTCTTGTCTTTTGGTTTTTCCAATCTTGCCAAAACACAGGAACCCCAACATAATGGCGACTCCGCTGGGGAACTTTTGAGTAGGTTATACCTGAGACGCTCTTGGAACCTCATAAATTTCCTGGGATTCAAGAATATTTGATGAGCTAGCCAGTTGAGTCTGCAACATAATGGTGAATCTACTGGGGAACTGAGTGAATTTCATTCACGCTCAAACATTCTTCAGAAGACCTACTACCCTTAATTGATATTATCTGGTAGTTTGTCCCATTTTCGTCCCCAACATAATGGCGACTCCACTGGGGAATTCTGAGTGAATTTCATCTTATACATCCTTAAGAGCTCAGAAGACCCACAAACCTCTTTAGATTGGTATTCAATTGATGATGGTGGACAACAACTCATCTCAAAAATTTTGAAACCCTCCACCTGGCAACTCCACAATTCCCAAAGGACCAAATGACTCCATTGGTAGAATACCCTGAACTGATTGAATAGATACAATGACCTCTTATCCAATTTACAAAATGATTCCAAAAATACAACGAAGATATGCCCCAATGAGTAGAGAACATATCCCTGGGTTTCCACATAAGATGCCCCGGGTATTATGGGATGATAACCTTCCTATTTTTCAAGGTGAAAAGTTTGATAACCCATTGTTACATATTATCAAATTTCATATACATGTATGGAGGTTAAAAGTTGAATGGCATGAGGACTGCCTAATGAAAATGTTCATGTTAACACTAGAAGGAAAAGCTAGGGATTGGTATGAATGGTTGAAATCCGGTAGTTTGTTTTCTTTAAAAGACCTTGAATATGTGTTTTATGAGAACTATAAAGGAAACACTACATCATTATCATGGGGTGAAATATATTATGATCCATCACAAAAAATCACCCAACACATTATAGACAATGATGAGGATTTGGAAGAAATACATCGTGAAGATCTTTTAACAGCCATTCACGAGTTTAATATTTAATTAAAATATTACAAGAACTTAGATGAATCAGTTGAGGAATAAATCAACCAAGAAATAAAATAAATTCCTCAAGATATCCCTGAAAACCCAAATAATGATTCATCATCCCTTATAGCTGAGGCTGAAGAAGACATCCAGCCTCAAATTCAGTCTTCACAAGAGACAGAGAATTGTTGTACTTCTGCTCAAAGAAACATAGAAACATATTCCCCTTTGACAGAAAAAGAAATAGATCATATTATTAATAAACAACCAGCCTCTGAAATATTTTATAAAACAAACACTCTTTCCGATTCATCTACTAATCTTTGTTGTACAGATTTAGAAATCTCCCCTGTAAATCAGAATGAAGAAAGATTTGCTAATAATCCAGTATGTTTGATTGGTAGCATTACTTACTTTAATGATTTTCCTATTTTTGATCTATCTGATGATGATGTTCTCCAAACAGAAGTTGATCTTGTAGGGCCATCATTAGTAGATTTTTGGAAGGAAGATCAGTTCCATCAACTTCAAGAAAGTAATGAGCCCATGCAGGCTATTTATGATACTGATGAGGAAAGTTATGAAAGTCCAGTAGCAGGTGAAGATTCAATGAATCTTCACTCTGCTTTATCTCAGATCATCAGTAATAGTTTCCATGCATTTTGAAATCAGTAGCCTTTCATCTCAAAGGGTGAAGAGGAAAACAATGAAGAAATTTTTGAGTAGGATGAAACCAAGGAGGCTTCTCTTGAAAAAGAGGAAGCAATGGAATAGACCCCTGCTCAAGAATACATTGATCTTTTCACAGAGCTCAGCCCACCAAATCAGAATATCTAAAAGCTACAAGAGGACAACACTGCAGTATATGATGAGTCCTCCAGTTCAGAAAATAATGAAGATGAGGAAGAGTTTCTTTCTCAAAATAATCTTTTCCTTGATCCAGTGGAAGAGGAAGTAATCCTGGTTGAAACCTACTTGTGAAATACTCACAACCAGGTATTATTTCAAGATCCTTATGATCATTTCCTGTAGACATTTAGAGAAGGATCAAAGGCCATCAAGAGCAGCTTGTTGCAGACAAAAGGAAACATTTTAAACAATGCTGCTCAGAAACAAAAGGAATGGGAGTGCCCCTGTCTGTCCAGCATGCTCAAAGAGATGAGCAGAGATCAGTCATGGAACCATCTGATTGATTGGATGTATTGGAAAAGAGAGTTTGTTAGCTATACATGTAAATATCTCAAGTTAGAATAGGGTAGGTAGGAATCTCAATAAAGCTCAGCCTGTGAGCATTTAGATTAGTTGTTGATTTTACTTTGAAGAAAAATTCAAAAAATAAAAAAACATTAGAAAAGAAATCTTCAAACATGCTCAAATCCAGAACCTATGAAGCATTAAAAGAGAATGGCTCTAATCAGATCAAAATATCAGCCAAAGGTACAAAAAGGACTCGTTCTAATATGCTCAAAACTTTGAACTGAAGAAGAAGAAAGACAATCACAAGACCAAACCAAGAGTTGAAAGGAAGAAAGAAGATGACCCAAGAAGCGTGAAAACTGAACATGTTGTTGGGCGAAGGATGTTTTTAATTTTGAATTTCAAGCCTTCAAATTTTGTTTTTAATTTCTAAAGTTCACCTACATGTGCATTGGTTTTTTATGCCATGGACTGCATATGAATTGTATAAGAGAATCTTTGTTTGTTCATATTAAATTTCTGCCTTAGAATGTAGAGAATAAAACTGGCTGTGCTATTAATCTTCACAGAGCATTAGCTTAGGTATGAAGTGATGTCCAACTGCTTGATCCGGACTTCATGGAGAAATAAGGTTAGAATTAGATTAGCTTCCCCCGTTTTCAATAAAAACGATGTTGATGCATGTTGTCCGAACAAATGGCACCGAAGAAAGTTGTTATAAGGTGAGGATGGCAGGTGGTTGTTCAAATATCACGCTGGTAATGTCCATCATGCCTGGTGGCGCTGACTGTGTTAACAGTACGCGATGGCTTGCTACCAAGCCTCGGCCTACTTCAACATTATATCCGAGGTTCTCGACACCTTCATGAAGACCCCATCCCCATGTGGAGCCATTGTTGTGTCACCCAGCAATACTTGTCAAAGCAAACAGTGGCTAAACATTTTCCTGAGTTTTCTGGCAGAAAAATTTCTTTGAAAATTTATCATCTCAAGCCTCGTGAGTCCTTATCTCTTCAAAATTGTCTTCACCATCGAAGCTTCTATCAAAGAGTCTTTAAAACTCCTACCGTTTATAAAGGAAAATGCTTTTCTATGTAGCCCATTTACCTCAACACTTTTCACAGCATTTCCATCATTACCCTCATATCACTCCTTTTTCCCCTTATAATTCCTTCTTCCCTTTCTACTCTAAATAATTTCTTAAAAAAGGGGTTTGCAAATCCTCCTTAAACCTTATATTCTTCTTATTTGGTTTAAAACCCTCCTGCTCTAGCCTACCTAAACCCATTTTTAGGCTTAAAACTTTTATATTTGCCCAACAATCCTTTTTCACATACGTACCTTAAGTTGCCCTTTTTCCGCTTAAGCTCGCTCCTCTGCTTCCGCATGCCCTATTCTCGCAAACCGGTGCCAAGGACCTCGAACCCCCCCCTAGAAAACCTTATTTTACTTTTTATTTTTCCATTCTGCGATATTTCAATTTTAAACAAGATATGGACCATTGATTCTCACAGTATCAACGATCATTGCCACCTGCTTCTCCGCATCACCATCTCGCTTGCTTCTTCTCTTTTCAAACTTTTCGTCTATCTTCAAATCCAAAATGCCTAATTACGCGCATCCGACGACCACACTTAAACCGCCGTTCACCCGTGACAAAAAAGGATCACACTTCTCGTGCCCACGCGCCCCGTTCCGCCTCTTCGTACACATTGCCGCCATCGTACGCAACTTGCGTTGTTGGACCCGAGCACGAGATCTCGATTACTATGCTCCGCTCACAAAATTTTTGTGCCCAAGAGTTAAGGACGTTCGAAAATTTTGCGAAATGGGAGGTTTTGAGAATCTATTGCAGTCATTTTGCAGTTGTATGGAATCGCATTCTATTCGCTCAAAATTGCTCTCCCCCCCATTTTATTTTGCGAAACCATCTCTTAGCTTCCTGAGGAAACTGGACTCGTATCTTCACAATAATATTCAAATTCAAACTCGGTTCCACGATCCACCATGGTTTCTCGCTCGTCGCCGCATTCACCATCCTCCTCACCCGCACCCGACCATCCCCGAGCCTCTCGAAGTGGGCTTTTCAACCCATCCCTGGTGATTTCATTGTGCTCACGTGCTTTTTGTTTAATGTGGTGGTTTCTTGCTATTTTATCCCACAACAAGGGTCAGTGACACAGGTCGGCAGAGACAACCTGCAGTCAAAGATCACAGAGAAGAACACACGAGAAGGTTTAAAATCATGTTTTTGTCAGATTGGGGTTATCGACTCCCACCTAAACCTCTAGCGCCCGTCACCTATATATTCACAAACAAAACAAGAGAAGTTTAAAGACATTGCATATTATTAGAAAGATTAGCATGATATTGAAGATTATGCCTAATCCATGTACTTGAAGACAACGATGAATTTTAACAAATCTCGGTATTTTATAAAATAATCAAGTCAGGTCGTTGATTTATTTTCAAAGAGAGTGTCTTTTCCCTAAGAAGGACAACTACACATACTATTCTTTACTCATCGCAGCCCCGCAGAAACTATAATTTCGCGTAGTCCTAAGAACCGTCAAGACAACGCTTATGAAGGCATGGAAGACTCCGCAAGCCAACCATCCACCCTTACTTATCTCGTAAGACAAAACAGTAACAACAATGCAGAGAGTACTTCAAAGAAACATACTCGAAGATATTGTCATCCCAATAAAGACTTCTAAAACTAGCCTAAAGGTACCAAAATTTACACCCAGCCATTACGCAGAGTGGGCATTCGAATACTTCCTCCCCTCTATCTTAATGGATCATTTAAGTTCATATCTACTACCCACCTCCTCATTCACCTATAAGTACTGCCAGAAGATCAGCTTAAAATGTTGTTAATAGTTGGGATTTATTGACTGCTTGGAACTCGTTATCGTAGGGCGAGCTTAGCAGTTTCTAATATAGTGAAATAGAAGAGAAGTTTAAAATCGTAAAAGCCATCGGACTCAAAGTATGTGAACGTTTTTTCACATCAATTCTAATGTAAGCAAATTCACAGGATCTCGGTCTATATTATTGTCGGCGTTTTCTCATCATGGCTTGTCTCTTCATGTTTTTTTCACACCGTCTATTATTCTCTCGACAAAAATAGCAAGCATAGATCAGATAAGTACCTATCGGAAGTACCCTAAATTTCCACCGTTATCTTTATTTACAAGTTTCCTCCATTGGCATTTTAAGGATAATTCTACGATATACCACCAAGAAATGTTGGTGATCCCATGTCTTGGTCGATAACCTAAAACATTGTTCTTGGGAAAGATATTTTCATTTCTATGCCAGTAAAGGACGAACTAGGGAAGTCTATGGTTAGCCCTTATTCTCTAGTTTTTCCGGCCAGCTTGTTTTGAAAGTTTCTCATGAGTTGGCAACAAACAGAGTAATAAGCAACGTTTTCAATCTTAGCCTACTCGTGTTTAATCTAAATGCTTTTACCTATTCGAAAGCGACGATAGGGATTACCTTGATTGTTCTCTTGAGAGTACATGAAATCATGCTAAGTTAAAAGTCTTTTTTCGATCTTAAGCCACATTCTTTCGTGTCTTTATTAAGGGTTTCCTTTTCAAAGGCGACAAAAGCAGATAGGTTAAAAAGTCTCACTCGATCTTAGGGTTGCATTTCTTGCTCTCTTTTCTTTCATCTCACTTATTAATGTTCCATCTCACCATCTATCTAAGAGTTCCTTTGCATATATGATCTATTCGGTAGAAACCCTCTGATAGTTACAGTGCTATAAACCTTTTTATGACCTACACCAATGGATTGGCACACTTTCGACCTATCTTCCAGTCGAAACATCCTGCTACTTTCTTGTTCTTCTTTCACTTCTATAACCTTCTCAAATACTCATTCCACCCAAACAAACAAACCAAACCCCCGTGCTCCATAACTAGCTTAACACCATAAACTAATTCTTAAAAGATATATCATTGTTTACATTTACAGAGAGATCCCTCTCCGGACCAGGAGGGCCAGATCTCAGGATCCCAAAGTGGTTTGATGTTGTCTGCCTGCTTCGCTAACCGGCTAAAATGAACTGTATGAAAATTAAGAAGATCCATATTCCATTATACACAGAATGATGATGAACATAGTGTCCCATCTTGCTTAGTTTATATGTTCATTTTGGAAAAAAATTAATTTTTCCGAAGATTTCCCTTTTAACCATTCTTAAGACTCTATTTTGAGTTAGAACTTTGTGACTATTCACCCCTTCAAATTTTGATATTAAAACCCTCATTTTTTATATGTAATTTCCATGTTTACGAAACCTATAGTTTATTTCATGTTGGCATCCCATTGGAAAAATCATATGTGTTGCTTCTTAGACACTAAATGAGACACATTGGTGAATTTGGGGATGGGGTTTTCATATAATTTATAGATTGTTTTCATTATGGTATTTGTAAGATACTTATCATTGTAGAACTCAACCATTAGCCTTGATTTGGGGACCTTGATAGGATGGTGAATGAACCTATGGTATGCTCATCATTTTAGGAATGTTGGTTTTTACATATACCTATAATTACCAATCATGTGGCTTATGCCATTGTACTTTTTCTTGCACTTATATCTAGAAAATTAATGAAAATATTAATGGCTTGTAAAAAATATTAAAATAAGAAGTATGATTCTATGGTGAAAGAGACTTACCTCATACAACAATTTGGCTGTGATTTTTTTGCTAAGTAATTTGTTGGAATTTCCCCAAAGAAAAAGAAATTGGGAAATTGTTTAATGGGTTTGCCTATATTGTCCATGTAATCGAATGATTGAATTGATTATTAAAATGTTGTAGAAACTAACTTGGGTAAATGTGAACAAGCATAATTATATGAAGAGTATGTAGTGATGATTCTTGACAATGGTCACATATTCTATTAGCCTTACAACCCAATTTAATTCTTATAAGGCCCCTTTGGTTGGTAACAATTGTGTCTCAAAGAATTACCTCATATAATGGTAGATCCAAGCTCTTGAATTATGTTTACAAATGTTAAATACAAAGTGTATTATTTCATATGGGTCATAAGGAATCCATTTGTGTCTAGGGCACTTATATATTGGTATAGTGGTAGTACCAACAATATCATAGAAACAAATTTAGCATTTCCCATATTGGCAAGGTATTATCATGGTTGAATTCCATTATCGAAGGTGAGTTATTTGGTTTTAGAGGGTTTCCACTAATGTTTTTTTTCCACGAGCATGATTGCTCTTATAACCTTTATTTTGTTATTTTACCTTTACCATTTGATTTATGTACCTAACAAAACTGCAATTTAGGAGGGCTCACATTTCTTTATTGTGAGTGGATATTGTGGATTGCATGATATTATCTGCATTTTGCGTCTAAAAATGGATGTACAAGAAATGCTTGAGGTTAATGTCACTTACAAGTTCAATCAACCAATCAGTTAAGGTGTTAGTAAGGTGAATACTAACGATCAAATTTGAATCCAACTAAAGGGTTCTAACTTGTTAGAAAAGTGTTCATCAAAATTTGGCCTTAAAAAAATAAAAATCTTACATGTCAATTGAGAAGTGGAAAATGTATAAGAATGTCAGGGTGATCTCTTAAATAACTTCTCAACATTAATTTCACAATCCACCATAAAATCTACCAAATTAGACATTTAAGGATCCATATTATTCAAATTTGATCAGATCGAAAAATGGATATGATGTGCAAGAGTTGGTATACCACAAAGCAAAACACATACAATAATAACATCTATTCTCTTAGATTAATGTGTGTCTATCCGGAAACCATCTACACGAAGCTTATAGTCAAAACACATTAGAGAGAGATAGAGGAAGGACCTAATATAATCTTATTTGATCATAAAAGGTAATGTTGAATGTGACAATAGAAAAAATTGAGGTCGTTGAGCAAAGCAATTTGTAGTGAAATTTGGTTTGGCTCAAAGAATTCAAATAGTGGCACTTCCTTCCAAATATTTACTTCATACAATATCATTTTCATGGGCACCAATGTTATCACATGAATTAGAAAAGAAAATCAAATTTTTCATTGGTATAAGTTACCCCATTTCTTGAAAATTTAAGTAGATGATCTTTGAACTTGGGAAAATAATATATAGTTAGTGCAATGTTTAAAGGAGACAACACATTTCAAGTTGTGGCATCTACATCTATCTCATAATGGAAAATTCCTAGCTTCTTGATCACTTTTAGGGGATTGTTATGAATAAGCATGGGATTAAATTGGCTAAACATGCTACCTATTGTGATGGAACTAAAAGATGAAGTACTAGACCCAAAACCTGAACTACTATGTGATCTAGAAGAAATCATATTCATAGGAGTTGGGTTAATATAAGGAATATGTCCCTTTGTTGCAGATGATTGGGATGCTAACTTTTTAAAATGATCAAGAAACCACCTTATTAGATTTACTTTCAAGTAGATGCTCGAACTCGGGGGATTGTACTTGAATTCCTTGGGATCTACAAGGAGAAATGAAGATACATTAATGTGTGAATCTTTAAAACATTAAGAATGTTCATTCCCAAGCATGGTCACCATTTATGTTGATGCTTGAAGTGGATAACATGAAATAACATGGAAAACACCTCTTTTAGGTTGTTAAGGAGAAAATAGGGATGGTAGCCTAGATTGCTTTAAGCCTGAGATTCACTATACCTATGCAATTAGGTTGTTTAGTTAAATCTTAGTGAAGCCACTCTCCTTAAGGGAATTGGTCCATCAATGAATGAAATTGATTTATTTTAGAAAATGAACCTTAGGTTAGTTGTAAATTTGTTATTAAATCATGTTATTAGCAACTATTCTAAGTCTATCTATTATGAAAACTAATTCTAAGTGAAATGAATGCATGGAAAGATAAAGTGACTATTTGTAATCATTATAACCATTAAGATCACTAAAAATTGAAGTAGTTGAGCTATATAAAGTATTAAACAATTTTTGTACGCTAATTGAAATGTAGAAATGACTAGGATATTATCAAAATCAATTAAGTTAATCCTCCAAAATGAGTAGGAAAAAAGATGTATAAAAGTCAGCACTTTAAGCTAGTAGTGTCATGCATATATAAAGAAAATAAATAAATGAAATTAAATTGAAATCATAATGTTTAAAGCTAAGCAAAAAATCAAAATTCAATAATACATGAAAAAATGATGATTACAAATATGCATAGTTATAGACTTACTAATAAAAATGTTTATATGATATCTATCAAAACCAAAATGCTAGACAATTAGTCTGGGCATATGAATAGGAATTTTTAAAGAACATATGTTATTCACAACACTCCCAATTCCAAACTAGGTGAAGCTCTAGACAACATGAAGTAGGCCACTTGATAGTCAAATTGTTTGAAGGGGCATTAATTATTATAATGTTGAACTTGAAAATATTGCAAAAGAAACTAACATGAAAAAATAGACATAATATTACCTCTAAGGGGGAGTTTATTTGCTTTCATCCTAATGTTGGACCGTAGGTTGTGGGCTACCCACCATTGCTTACATTTCTAGGCTATTTATTGTTGGAAAATGAATTGATATTACACAAATTGCATAACATAGTTATATATGCTCCCTTTCTCATCAGAAATTAATTGCTCTACCTATTTTTCTAAAGGAGGCTAATAAAGTAGGTGACAAGTCACCTTTGTCCCTTGATTTTCCTCCAAAAATTATTTTCTAGAGTGTAATGTTTTGATTTTTTAGTAAGCTTTTCAACAAACATAAAAGATGAAATATGTAGGTTTTAACCCTGTACAGAAATTACCTGTAAATGAATTATTAACACAAAAAATACATAATATTGAGAGTATAAAACATAAAACAAATATACAGAAATATTTTACCCTGGATCCCAAAACCGGGACTACCATAATGATTTTTCATTATATTCCTTTCAATGTTACAATACACATATATACATGCCAAAGCATTCATAAACCCCAGTCTATTAACCCTGGATTAGAATATAATCATAGATCCCTTGACTGGATCTACAAAATACCATTGACAAAAAACAATCATGGCCAAAACCATGTGCAAAACCCATGCACAAAACCATAGGTAGGTCTCCCACCTAATATAGGGTCAAAAAAAAATACAGGGCGTTGCCCCGAACTCCGTGTAGGGGGGCTGCCACTCCCCTACAAACCCCCTGAAAAATGGTGCTGCTCCCAATGCACACACCGTTCGAGAGAACAAGCGAATGAAAGGGGGTGAAAATGGCCCAACCTACAAAGGCTAGATTCCGGGAGTAGAGACTTGCACCATCGGCATAACTGATATAAGGTGTGGACGGGAGGTCCATCTGAAAGGTGCCACAAGACAAAAAATGGGAGGATGATGAACAATGTTGCCAACCTGAGTGTAAAGTAGAAATCGAACAAACACTGTGAGAGGGAGTGATCCAGGTAGGATGTCTACCGCCTGCACTCCGTCGGGAATGTGGTGTGTGGGAGCTACCTTATGGGCAGCTTGTGCTCAGGCCGCGAAAGTCACCATAGACACAGATGGTGCCATTCCACTTATGGGCGGGAAAAATGAAGTCAGGGGTGGACAAGGCTTCCATAATGTCATCATCACAATAGAATATGGGGTGACTAGAGGAAGAGAGACCACATGATGTGGTGAAACTACCTAAATCATCATCACGAGAAGAAAGGTTCACATGCGCATCGTCACGGGGGGTGACGGATGAACAAGCAGATAAGGGATCCACTGATGTTGAGCCCAGGGTGATCGCTGAAGGGAGGTTGAGCGAAACAAAAGGGGAAGTCTTAGAGGGAGCTTCCACCATGGATATCATGAATGATGATAGGTAGAGGATGGTGGCCGCAGGCTCCATCATCTCAACATCAGGAGGGGAATGTCAATGGGAGCCGGTAAATACTCAAGCTGGCCCGAAGCATACTGCGCAAGGACAGGAGAGGCGAACTAGTTCTGTTCAATCTCGTACTCCCAAACTACCTCTAAAGAGGCATGGTAATGCATGAGGCGGGGAAAATGGTGGGAATAATGGCCATGGAGATCACACAAAGTGAAAGGTTGGTTGGTGTGAATAGTCTTAGGGTTCTTGGTTGCAGTCGAGGAAGAAACATAGGCTTTAGGGACTGTAGACTTAGGGAATGCAACATTAACCATGATCTTGATACGAGGCAACTCAGGACAATGATGGGTGGCATGACTGACGACATCACACAAAGCACAAGGCTTTGGAAGCTGAGGAGGAGTAGGTTCAGTTGGGGCAGCCTTGTCTTTTGATGCCTTCTTGTGAGCTTTGCCCTTTTGACCTGAAGCTGTTGCAATAGGAGAAGGTTCCTGTTGATGTGGTTAAGGCATGATAGCAGCGAGAGGAGTCATGGGGACCGGTTGAACCTGGGTCAAAGAAAGATAAGGTTTGGGTTGACCAGGCGGGGTAGCAGCTAGGGGATCAATGTACCAGATGGGAATCCCTAGGGTCAGGTTAGGAAGGGATAGGGTAGCCATAACAGGTACCAAGAGCACTCCAGAAGGGGGAGCTAGGAATGATATCTGACCAGAGGGGTAGTGGCCAGACGGGACGACTTCGATATGGTTAAGGCCAGGAGGAATCATGTCAGGAGGGTAGAGAGACTCATGGATATCAACTACAAGTGAAGGGCCAGGAGGAGAGGGTCTAGAAGGCTGAATTGAAGGGTTAGGAGCAGGTTGCGGAGGGCGGGGCTGCTTACTAGCCGAAGCGGGTCACTTGAGGGAAGCCCGAGATGATTGCATCATGCAAACATTCGATAAGATAGGATCAGAGACATGAGGAGGATGACTAGGGAATGAACCAAGAAAACAGGAGTCTTTACAGACTCCGGGTGAGACACTGGTCAAGGGATCGGCAGTTTTCTTATTGGCCACCGAAGAGATGATGGACTCAGCGGAGGTCTGATACTTTGGTTTGTAATATGTCCAATGGTCAATCATGACTATCTTTCCATTATGGGGAAAGGAAATCTTGCGGTGAACCGCAGATGGTACAACAAAAATTCTATAGGTGTAGTTACGACCCAATAGAATGTTGTAATCTAAGGGTGCATCGATGACTTCTACGTCAACGCAAATAGTCTTGCCCGCAAGAGTAATAGGACAATTGTGAAACATGCCAATGGGCTTGGAGGAGTGGTCGTCCCACACTCAAAGGGTGATAATGGAAGGGTCCAACTCAGGTGATCCGAGTTGCTTCCAAACCGAAGTAGACATCACACAGGTGGATGCCCCCTCATCAGTGATACAACGGGAGACGTTGGCATTCCGGATCTTGACGATGATTTGGAAGGGACGAAAGCAGGAAGGGGAGGATGTTCTGACCGATCAACATCAAGATGATCAAATGATCATCTGAAGGATCTATAGTGCCCATGGAAGATAGTAGAGCTTTTCGTTGCGAAGGGAATGACTGGAGGAGTTCCAGCATTGAGATGGCAGCAAGAGATTGCGGAAATTCATCTACTATACTATACGAATGGGCAGCTTTGCTAGAAGCAACGTTTCAGCGTAATGGTCCCTTAGGGATCTTGGTATGAACCTCTGCCTTAGGCTAAGGGATCTAGAAAGGACCATTGGTTGGCGAAAGAAGCTCTGTAGAACCTGAAGAATGGGGCTCGAGGGCAGACATAGCAGGAGGTTTGTTGTACTAACGGGATCGAGCCTGAAGGTTGAGGTCAATGGTAATGGGTTGGTCAGAGTTCATCATGAGAATCTGGTAATAAGAGGTACCATATGAAGGAGGTTGAGTGGCTGTTTGACCTTCAGGTGGTTGGGTAGCCATGAATCCTTGTTGAGGGAAAGGATTAGTAAACACAGTCGACTGACTAGGTGCAGCATTGGGAGGGACGAAAGGGGAGGCTTGTTGTCCTCGTGATGCTGCTTGAGTCTCCCATATCTACCGCATTTTTGGTAAAAGAGGAAAATCGTACGTGAAATGACCATATACACCGTAGCATGAATAAGGCTTATTCGTGTGAACAGGCCTATCCTGCTTGGGCTGAGTGCCCTGTTGCTGGTTAGCAGTGTGAGGTGCATTACCTTGGGGATTAGGTCCACGATTATCGGGGGAAAATTTATTTTGAGTGCCTTTCCTCTTCTTTTTGGAAGTAGGAGGATTATTTGTGCCCTATTGTGCATACCCCTGTCCTTGAGGGGGCAGTGGATGTTGTTGCGGGGGTTGAGAAGGAAAGGGGGGTGGGAGTGCTAATGCTTAAGGAGCTGGAGCACCAGGCTGTGGATACAGATAATAAGGAGGTTGGGTAACATTGTGGCAAACAAGTTGGGAAAAAGGAGGAGGCATGCCGTACCCTAGATAAATGCTACCAGGAGGGGGAAAAGTGTTGGAGGTGTTGGCCCCTCCCTAAGGGAAACCATAGCCCATGGGAGGCTGAGCATATGGATGAGAAAGAGCTCCAACGATATCGTCGGCGGCATGAGATGCCCCTGGTGTGTTGGCACCACCGGGTCTAGGGAGATCGGGTAAGACGGTATAAACATAACCCGACTGAGGGTAGATCAGGTCATATTTTAATGCAATCTGGAGAGCAGCTTCTTCGGTTTGAGGGAAATGTGATGCGACATCTTTGTCGATAGCAGGCAAAAGGGATCTAAGGAACCAGTCCATGAAGACACGGTCTTCAAAGGTAGGGGCTCGACATAGGATCTTTCTTCTCCACCATTCCTGGACATGATCAGATAAGCAGGTCACAGACGATTGATGGAAAGAAGTCAAAATTTCGGTACCAGTGTCATAATGAAGGGGAAGCTCAAAATAAGACATAAAAGCCTGGGCAAGAGTCGCAAAGGTGGTATGAGAGGAGGAGACCTGATCAACATACCACTTATAAGCTTCAACAGTAAGCGTACGTTGGAACAATTGAAGATGGACAGAGTCATCAGTAATGGAGTTAGATGAACACCACATGTGGAAAGATCGAACATGGTTTGTAGGATCTTCTCTAGCAAGACCTTCAAAATTGGGGATGTCGAAAGGGATCTTGGTTGGCATAGCAGGCCAACCAGCGTCATGGCATATAGGGTCATTGATCAACTGGTTAAAATTGGGAATACTGAGGCCTGCCACATAGGGGAGAAAGGGAGAAACTAGGATAGTTCCTGTTGCGGTCCCACTAGTAATATTCCCAACATTAGGGTCGAGGCTACCACTAGCATTAGGTCTTGAACTAGACACGGTGAAGGTGACAGGGGGAGAACCGGGGATGGAACCAGAAGGGGAACCCAATGAGCTAGAAGAGGAGTCAGAGTGCGAACTCCGTGGAGGACTAACTTGAATCCTGTGTGGAGGAGTAAGTCTTCCTACCGGAAACTGAGGATGAAGGCCAAGAAGTCTCTGGGATAAATGCCTTGGCGGCGCAATGATGAAAGCACAAACACAACACAAAGGGAAGAGAGACCAACAAGGGCAAAGAGGTGCAGGACCAACTAGTTACAATGTTGAAACAAGGGCAGAGAGGTGCAGGATCAATTGATTACAATGTTAAAGTCTTTTCCTGGCGGTGTTAACCACGCTCTTCTTCGCTTAGGGTGTGTGTGTTAAGTGTGTAAATTTTAATTTTTAAACCCAAACGTTTGTAGAGAAAAACAAAAAGTGTGTTTCATAACTGTAAATAAACCTTGAGATAATAGTATATGAAACTGAAATAACAAAAAATAAACATCTAATTATGTATTAATCTAAACCCAAGGAGGCGGGCCTCTCAATAACTAGTTTGTAGGTGGGAAAAAATCTAGTCAAAACACACCAAAATAGCCAATAGATCTAATGTCGAGAGGGACAAAGATCTAAAGGTCAAATCTGCTAGAAATAGGTGTAGAAAAACAACAAAAAATCAAAGGGAAAATTGCTGTAAATGAGGTGGCGAAAGGCTACAACCTGGAGGGAAGCGGAGGGGACCCTAGAGGAAGACCAAAAAAAAACTAAAAGGAGGTGTTTTGGATGGATAAATAACCAATCTGAAGTGGATCTGAAGGTAAGGGATCAAATCTGAAAAATGGCTAAACACACTGAAATTTCAGACGACTTGTAGCAGCTAAAACTCTTCCACGAAAGGTGGAGGGTACTGAAGCCTTAGGGGGCTAGGTTCCCACTTTGATGATTAAAACATAACAAGTACAGGTCCAAAATAGGTGGAGATGGAGGTTAGACAACCTTGAACAGAGGCCCAGACAAACCCAGAAAAATCTCACAAAAATTCCCGCAAAAAGTTTAGGTCGCAGTTTATGACCTTTTTTTTGAGAGGTCACAGGTTTTGGCTTGTTTTCTATGCCCTAGAGGTTTAGGTCATAGGTTTTGGCCCAAAAAGTGTGACCTGCACTTCCGGCACTCTCGGGAGCTGGTTTCAGAAAAGTTTGTTGTCTCAGCTACGGCTGATGCCTGGCACCTCCACAATAGGTCCCAAAACACACAGAAGTTAGAATTTTCAATGTTTTAGGGTTTTATAGGTTGAAAAAAACATCAAGAAAAGAAAAACAAGAAGCTGAAGAGAAATCCTAGGGTTTGAACCAGTTGGATATGAAGGTATCTGAAGAACGACAGAGGTCGTAATCATAAACCCTTGTGGAGTTGCTAGTTGTTAGTATGAATCTTAATCACAAGTGTACAAAAAAGGCTGCTCACTTTAGTCGTCCATAACAAACAGCCCTATTAGCAAAGATGGTTGCCAATTTCTTTAGATTTGCAATTAGTTGACCAAGATAAATGCTGCAAAATCTAGATCTATGCAGAAAAAGACATTAAGTAGTAAATAAAAGTAAGAGTTTCTCCATGCATCCAATAGACAAGACAATAATGTTTTAAAGAATTTTTTGTATTTTTTGACACCTAGGAAGGGAACATAGAAATATTTTACCAGTCCCCCTTAATGGGATGGGTTCTTGTAAGTCCTCAACACTTCAGATCTAAAATCCCTCTCTCTTGATGGTGTAGAAAACCCAGACAAAAAATGGAACTCAAAGGGAGCTCACAAGAAAAATGGTAGCAAAATATGACAACGATGGAGGATCAAAGTCAGACCAAAAGTATAGATCCAGAGTGATCTTTAGGCAACAAAAGGTAGTGAATGAATGGAAAAACCCTTCTATTTATAACAAAATATTGAGTTAGTCTAGATATTGGTACATAATTAAAATATTATTAACCAAATCAAGATCCAACTTTTATGGAATATTTTATTATATTTGTTGGAGGGAAAAAAGAATTTGACTTTAGTCAAATCCTTTTATTTGTAAATAATAAATAAATAAATGATTTATTTATTATTTTAAGGATGTAGTTGAGTAATAATTAAATAAATAATCATTTATTTAATTAGTTATAAATGATTTAGTCAAATTTAACAAGGGATATTATTTAAATAATTATTCCTAGAAAATAATAAGATAAATAATGATTTATCTAATTAATTTTCCTGTTTTGGGTTAAATATGACCAGGAATATTAATTAAACTGTTGTTTAACTAATTA
Source organism: Pinus albicaulis (assembly GCA_034641835.2). NCBI lineage: Eukaryota > Viridiplantae > Streptophyta > Pinopsida > Pinales > Pinaceae > Pinus > Pinus albicaulis. The sequence goes on along the minus strand of CM076578.1, from coordinate 642,214,304 downwards.
TTCCTTGAGGAAAACCAACCAAATGTGGATTTATTTAATATTTCCTCATGGGGTTTCCTGTTTAGACCATAAACAACTTAATAAATAAGGATTACTAAGTTATTTTTCATAGTGAAAGCAATTTTACTTAGGGTAAAACTAGTCTTACATGGTGTACTTTGGTCCATCTAATAGTAATAGGTTAGATGACCAAAAAATGGTATAACAAATTCCCCCCCAGTGTGCAAGCGTTAGGGGCTAATCATATGACCGAAGTACGTTGTAAGAGCTCAATCACTAGACACCAAAGGGGAAGTCAGAGAGAGAGAAATATAAGGTAGACCAAAGCGCTAGAGGACTAGTCCCTGAGGAGGCGAGACTTATAGGTGCAACAAGTCTCTTTTATGAGTGAGTACTTGTTCTATAAGCGGTGGGGAAGGCATACCTATGCCCGTCGAGACAAAGTAAAAAGAATAATGCATTCAGTAAACAAGGGACTGAACTATATAGTACATGTTGGCATAAACATGAGCCAGATAAAAACATGATAATGAATCCCACATACATACTGTGCCTGGGATAACAGCCAGGACCTATATAATAATATCTGAGTACGTGAGATATAAATACAACCAAAGTGACCCTGTAAACAGGAAAGGGCTATGAAAATATGACTAATACATGCAAACTAAAAGGCACTGTAAGCGGCTGAGGTCGACATCATCAAATCTATGGAGCTGCATCAAAGGCTGTAATGAAGAGGTCATCTGGGCATGTGGGGGGATACCTAAAGGGCCACCCCCTCATGAGGTTTGAAACATCTCACGCACACCCAGGCATCACCTGTACAATTTGCTGCATCACTGAACCATCAAGTATACCGATCTCGATCATGATGTAAGGAGCTGGAGCTGAGAAACAATCAAGTCAAAGGGAAATAAGGAGTCCCTTTGCCTGATCCGAGGCACCGAACAAGAGTCGAAGATGGAACCAAGGTACATCACCCTTTAAACCTATTTTCTGGAATGAATGATCTAATGTCGACAGAAGGAGGTCTGCCATAGGTGAGGCAATAAGGGATCCTTAACTAAGGCACGAGAGAAAAGAATAGTGTGACTAACAAACTGAGACTAGGGATGATGATGAATTGGGTGGTACTAAGTAGCGAACAAACAACTTCCCTTGTTAGAGCATAAAGGGCATGGATGACCTGCAAGTGACTGACACAATATCAACGGGGATAGGGGACAGTAGGATTAAAGGACATAATGTGCGACACGAGAGAGGAACCAAGCAATGAAGGATGGAGGACTATAGTGGGATACAAAGGGACTTGGGATAGACTCCTTGGATGTGATGATGACTCAACTTAGATGCTCTAAACAAGGGCGACTCGATGATGATGCCACACAGAAAAGGTCTGGTGGGGACCATAAAGACATGAGTACACGATGGTTACTCATGACGAAAATCGACATGAGCATGGACAAGTATGGAGGAAAAGTGGTGCCCCAAGTACAAGTGTTGCAAGTGAAGAAATTCGACTTTGAGGAGTGGTGAAGTGATCCTTCTTGGAAAAAATGTGTCTTGGTGAAGTATCAGATCAAGAAAAACTAACAAATACCCATTTGAGGGCTCGGTGAGAGCTCTCCAATGGTACAAACGGTTTGTTGAAGCGAACAAAGTTCCTTCTAAAGTTAAAATACTCCAGAACACTTGGAATACAAAGATATCCATGAGGATACAAATATTATACTATAAAAGATATGAGATAGATGATTGAATTTTACAAATGAGGCCTGCTTATATACCTAGTCAGGTGCCTCTCACTAGTAAAAAATGATGAAATTAATGACCAGGTGACTAAAAAAGTTAGTCACCACTATTATTTCAAGTGAATTACTACTAAATTTGAGCAATTTTAAGTAACCGAACTAAAAATGACTAACTTAAATGACTAATTTAGTCTAGGAATAAAATATACGACTAGATAATAAGTGACTAAACTAAAAACGACTAAATTAAATGGCTAATTTAGTCTAAGGATAAAATATATGACTAGATAACAAGTGACTAAACTAAATGCGACTAACTTAAATGACTAATTTAGCCTAGGATTAAAATATATGACTAAATTAATAATGATTAATGTAAATCACTATTATAGTCCAAGAATAAAAATATGACTAGTACAACAAGTATATGAATTAGTCATTTATGTCAATAATTTTTAATTGTGTCACGCCATAAATGGAAAATTACAATTTTGATATCGAAGTGTTACATTTCACTTATACAAGATTCTCTGAATCCATCTGCAGTACTGTTAAATTTCTCTCTGTTGTGTCCAATACTCTTTCCATTAGGTTTAATTTGATAAGTACTGGATGACAGTTCTCCAAGAAACATTAATGCTGGATACCCTACCCCTCATTTACCTCAGAGCGATCAATATTATACCCATGATTCCCCTTGCCACCATGAGTTCCTGATCCGCCCCAAAGACTGATTGGCTGCCCACACCCTGTCCTGCCCAGCTTGCCCAATCACTTCACATTGCTCCCGTAACACCAAACGCGCTCACCAACATGACTTCACCTGATGCCTTTGACTCGTCTGCCTGCTATGGGGCACACACCTGTTTGACGTTGCTGCTCATCACGTCTGCCAAATCGCACGACTCTGCCCACTGCTACACGATGCGCCCAAGGTGGGCATTCGCCAATATGGCGTGCCCAACATTGCACATCGCTGTCGCACAATAATATTATACCCAAGTTGGGCGCCCGTCGCGCCCCCACCACTCAGTCGTCGCAACACTAACTTGAGGGTGTGACACTCCCTCATCCTCGCTCCACTTGTATTTACTCATGCAAGACACCTTCCACGTGATGTTGCTCAAACCTCACTCCCATTGGAGAGTGCATGAACCTTTGTTATACTTATAATAATAATAATAATCTAATTTTAAGGTCAGGTCGACCAAGCCAAACACCAAATTGGTGTATGAGACCCCCTTGTTTGTGGGACAAGGGATCCACCTCCGCGTAGTGATTTGACTGCTAAGTTTATGAAGACATACATACTCTACCCCCTCTGGTTTTGAACCTATGACCTCTTAGGGAGGAAATACATAAAAGCCTTAATTTCTTAACATGGTATCAGATCTACAAGGTGATGAAGACAAGAAAGGGAAGTTTTGCAAGAAGACACAAGGATCAAGCTACAGTAACAAAGTCAAAGGTCAATTTTCAAGAAAAGTATTAAGAGAAGGATCTACATTAAAATTCAAAACCCTAGATCCAAGGAAACTTATCTGACAAGAGAAGTTTAAAAGGAAAATAAGAAGTCCCTGCTTAATTCCCAGAAGACCAAAGACCTTACTTAAAGGACTTATACATCAAGGTCCTTTTCAAGAGGAAAAGCAATATCAACAGGTTATTTTTATCTTCAAGCTATATCGTGATTGAAAGCCAAGTCAACATTGTTGGAGCTTATCACCAAAAGTCAAGATTTTATCTTCATCATCATCAAGGATCCAAGTTGATCTACTTCTTTATGCCACCCTTGAAGAAGTGCATACCTAAGAGGATGAGTTCTACTACTATCTGCATTATAATCAAAGGAAGAAGCAAGAAAGACATCAATCTCAAGTAATTATATCTATTACTTCATGTCTTTTTGCAACAAAAGCAACAAATTGGTCAGCAGCTTTCAAACTTTTCTTGCATGGAAGAAAAGGACAGATCTAAACCTTATTGAGAATGAATTCATGGAACATATCAAAGGGTCATCAACTTCTACCTTAAAAAATAATATACTCAAACTCATGCCGAAATACATGAAGGGGGAAGTGAGAGCTCCAAAAGGATTCTTATAGAATCCATAAAATAATATCTCATCCCAGTATGTATCAAAACTAGAAACTTCAAAAGAAACATATGAAAAATTAGGTGGAGATATTCTCATGGAGTATTGGCAGGAGAAGTAATATCTATAATACAATAATCATACAAGTTTAAGTTTTCAAGAGAGGAAGGAATAAATTCATACTTTATGAAGATTTATGAAAACACGGATTCAATCCACAGAGAATTGGGGAGAAGCACTTCGATAGATAAATGACTACAGGAAGCAGGTATTGAATGCTCTTACTAGATGGATGTGGAAACTTCACTTTCAAGCATTCTATGGAAATAAATAAGAAACACCAAGTCTAGGATATATGGTCTCTATGGAAGATAGAAGATACTATATTAAAAGCTAAGGTTGACACAGGATCAAATGAAGAAAATCAAGCCTATATTGTCATGAAGTCAAAGAGGAAAGGGAATATTTGGTAAGTTTGGTCCTCATAGTAGAAATAAAAATATGGACACGATAAGATGTTAAGGATGTAATGAACTTGGGAACTATGTGAAAAGGATTGTCCCAAATATCAAAGGGACAAGATGGAAAAAGGAAGAATCCTATGTCATCGCGAGAGAAATGGAAGAACCTCGATTCAAAGAAACCTAAGAAAGAAGAAGTGGGAGTTCTCTACTATGATTGAGCATCATCTTCCTCCTTAAGAGGTATTTTTCTCACTGTAAAATAGTATGTTAGGAAGCATTGTGATATTAGATAGATACATCACTTTAGAATTGGCATCATGATGGAAGCATTTGAGTTAGGTGAACCACTCATTATAGGAGGATGATTGTAACACATTTATGTGACAACTATGCTATGAGATAAAGTGGTCTCTGGAACCTCACCGAAAAACAATATTTATAGAAGGAATTCATCTAGATCAAGGTACATCATTCATTAATCAATATGGAAACAAGTATTTACATTTTATAATGGAGTCCTCTTTGAATTCACCGTTAGAAAGAAAGCAAAAAAAGTTTCATCGAGAATTATAACTTGCATAATTATGGGATTAGGATATGATGACATATTGATTGTGCTGTCAAGAGAATGAAACTTTTTCATTATAAGGAAAACAACAATAGCAGGATGACCCAAAAGAAAAAAGAGAGGAGGTACATATATATTTATGCTTACATCGGATGCCATGAAGTCATGGCATATGGTTGCGTATAGTATACTTCTATCTTTATAGCATGATCAAAGGAAAATAGAATCTCCTTTCGATGCATAGGTTTCCAAAAAGGCATGATCCAAACCAAATGAAATAAACATAATATGTCCTCATATGGAATATGAGTTGGTTGTATAACATAGAACCGCATATTGGAAGTTCCTTGCAATTAAATAAAACCGTGTGGATAGATAAAGGAAGAAGTGAAACCATGATAAACAATAGTCAACATCCAAGGAAACCAAGAAGACTCGACCTTTATATCCTAGGAAGATATGTAGATTCCGATAGAAGTCCTGAAAAATATGGAGACCATTGAAAATACATATCTTTAGAATATGTGTCAAATATGTATGAATGATGTTGATACCTACAAGAAGATTTCATGGTGAAATATCATCACTAAGGTAATTTTTTATTTAAGTGTTCATATTTATAATTGAATAATATCCCGTATGAGATTATGTAGTTGTACAGGGAAGTATATCTTCCACAAGTTGATAAAAATATGGTAGGATGAAATTCCTGGAATATATATGGTTTGAAGGAAAGCAACATGACATGAAGCGTACCACGACGAATATTGTTGGATCACTTTCACTGAATGAAGACATGACTGTGGATTAAAGTGATGGATGTTTTGTGGCCTATGAAGAGATCGTAATGATGAAGAATCCTCAACAAAATAACAATTTATGACATCGAAGAAAGGACTTTCATGAGTTTTTGGGTGTTTCATCATTGTTTTTTGCAGGTCTCTAATTAAGAGGGGAACCCGATAATAAGTTTCTTACTTGAAAAAATCTTGGTAATTCCTAAGTCGAGAGGGAGCTTAGGTACATTCCTCGATAGGAATTAATACCTTGGAATATGTCCTTCCTAAATTAAATGGAAGTGACGGATGTGGTTCTCTAACTCATGTGTCATGCACTAGACAGACTAACCATCGTAAGTCTTAGTGAAGGCCATGAGGAGAGAATGGATAGACACATCACGCTCTTGGTCTTCACTCCGGGGAAGACAAAAAAGAGGATTGGGTAATCATCTAGAAGCTCGTATACTCTTTGAGGATGTATTAGGGCATCCAATATAAGAATAGTCATGGAAGGACCAACATCCTTTGAGGACTAGGAATCTAATATAATAATAGCCTTGGACATACCCCGAAATAATTGAGGTGGGGTATGATCCAAGAGAGACAATGATGAAGGTGTATATTCATCATTTCTCTCACTAGCATTGGAGCTCAAATATCTCGTGAGATATGGAGTTTTTAGTCAAGGCCTTGCACTATGAAAATGTTGGGTGATATGATGCTATACAAATGGGATTATTAATTTGACTCTTCTTATGATATTCTTCTGCATTGAGAGTGACCATGTACCATTATGAATACCTCTTAGTTAAGAGGGAGCATTAAAAGTGTAACTAGATTCCGATCTTCATAATGACTTGTAATTATGAATTTATGCAATGAAGAGATAAAGATAATAAAATGTATTTTGTAATACTTGCCTCATGGGTTTCATGAGTGTGGAGTTTTTATTATAGGTCAAAGACTTATTCTTGATTTTTTTAGGGTTTTTCATGTTTTCATAGATATAATTAGAGTCACTTATACGAATTCATGTTACACTTGTGTAAAGGACAATTTATTGATGTAAAAGTATACCCAAACCTTTGTCATTGTGCTCCATGAAGTCTGACAAATATATATGTTGAAGATACTCCTTGAAAAATTTGGCTTACCTTTCACATAGCCATGTCGGCCTAGAGATGGGAGGCAAAGATCTATAAATAGAGAGACTATGGCCTTAGTTGAACACCATCACTTCGCATCACCCGTCTATGTTTTAGTGCGATAAAAGAAGAAGATAATATCAACAATGATAACTTTGTGTTTGGGTCTAGAAAATAAGTATCATCTTTTATGAGTGGTTCGTATATCTTAGGAAAGTTGAAGCTACTGCCAAAAAAATGTCTCCATTATAGTGAGGAAAAAGGGTGACTATATAGCAAAGTGAGAAGGAGGACAAGAAAACAAAGATAAAGAAGACTCGTGAGGTGTGTAAGAGGAGGAAATACAAGCCTAAGTATTGGGTAACTACATTTCGTATAATTTCTGGGGAAGGGTCTAAAGATATACATAGCATGGAGGAGAGCCTCTATAGTATGAAAGAGAGCTCTTGGGCCTCTGTACAAAAAGAAGGATCGAGAAAGAGTTTTTGGAAGGATGAGTAGAGATTTAAGGAGAGTTGGAAAGAATCATATTGTTAAGGGCTAATATAATAGGGATCAAGCTTCTAGTGTCAAAAAGTGTAATAGGCAGCAAAAGAAAGATCATCCTAGCGTACCTAGAAGAGGCAAGTGAAAGGGGTCTTGGAGATATACAAGTGTCAAGGGTCTTGGTCATGGTTATGGTACTTGTCAATTAAAGATCTATAAGAATAATTTTGATCTTGTTTTCCTCTCCAAGAGGGAGAGGTTTTGGTCTCCGCTTGAAGAGCCTAAAATTTTTGTCTCTTGTGTTTTGATAATTGACTGGCATGAAGGACATAATAACTCCAACAAAGATAAGATCTAAGTGAAAGAAGCATAATGATATCACAAGTGATTATCAAGAAGATAAATTTTTAATAAAAGCCTTGTTTTCTCAATATGTCTTATCATGTCTCGGGCCGCTTCACCTTTTGAATACCATGCCTCCTCTTATTTTTCTTCTCGAATTCCCTGCTCATAAAAATCTTGTTTACTGTGCCATGGTTTATGCCACTCAGGGTTTGGAAAAAAATCATATACTCCTTTTAGCAATTGCCTCAATATTTATTTGTATCCAACAACCCAAGTTCCAACCGAAATTCTATATTCGTTTATTTCACCAATAGTTCACCGAAAAATTATTTTGGTGAATGCCTTCACACATATTATGCTCCAAAACAATGTCCACCATTGCAATGATCTCTTGATAGTCTATCACCTTCCCTTAATAGCCTCCTTTCCCTCCCTTAGGGTGGGCTTTTCTCGTAGGATCTTTCTCTATAACGGCTTCCTTTCCATGTGCTTTTCTTAATGCACAATATGCTTTGCCTCCTATGCAAGTCCATGCCACACCTAGAGCTTGTTGGTTAATCTTTCAACCTTGTTTATCCTAGTATTTTTTATTATGAGTGCAATCCATACACTTATATCTCTTTCACACTCCAATAAATTGAATGTAGCCTAGGTGGTTGGGAGGGCTTTAATGATAGCCTCCCCGCTTAGGTTTAAGTCACATTGCCATGTTGCATTATGTTGCCTTTTGCATCGCTCCATTGGTTACCTATGTAATGATTCTTGAATATGTTGAATTTGTACCTCTTCCTTGATTCTTGGGAGTAGTAGAGAAGAGGGATATATATATATATATATATATATATATATATATATATATATATATATATATATATATATATATATATATATATATATATATATATATATATATATATATATATATATATATATATATATAGATATATATATTCCACACTCCAATGTATATATATATATATATATATATATATATAGATATAGATATATATATTCCACACTCCAATGTCTTATACCAAACACCTAGAGAAGTGATGGCATCTAAAGACACCATTGCTAAGATCTCACTAGTCACAAGGACAAATTAACATGGAATTTTTATACCTTTATATAGGCTATATTATAGATGAATACCATAGGGGAAATCATGGGTTATCATAAAGCTAGAACTATAAAACTATTGGTCACTTGAGCAAGTCAAATTGACTCGAACCACCCCAACAATTAGTGAACAATTATTGAATGAAAAGATCCGAGTTATTAAACTCAGATAGATTAGTACCTCAAAATGTTTTTTAGGATTTGAATCGACTCATGCATGTAAAAACGAATTTTAAACAAATAAAATCGAATATTGTTCCACCAAAACACATATATTGTCAAATTGTGGAAAAAAAGCAAAAACATGGAAACAATTAGATTTCACTTTTATTCTTTCTTTTTCCAAAGGAAAACAAAACGTCGAAAATTCTATTAGAAGAGAAATACCACTACATATATTTTCCATAATTTCACTCATGGACTCAGAGAAGAAAAAACACATGTCTACCATCTAGCATGTATGTTCACCAAAAGATAAAGAAAAGTTGTCCATATTACATAGGAATTTATGCCAAAATAGATCAAAAAAACAACAACGAGACAACAACAAAAAAATATCCCGAACTAAAAGAGTAAATAAACAAGAGGACTCGCTCTCATTCAACACACCACATCATCATATCTAAGGTTGTAGTGAAAAAGAACTTGGATTTTCCATGATAATTTTCTTTGATAACCTATTGACCACATTGTTTAGTTCCGTATATACATGCTTAAAAGAGATATAAAAAAAATATTATTTTTAACATTTCAATATGAGCCAATGAGTTTCCCAAGTTCTAGGGGGTAAAAATTTGTCCTCACCCTATAACACCATAAATAATGGTCCTAGAATCTCCATAAACAAAAATATGGTTTCACCGATGCTTCCTAGCCAAATATAGCAGACCCTAAAGGGCCAAAGTTGCAGCTCTAGAATTTGTGCCCTCCCCACCAACCCAAGAACTAAAATCGAACATGTGGATTGATCCTCAACACAACCACCCTTTCCACATCTACCATATTTTGAAGCGCTCATAAAAAAATATAGTTGAAAATTCATATATATAAGGAATTCCTTATCAACCTAGGTGTCTTATCAAATAACCCGCTCCCCAGTAATCCAACCATGCCCGAATGTTGGTACATGCATTATGGCTATACTCATGGGCCTATCTTCAAATATCACATAATTATTTGAATTCCAAAATCCACCAACCGATAAACAAAGGAATATATTTGATCTTCCCTCATTTTTTTGAACCCTTGTTGATAACAAGCTTCCAAGCAAGGAGAATGACCAAGTAGAAGGAAGTCGGAGAAATTTGGAACCCTCATTCACACTACAATATCAAACCATTGTAAAAAAAGTGTAGGATATTCTCCCGAGACTCCTTTTAGAAAGAGCACTATCCCGACGTAATAATTCCCCTTTTACAAACATTTCCATGTATGAATGTGATTCTACCATGCTAGCCAACAAAAAATGATAATTTTCGTAGGCACATTCCAACCCATACCTTTCCGGGAAACCAACATTGATTTGTCAACCATGCTCCCTCGTAGGGAATATATTTTTGTAAATTTATAAAACTACTACACTTCCAAAATGCATGGGTCCATTCCAAACTAAAACATCCCTCGCCTCCTTCCGACAAGACCTACCAACTGAAGATCAATAATGAAATGGTTCCATAAATTACGTTTGAACCAAATATACCAATTCCCAACAACATCCCTTCCAAGACGAGTAAGGATATTTGCCAAACGTGTGTCCATAGGCATGATCAAGAAAAAGAAATACCTTTCGCATGCAAGGCATCAATGAAACAAAGAGGTAGATTTGTTTTTTGTTCATCCATTGTATATAATTGATGTCAATCATGATTTTTTTTAGACTACCAAAGGACCATATCATTTTATCAAGAATCCACTTTATAACCTTAGTGAAACTATTCCAAATATGTGTTTTTAAACCAACGCCATCGTGCCTATACCATTCAAGTATTTATCATAAATAATATCGTGCCATATACCCTTACCAAAAAAAACTTTCCATAGAATTTTAGTTAATAAGTCCCACCTAAACACTTCAAATCCAAAGAGAAAACCCCATCCGTCTGAACTCCTTTCCTTTTGTGACAGGGCATATAAATGAACCCGATGAAATTTATGATCCCTCGTGGCCCCCAACCAAAGGAAATGATCCATGATAGCCTTGATATGTTGTATGATATTTATGGGAAGCATGAAGAGGTACATCCAATACACCAAGATTTGCTAAAGGGTAGATTGTATGAGAGCGTATCTGCCCATTTCCTGCAGATAGCCAACTATTTGACCATATTGATAAACTCTTTTGAAACTTCACCGGTAACCAATTCCAATCCCCATACTTGTAATTAGTTGGTTTCATTCTAAAACCCAAGTATGAGAAACCATCTTCAATGGATGAGACAACCATGCCAAATAGCTTAGTAATGTTGGATATCTCCTCACCATCTCCAAAGGAATGGATCTATAAATATTTATTATCGTTTGGGCATAAAACCTGATGTTGCGCCACATCTAGAGAAAATGGAATGCAATACATTCCATTGATCCCAAGAGACTTGTTCAAAGTAAGAAAAACATCAAAAAAATAAATGAGAGACCGAGACTCTACTAGATACCTTCATTCCACATAAATCACCTCCCATACGTGCTCTCCCCAATTTTCATGCTCAGACCGTCCATGAAAAAAATGAATAATAATGAGGATAAAGAGCACGCTTGAAAAAGTCCTATACCAACCCAAAAAAAATGACGAGGCACCATTAATTAAGAAAAAAAAATTTACAAATAAGACAAATGCCATGATCCAAACAAAAGTATCCTCGTAGAGCCCAATCATAGTCATAATCATTCTCTAAAAAAGACTAATCAACATCATCATACGACTTGTGAAGATCCAACTTCATAAGCAAAGCCTCCATCTTCTTCGTGCGTATGGGATGTATGAATTCCTTAGAAATAGCAACAAAATCTTGGATCCGTCGATTATAGAGAACCCACATTGCTCCTGAGAAATATGTTCCGTAAAAGTGTCCTTTATTCCGAAAGTCGTGATCTTCAAAATCAATTTATATGAAAATGTTACAAAGGGAAATCAAGCTTGAACTTTTATGAAAGAATTGAGTGGGGAAAATTAAGGATGATAGAAATGAAAGTGGATTTGAACACCCCTGTAGACTTGACCATATGTGCGCGACTATTCTACCATATTCAAAAGATCCCCTCCCATAATATCAAAAAAGTGTATAAAGAGCTCAACATCCACGCATCCGAGCCCTCGGACACTTGTCCTTCACGAATGATCTAAGGATCATGGATATCTCATCAATAAAAAATAGGTCTTCCCAAGGCGATTTTTATTTCCACCATGAACATATTAGTGAAAGCCTCAATTCCCCATAGATGATCATAGATTTCCACCCTCAAAGGTGAGTCGATAACATGCTCTCAAAAAATACAACAACCTCATTTTGTATGTCTTTCGTACCGTAAACTCGTGACACCCGAAGTAGACTTCATTTCCAAGATAGAATTCATATTCCTCCTTTGGCAAGCAAAGTGTTGGAAAAAACATGTATTCCAATCCCCGTCATTTATCCAAATTTTCCGACTCTTTAAACGTCGGTGGCCTCTCGTGTTTTTAAAAATAATGTTAAAATATGCCATTTTTTTTAGTTCCCAACTCTTGCATCTTACTCAAATGCAAATGGGATGTGACCACTCGTATCCATTTTCCTACCAATACTTTCCATCTCCACATTAATCTTCTCCAAATCCACCCTCATCTTAATATTTTTCATCGTCTTGACTCTTGAACTTCATGTTTTAACCTCCTTAACTTAACCAAAATCAAGCTCATCGTCGAGGCTACATTTGAAGAGTCCATAGTTTCCCAATATTCTTGGACCATTTTATTAAAATCGTCCTCTTAGAGTGAGTCCCTATTGAATTTGAAAGGGATAGCTTTCCATGTTTTCTCCCTTCTCCATTGAAGAATAATTAGCGAATGATACGAATTTTTTTCTTATGAAACCCACGACCTTACGTACCCCCAATAACTCCAGTGATATTCTCATGTATCGTAAAAATGTATCTAACCTCTTCCCAATATGTTTAGAATCGAATCATCCATTACTCCAAGTCTGGGATGAGGGGAAAAAGGTCGACATCCACTAAGTGCTTTTCCGCAAATAAATCTCGAAGGAGATTTTCCAAAGGGACATCGTGTACCCCAACATTCTTCTCCCAAGATAGTGGAATTTAAATCTCAAACTAAGATCATCGAGCCAATATTTAAGATCCCACATTCACTCATTATATTCTAGAAAAATTTTCTTGTCATGGGGTGTATATATTGAGGAGATGCATACAACAAGGAAAACCCCTAACAAAACCCCGACAACGTAATGCCTACAAAAAAATAGTAAGCTTTTAATTTCACTCCATCAAGGGTCCCATAGTGCCAAAAGGCTCTACCAAAGGACCATATAAATTATCAAGAAACCACTTTATAACCTTAGTGAAACTATTCCAAATATGTGACCCCTATTTTAAACCAACAACACCGAATTTTTACCATTCCAAGGGAGACCCATGCTTCGTATATTAAACATGAATAATATCTTGCCATATATCCTTGCCAAAAAATCTCTTCGTAGAATTTTAGTTAATAATTCCCAACCAAACACTTTCAAATCCAATAATACCCAATCGATGAACTCTTTCCATTTGTGATGGCATCTAAATGAACCATTTGAAAATTATAATCCCCCCGGCCCCCCGACCAAAGGAAATGAGCCATGATAGCCTTGATCCATTGTATGATGTTCATGGGAAGCATAAAGAGGTGCATCCAAAACACCGAGATATGTTTAAGGACAGATTGTATGAGAGTGTATCTCCGTCCCCATATATAGTCAATGATGTGACCATATAGATAAATGCTTTCGAAACTTCTCTAGTAAACAATTCCAATCATCGTACTTGTAATTATTTGGTTTCGCCTAAAACCAAAGTACGAGAAACTATCTTCAATGGACAAGGCATCCAAGACAAATAACTTAGCAATGATGGTTATCTCCTCACCATATCCAAAGGAATTGACCACTAAATATTTGTTACCATTTTGGCATAAACCATATGATGCACAATATCTAGATAAAATGGAATGTAATACATTCCATTGAGCCCAAGAGACTTGTCCAAAATTAAGAAGAACATCAAAAAAAATTAAATGAGAGACATAGACTCTATTGGATACCTGCACTCCATGGAAATCACCTCCCATACTGTGCCTCCCTAATTTTCTTACTCAAATTTTGCATGAACATAATGGATAATAATGGGGATAAAGAGGACCCATGACAAAGTCCTCTCGCTATCCCAAAAAAAATTTTGATGGGGCACATTAATCAAGAAAATAAAATTTACAGAGAAGACACATGCCATGATCCAACTTACATTATCCACATAGAGCCCAATCTTAGCCATAATGATTCTTAGAAAATATCAATCAACATCGCCGTACAACTTGTGAAGATCCAACTTCATAACCAAAGCCTCCATCTTGTTTGTGTGGATAGTATGTATGCATTCTTTAGAAATAGCAACAACATCTCGTATCTATTGATTAAAGAGAACCCAAATTTGTCCCTGGGAGAAATATGTTAAGAAAAAAGTGTCCTTTAGTCTAAAAAAGTTGTGATCTTTGAAATCAATTTATATGAAATGTTGCAAAGGGAAATCGAATGAAATTTTGTGAAATAATTTCGTGGGGAAACTTTGGGATGAGAGTGATGAAATTTGAGTTGATCTCCCTAGAGACTTAACCATATATGTGTGCCTCTTCTACCATATTCAAAATATCCCCTTCCATAATATAAAAAAAAATTGTATAAAGAGCTCAACAATCCACCCATTAGGACCCTGACACTTGTCCTTCGTGAATGATCTAAGGAGCATGGATATCTCATCAATAGAAATAGTTCTTCCCAACGCAAAGGTTTTTTTCCGCCATGAAAATATTAGGGAAAGACTCAACTCCCTATAGTTTATCATAACTATCTACCCTAGTGCGGAAATGAGAAAATTCACTCAAAAAATAGGACAACCTCAGTCCCGTATTTCTTTCAGTACTAGAACTCTTCCACCCCGAAGAAGAATCCATTTCCCATATAGAATTCATCTTTCTCCTTTGGGAAGCAAAGTATTGGAAAAAATGTATTCCAATCCCTCTTCTTTACCCAAGTTTCTCCACTCTTTAAATGCCAAGTGGCCTCATGTATTTTTAAAATATACCTTTTCTTGAGTTCCAACTCCCTGCAGAGAGGAGCCAAATGAAAAGGGGACGAGGCCGCTAGACCCATTTTCCTACCAAGACTTTCCATCTCTCTGCATCAATCTGCTCCAAATCCACCCTCATCTTAATTTTTTTTTGTCGCTCCCACTCTCGAACTTCCCGCTTTAACCTCCTTAACTTAGAAAAAATCAAGCTCATTGTCGAGGCTATATTTGAATAGTCCATAGTCACCCAAGATTCTCGACCATTTTATTAAAATCCTCCTCTTTGATCCAGGCCATGTTGAATTTGAAAGGGAGACTTTTTCGGATCTTCTCCCTCTCCTTGAAGAATAATCTACAATTGATCCGGATTTTTTTTCTTTGTGAAACCCACAACTATACATACCCCAATAACTTCGAATATTCTCATGTATCGAAATATATCTAACCTCTTCCCAATATGTTCAAAACTCGGATCTCCCATTACTCCAAGTAGGGACGAGTGGAAATGGTCAAACATCCTCTAAGTGGTTTTCTCGCAAATAGGTCCCGAACGAGATTTCCCAAAGGTTCATAACGACATTGTGTACCCCAAAATTTTTTCCTCCAATATAATGGTATTGAAATCCCCAACTAATATCATTGAGCCAATTTTTTAGATCCCACATTTCCCATTTTGTACTAGAAGTCCCGCATGTCCCTAAAAGGGAAAAATATATTAAGGAAATGCAAACGAAAAAGGTAAAACCCTAAAAAAACCTCGACAACATGATGTCTGCAAATAAATTGTAAGCTTTTAATTTCACCTCCTTTGGTCCTTTCTCTTTAACTTATAGCATTGTCTAAATCTTCTATATTTTCTCCTCTCTTGGGTATGTTTTTCAATAAGTTTTCCTTGAAATTTGACCAAATTTTGTTGGAACAACAAGTTTGAGTCATTAAATATGTATATATATTGATTGCCCTAGGATTTTTAAGGGCTTTGTCATTTACACATTCAAAAATACATTTCGAAATTAAAAAAATAATGGGCTCACTAAAAAAATCTATCTTCACATTCTAATAAAAAAGGACAAAAATTTAGAAACAATAGAGTTAGATATCATGAGAAAGTGTATCACTAGATTTTTGCCCATGGAGTTTCAAACCAGTGACCTTTTCACCACTGGAATGCCTTAACATAACATCCTATCAATATATATTCTACACCTCATAAATTATAATATACTCGTATTTAACTTATATTAAATATCATTTTAAAAATGATACATAACTCATTTTAACTTAATGTTTAAGAAATAGTGGGAAAACATTATAACATTGATCTTATCCTATTTCCATAAGTTTAACCTGGGACCAATTAATGTTTGAAGACAATCAATGTTTGAAAAACAATACTTCACCGAACGAGGCACGTAAGCAAATGTCTACATGAAAATATTGAAGATGAATAGATAGCAATGAGATCATAAAAATTTAATGCTACAATGCCACCCCATTCATTACAACAAATGAAATCAATGATATGATATTACCCACATTGAAGCATCCATATTCAAATTCATTGAACACATTGAAGGTATATATATATATATAAGGTTAGGAAGGGGCTAGGTAAGGGTTATTTTTAATGTTGGATAAAAAGAATGATTTGTTGACCAGTGAGATGTTGTTACTAGGATTTTGGGAAGTTTCGAACTTAAACTCATATCCTCAACCCCTTCTCATGTTATTCAAACATAGAAACTAAACCCATACAATTTCATATACACCTCCTAGATTATTTTTTATATATATTTATTCATGTTGTCCCACAAGTTTTAGAGATGGGAAACAATTCCCTTCAAATTGACATGTCATGAAAATAATATCTCATGAACCATGTTCCGTAGGTGAATTCAACCCACAAATCCAATGCAAACTACAAGCCTCCAAGATTTTTTGACCGGGGAAAATAGAATGCTAAACCTCAATCTTATTTTGTTCAAAACTCCGTCCCAGGATTACCAATTCACAGATGTAGCCGACAATACTTGAAGTGCTTTTGTTTATGGTGACAAAATCCTCCACTAATTTCCCGCGATTAATTTGCTTGAAATGAATTATAATTTGTTGGATAGAGGAAGTCTTGACTGTCAGCAATTCAAAGAGAATGCGAAGGAGCAAATGAGGTGCGATGGGAAGGGATCGACTGTAATCATCGGCTTGGATGGTCAAGTTGGAGGTTCAGAAAGGAAAATGATTATCACCTGTTTGGTCGGAAATAATAATTGGTTAAGGCAAGGAAAATGAATATCATGGTTCGCGTGATAGGTGGGAATACTCACCACTATAATACAACGATGGAGCAATGCACTAGTTTTCAGTGCGAATTGAAAGCAAAAAGATCGATAATGATAAAAGCCACGTCCCCGCTCAATTCCAATTCCCATTTAATGATAAAAACTCACAGAGCTGGCCGCATTGGAATAAATATCTATGATGCGACAGCTGTGATTTGGTCTAACTTATCATCATAATAATCAAAATTCAAATAGTAAAGAAAGGATTTGGGATTAAATACACTCCTTAAACTTCTTATTAGTTAATATTGAAGGTTATGCAAGGTACTTTAGCAATGGATTGATTGTGCATTATTTTACATCTAAGGGAAAATCTAGGCAGATCAACCCGAAGGGATCAAACATGTAACTCCCACGAGACAAAGTTGTGATGACCAAGTGTAGCAGATGCACCTTGTGCGATGGACGCCCAACTTGGTGGTCATGCGGAAAAACGATGGTTGGTGAGCTACGAAACTAACTACGCATAGTGTATGGGCACACTCCAACAAATGCAATGGACATAAAACATGTTTGGTGACTTTGCAACATATGTTTGGCTACCGAGTGACGAAAAGAAGTGATGGGAAAGACTCGGCATGAGAAATGGCTAAGTGTTGGATGCGGTGGATTTATATGGAAAATCTTGTTGGTGAGCCGACGTTACTAATAAAACACCACACCCCAATGCAAAGGAAAGTGTATGATATATATACATGGACTCGTTCATTTGAGGAAAATACAATTGGACATTCAATCAAGAAGTCCAAGTGAGCTTCACACAAGTGGCATCAAGCTTGAGCAAGGTCGGAGAGTGAGGAAACAATCTGGCAGCAAGAAGTGTGTGCAGACCGGGTCGAGTCGAGTTGCGTACTGCTCAGTGGCATGCGCACGCACCACGGGTAGAGCATCGTGCAACTCCATGGGTCGAGTCAATTTCCCGAGCCTCATATGCGTGCATTTCAAAGCAGGTAAAGTCAGTTCCAACATGACGAGTGTGCGTAGAAAACAATGTGAAGGTCGGGTCACTTCGCAGAGTCGGGTTTGTTGAACGCAAGTTCAATGTGGACGTGTAGAGTCGGGTTCCGTAAATGTGAAGGTCATGCTGCGTGGTTGATTTGGGTCGAACACCACTCGAACACGTTTTATGAATGTGTGCATGAAGTCGAGGGCGCCGCTGACCCCGTTGACCCGTCCGAATGTAGAGTAGGAAGATGTCTGGAAACGCCTTGTAAAGGGATTTTTGGGTCCCTTGATGATTATTTGGGTTGTTGGAGAGATTTGAAGCTTACTTAAAAAAACCACAAGTGCCGCAAGCACATTTGGAAAGAAGTGTAAGTGGCTTACACAAAGCTTGGAATTATATGATTACCGTAAAATTATACATTTTTTTAAACATAATATCGGGAATACTCATATTCCGGGAGTTTCCCTCCCTTGTATGTATGGGCGTACATTTGGACGTGATGTTGATCTTTAATGTTGTTATTATTTATGTTGCATATTGATAAATAACATTGAAGATAATTAAGTGAGTGTTGAATATAGGCATAGTCTATGTGCTTGAGTATTGCTAAAAAGAAAAAAGTAAGGTAGTATCGCACCCACTATATGTGGTTGAAAGAGTACCACAAGCATAGGGCCATGACAAAGTGGTATCAAAGCTCGTTTTGGACAGGGTTGTAGTTCTAATACCACTATATAAAAAATGTGGTTTCGAAGATTACTTTGTTTAGGGCTTTGATTATTGAAGAGCAAGGATACAATTGCAATGTTGCAGGTGGTATTGAAGCTTGATGAATGAGTTTGTTTCTACTGAAATGGACTCGTAAAGAGATTAAAGAGGAACTCGGTGAAATCTTTAAGAAGGTCTGATGAATTAGTAGAATATTTTCGTGAGACTGAAAACAAACCCTTCTCGCATTGCACAAGAAAGGGATTTTTGACACGAACAACAATGAATTCAATCGACTTATGATGAAGTTGGACAAATTATGAAGAAGAAATAAAGGAATTGTGTGAAGAGAAAGAAATACTTTGGGAGAAGCTTGTTAAGCTTGATTTTGAAAATATGATGCATAGTGGCATGAAGCTCACTATGGCAAAACCAAAGGATGTTGTAGATGTGATATAGGTAAAGGATGAACTTGATGAACAAGTTGGATCGGGACCAACCACATTACAAGCATCGATGGTGGATGATACTCATGAGGATGTTGTAGATGCGGAAGTGATCAAGGAAGAACTTGATGAGAAAGTTGAACCAAGACCTAGAAAATTGTAGGACTTTGTGGTGGAAAAACTACAGAAGATGTTGGTGTGTGACAATGATCAAGAAGGAACTTGATGAGGAGGTTGTACCAGGATCAAGAACATTGCAGACATTGATGAGGATGGAGGACACTCACTTAGATAGTCTTCATGGAGGTATGACTTGTGTTTCATTCAAGCATTTGGGGGATGGACCATATGCAAGGATGTGCAAAGAGATAAGTTCTTTGTTGACGCCATGGATGATCTCTCCTTGGATGACTATGATGAGACCTTGTACATTGGAGAAGCAAGGAGCATTGTTTGTTGCATAACTTGTTAGGGGAGTGACCTCATGCTAGAAGGTTAAAATTCCCATGAAAAGGGTGTAACTTGATGATATTTGTGATGGATGGGTCAAGCTTAGCCACATGGAGAATTGGCTAGGTGCCCCACATTACTCATGGACTGCTTGGAGGTAGGGCACACTATTTGGTTAGACTTCGCGATGGCTGAAAACCAAGAAAAAACTCTTGGTGGAACTTTAGTGGGGGGAGGAAGCTTTGAAGGAAGAACACATGATGATATGATGGTAGAAGTGATTGAGGTCACTTTACCTATATGATGATGACTAGAGTTGAGATTATTCCACTCTTGATGGACACTTGTACAACCAAATTCATGGACATTAACACAAGGGCATGGCAGAAATTATGTGGATACATTATGCGGTGTGCACTTACAAGGGTGCCACTTATGAGCATCATGGAGGAGTGTCAAAGCAGGATTTTGAGCATGATGGAATTGCTAGTGCTACATGGAGACCTTTTTAGGTGGACCGATGGGAATGTTGTTCACTTTGGGCAACAAGACCTTGGTTGGATGAACAACCTATGAGTACATTCATATGACTTGCGGTAGGCAGAACAACTTGTGATGGCACTCATGGCCAAGACAAGTATGCTTGCCAAAAATTTGGATACTATGATGCATGGGAGTTCATGATGAGTTGCAAGCTATTGGAGGCTTAACATACAGGGGTGATATTGTAGTATCTACTTCATTGAAGAGTTGAGATCAATATTGTTCTTTATTTTGATGCACTATGGGATGCATACCTTTGAGCACAAGATGGGGTGTGTTTGTGAGGGAGTGACTTGATGGAGATGATCGAGCCGTGACACTTTGGAGTATGATGGAGATGCATTTATGGAGATGCCTTCGTGAGGTACACTTGGGCATGGGTTGAGTCTTCTTGACTTAACTACCCACCTTGATAGAATTTTTGGAGTGCATATTGCACATGGATGATGAGGAGGCAAGGGTAAACCTTCCCTTTGGATAGACTTTCGATGGAGTGCATATTACGTATGAGATGAGCATTACTTCATGGACCCGAATATGGCACATTGATTGTTGGATTGTTGAGAGGATGTTATTGACTCATTTGAGGAGGGAATTTCACACATGGATGATGATGCTTGATAGTTGTGACTATATTCAACAACACATGGAGATTAGCATCATGGGAAGCAAATTTTGGATAGATATGGCTTGCTTTATGGACAACATGTTACGTATGAGATGGAGACTACTTCATGGACCCGGGAGATGGCTTATTTTACACTTGGATGGGATGGATTCTTGATTGAGTTGATGATGTGAGAGGATGTAGGATGAAAAACTAACGCATGGTATGAGGATGTGCATTCTCATGATGAGAACGTATGGTTGGGCTAGAATCTAACTAGTTCAATTCATGGGAGCTAACAAGATGCGAAGTTATGATGGATACATAGTAGATTATGTTATGTTGAGTTGTGTTGGAGTACCTTGATGCAGTAGATTCACATGATGATATTGACTATATATGATGGGTCGACACGATATCTCGTTGTAGCAAAGATGTATCTTACGTTGGAGAGATTAACTTCCCACAATGGAGTAACATGTGGAGATTGTGACTGATGTGTTGATGATCATGGATTGAGGAGATATTTCCCATGGATACAAAAAACATGAAATTTGATAGTTTATGCGACAATATGATGCGATGATATGTTGCGAAGATATGTTGCGATGATGATAGCGTTGTCAAGGATGAAAACCTTATTTTTAAGTGGGGGAGTATGTAACGCCCACTGAGACAGAAAGTTACGATGACCAAGTGTGGCGGCGTGCCTTATCGAGATGGATGCCCAACTTGGCAGCTCATGTGATGAAACGATGGTTGGCGAGAAACGAAACTAACTATGCGTAGTGTACGGCGCACTCCAACTGGACACAACGAATGGACAATACGATTGGTGACTTTGAGACGTATGTTTGGCTACCAAGCGACGAAAAGAAGCGATGGGAAAGACTGGGCGTGTGAAATGGCTAAGTGTTGGATGTGGTGGATTTATATGGTGAACCTTGGTGGTAAGTCGACGTTACTAATAAAATGTCACACCCCAATGCAAAGGCAAGTGTATGATATATATACACGGATGATTCATTTGAGGAAATTACCATCGTACATTTAATCAAGAAGTCCAAGCGAGTTTCACACAAGTGGCAAAGCAAGCTTGAGAAAGGTTAGAGGGCGAGGAAACAATCCATAGAAAGAAGTGTGTGCAGACCGGGTCGAGTTGGGTCGCAATGCTTTAGGGCATCTTCCCGCACCGCAGTAGAGCATCGTGCGCTCCACCGGTCGAGCCGCTCCAACCGCAGACGCATGTAGTTCAAATGCAGCAGTAGGGTTCCAATCGACGGGCATGCGTAAACATCGTGTGGGTCGAGTCGCTTCGGGCAAAGTCGGGTTTTTTGAAGGCACATTAAGTGCAGTACATGCAGTCGTCGTTCTAGAACCGCAGAGGTCATTTGTTAGGGTCGATCGGGTTGAACACGACCCGAATTCATTTTCTAAATGCGGGCAAGAAGTCGAGAGCATCGTTGACTCCCATGACCCGTTTGAACGCGGAAATTGGGAAGAAGACTGAAACGCCTTGTAAATGGATTTTTGGGTCCCTTGGTGATTATTTGGGTTGTTAGAGATCTTTGAAGCTCACACCAAAACACAAGTGTTGCAAGCATATTTGGAAAGAAGTGTAAGTGGCTTACACAGTGCTTGGCATTGTATGATTACTTAAAATTATACATTTATTGAAACATAATATCTGGGTAGACTTTCATATTCGGGAGTTTCCACTCCCTTTTATTTATGGGTGTACATGTGGATGTGATGTTGATGTTCAACGTTGTTATTATTTCTAGCCGCATATTGATAAATAACACTCGAAGATAATTAACTAAGTGTTAAAGATAGGTGTAGTCTATGTGCTTGAGTATTGCTAAAAAAGAAAAAAGTAAGGTAGTGTCACACCCGATATAAGTGGTTGAAAGAGTACCACAAGTATAGGGTTGTGACAAGACCCTGTCCCCATCAACACAACATCCGAAAGGCCTAACCCCAAGGGCGTCGAGGAGATTTGACCCATGACATCCCAACAAACGAAATACTTAGCAACAAGAGTTCGACTCAATTGAGCTAACCCTTGGGGCTTGATTGATTGTGGATTATATATGAGTTTTATTTATATTTTGATTATAAGTTTTTTAAATATTTATTAAATAAGATAATAGTGTTTTTTTATTTATATAATAAAATAAAATAAAAAATTGGAAAATAACATTCAAAACAAATTTTTATATTAGAATGTATATGTTTTCAAATCTATTCACTATCTTGGTTAATGGAATGTAATTATATATGGATTTTAGATTTCTCAACGTTTTGAGTGGACTCGTAACCCATCATTAGGAACAAAAGCAGTATTTTTACACAATTACATTCGAGAAGTTGGAAAACCAATAAGGTTTTATATTTTTAATATATTTTTTTGAATTATAAAAATTGAGATAAATTAAGTTTTCAATTGCAAAATGAAAAAAATATTCATCTAAATCAAAATTTAATTTAACCCGAGTTTTAAAAAAGCTACAATATGATCTAGAACATTGTTTTTTTTCTACCTACAACCTATTATTTTCTATTTGACAACATTGATATTTCTATATATGACCTACTCTCCTAGAGTGTTATCAAAGTGTCAGCTTGTGTCTACTTTGTCATAGTGTATGTGGCCCCTGGGACACCTTTCTTTCACCGTGTCACACCTTTCATGAATTCTTTAAACTACCAATTATCGTGTTCATTGCTTCCACATGATTTTATTACCATTTGCATCTTTTTTTGTAGTTGAGATTTAATGAAGAAATTGTGTTGTTGGCTTGCAACCAACCCTAGATCAAAACTCATTAATCCCGATGTCTAAGCAACAAAAAAGCAAGATACAACATCATAGGTAAAATTTCATACAATATTCTTTGCAATTCCAAGTCCCTATGGAGCTTGTTAGTAAAAAAACCCGCAACCACGTGTACGCCATGCATAGACTCGTTTAGCTTCCTATCAATAAATTTTTTTTGCAAACATGAACTTTGCAACTCATCTAAATATTTTGTCAAACATCTTGCAAGAATGGTGTCACCTTTTTTCATGCATAGCATTTGTTAAATTGTATACAAGAATTATTCAAATTTCAAATTTTTAAGATTCAATTGTCTTTCAAGTTAAAATATATTTTAGAGGGACAATTTATTTCCTCGCCATACATAGTCTAGGATGATGTAATTTCTCTCCTCAAACTTGATTTTGGCACTATTGTTTTATTAGCACTTGGTATAAAAACAAATATCTCGCATAAAATATGGTGTTTCGCTTTATCTATGTCTAAGGTTGTATTCACTTTTCTACAAAATATAATGGAGATCCGTAAGAAAACAAGATGACTTTTTTGTATTCCGTGACATTGTTCGTGCAAGGGATAGATTATGATTGTGGGAGATTAAAACGAGAATATTTCCAGCATCAAGCAATGA
This sequence comes from Pinus albicaulis, assembly GCA_034641835.2. Classification (NCBI taxonomy): domain Eukaryota; kingdom Viridiplantae; phylum Streptophyta; class Pinopsida; order Pinales; family Pinaceae; genus Pinus; species Pinus albicaulis. Next base: position 642,189,743 of record CM076578.1, on the reverse strand, counting down.
TTTATGTTAGTTTTGAATGTCTAAGAATCTCTATTGTTTCTTTTTGGGTTCTTGTAGATCGTGAATCAATGATCAATTTTCAATAGATACATCCATGTTATTGGGAATCTAAATCTATGCATATGTAAACTTCTTTTTGTTTTTATTAATGAAAGCAAGTGTGTTTTTTTTCTCTTGAAAAATAAAACAATAAAAAAACCTTATTGTTTCTTATTATATTATTGAAATCGATATATTAATTCCTATGTGACAGTTGAGATGATGTGTCTAACAAATTTGCATGTATCTAATTATAATAGTTTGATGATTAGATACAAAATTTATACGTGTATATTACAAGTAAAGCTCAATTTAAATTTGATGTCATTTTTTTGGGATTCAATCATGCGTTAAGTAAGTCATTCATCTATGACCATTTCCGTGAGGGGTAGTCGTAATCGACTAATTTCTCATGATTTTTGAATTGTCTACTTAGCACTCATTGTATCGAGTGATACTCACATGGGTGAAGAAGTGACATTGAAACTAGTGAAATGAATCACATAACGTCAATCATCACTTCCCAGGGGTTTACACTGGGTAACCAAGACTTCCCATAAGGTCATCCATCCCATATCGCCTCGACTCAAGTGCTCTTAATTGTGGAATTTTCCCAATTTAAATTGTTTTTAATTTCAATATTCCAAAAAATAATTTCACAACTAAAAAAATTATCACACAAACAAAACAACAAAAAAATGCCATAAACATGTCATAATACAATAATTTAATGGATCAATAATCGAATCACTAGTTATCCCACTAACCAATTACAATAGAAGGTTAGTTATGAAAAAAACAGCTAATGAAACTGTATTAATAATATAAAAAACAAAGTTTACCTAAAACGTGTGACTGATCCTATGTTTGGATGTTCTTGGCTAAGAATTTATTGTTGGAAAGTTGCATTAGGTATTATTTATCGATGAGATCTCCCTATAAAATTCCATCTATTCCAAAATGGTTCTCGTGATAATTTCCCCAGCGGAAATGAAACGAGCATGACTGAAACATAAACCGAGATTACCTTTGATGGTTTGGTTAGTGAAATATTTATTGGTTGATTATGAAGTTTGAAATGAGAAAGTATATAAAGATATAAATAGTTTTATTAATATAATAAATACTTATAGATTTTATTAAATAAAATAAACATTGAAATTTATATATTTTTTTATAAATAATTACATAAATACAAAATTTGATTGGTTTAAATTTTATATTAACCAATCACTATTATAAATTAAATTTAAATTGATTAAATGATTTTTTTTATAATTATGGTTCACATCATTAATAATAATAATGTGAATTTTAAAAAAAATGTTAAGAAGTAAGTTATGGTGTAAAATCAAACCTTTTGGCTCAAAAAACATTGCTATGCTATAAAAGTCAAAGTGTAGTGGATATAGAAACACATACTTATACATATATATTTGAGATGTCATAAAACACATGACTAAAATGACAATAAATAATTTAACAAAAAATTAAATAGAGAAGGAAAAGAGCAAAACTAAAATATTTGTTGGATGATAAGGTCAAACTTGGCGTGTGGGTTTATAGTGTGAAAGCCTAAGCCTCCTTCAAACTCTTACAATTGCAATGGATGAATATATAGCTACAAATAAACCTATACTCCAAAAAATAACAAATTGGATGGTTTCCGTACTCTTATCTTTGTGCATATTGATGTAATAAGAAACCTCTTGAGGCCTATTAATCCCATTCATAAATTCTCCCAAACCTTTTTTTTGTGAGAAGCCAAATCATTTTTATAGCAATTCAAATTCATTGATAATCCCTCTTTGAATCCCCCATCAACATTGTATTGTCAAATTCCCTTTAATTATTATGATTTCCCCATCTCCTCTTCGGTAATGTTATCACTCGGATTGAACCTCGGGCTAAGAAAGGCAATTTCGAGGTAACCTCAAACCACGCTTAGCCAAGTAGCTAGCCCTACTAGGCCAGGAGAGGGCTTTATCCGTATAGATCACAAGTAAAAATGACTAAGGAAAGAAGATATTAGGCTAGGTATAGTAGCTTAGAGTTTTGATTTTGATTTGTGTAGGGTTTTGCTGGATCACGAGGAGTCAAAAGCTAGGGCAAGGAAATTAGGTCAAAATTTGCAAGGTGTTCTATGGGGCAAGGTAGGTACAATGTTTAGCACTTTAGGGTTTCAATGGTGGGATGCTTAAGACAGGGTGAGGAGCTAGAAAGAGCATGGTGAATTCATGGTTTCTTTCTAAACTAAAGAAATTACAAATTATGAATGTTTACCCAAAACAAAGCATAATAAACTATGCATTCTGTTCATCTAACTTGAAAGCATTCATTCAATAGCAATGAAATGATGGATGAAATACACAAAACATTATAACATATGATCACAAAAGAAGAAACTGAAACTAAACACAATACCACATGGATCCCATAAAAATAATCAGTAAATTTGATTAATGTCCAGAGCCAAAAGCTCGATACAAAAATATGTCTCTTGAGATGCCAAAGCTCCAAGTGAATCCAACCTCTACAAATGACCGAGAAAATTCATGATATAGACCTCAAAACCACTCTCCCTAGCCTCAAGGAGTCGAATCCATGAGATAGGGATCGAGTTTCACCTACTCCCAAACAAGAATCGAAGACTAGGAAAACTCAACAATTTGCCTCTAAAAAGAGGAAACCGATTCATTTGACCCGTAGAAGACTTATTTGATGTATATACCCTAGATAACAATAAAGAAATGACATTTACATTTATCTTGACCTTTTACATCAATAATTTCTCATTTCCCAAGATAAAAAGTCAAAAAGTCAAAATTTGCTAAAGATGATGAAAATGACATTTTCCTAGCAAAAGCGCATCGCCATGATAGAAAAAAATAGCCTCTCTTGCAAGCCACTTTTGGAGGCCTTTCCGATGTCCAAATTAGCTCCATGGTAGCTCATTGGAAATACCTTTGAATCTAGTTTCTAAATATGCCTCCAGTTTCCAAAATCATGCACATCTTCCCTATCAAAAATCACTTTTCCCAAGACTCGGTATTAGCATAGTGCCAAGGTAAAAAAGGAGGCGTAAACATGAAAAATTGGTGGTTTTTTTGCACTTTTGAGGGACCCAGCTCTCCTCCAAAATTTCTGAAACTTGTCGGGGTTGATGCCCTCATCATTCTCGAACATTATGGTGGTGACCATTTGTCCATTGGAGGCTCCAAGAAAAATCACAAGTGCATAGGCGCTCGCGCTTTTTTGGAAAATTTTCCGTGTGTCAAAATTGCCCAAAAACCGAAAAATGCACTAAAGTGCCAAATGTGCCAAAACTTGCCAAAATTGTGAGGTCACTTGTTGATTAAGGGCTTGAGGCATAGAGAGACACCTCAACAAGTATGTTTAACCTCTCCTTCTCCTTTTGCTCGGTTAAAGTTTGAATTTTTGCATGGGCTCGTTTGAGCTTAGCCCTTGCAATTTTATTTCTCATGGCATAGTGCTTTTCCATTTTCCTCTCGAATATCATTGTCCTTTTTGGCCTTCTCTAGCAGTGCCCTCCAGTATGCAAATTGGATTTATCAAGCCATGAATCTCTATCCTTGCTAATAACTATGGCAAGTAGCTCACATGGAGTGAGTCGCTTCGCCAACTCGCATTCTTTCTGTCTCTCAAGGGCTAGAGCTCTTTTCAGCTCTCTAGTCTTTGGTCTCTATCTAGGAGGTTGATCCTCCTCATCATCAATATCACCAAATCTATGCAAGGTATCCTATAACAAGGCTTTAGCCCTTTTCCGCCTCTTTCTTTTCTTTGATGGTCTTTACCTCATCGATAATCTGCTTGGTCTTCAACTCGTTGATTTTCTTGCTCAAGAAAACCAATCACATATTGTGCTCGTTGAGATAATCTTGAAGTTCACTAATCTTTGCCTCTTTGCCTATGATTAATGCACGATGATTCTATCCTCATCCTCCTCATCAAGGTCAATCAAATGAAACTCCCTGCTATGTTTCATGTTTATCCTCCCTCGCTCCCCAATGATTGGCTCTTTAGCCTTTTTCTTTGCCCTTTTCCACTTGTTTTGCTAATGAAGAAGGCACGACCCCTTTCACTCCAAGTGAGGCAAACACATGCTTGTGGCCTTATTGGTCGGATAAATCGATCTTGCGGACAAGACCGATCTCCCTAGTATCGAAGATAGTCTAGCAACAAACAGTACAATTAAATCTATCTTTCTCTAGATATATCACGATTTATAAGTAATGCTATAAAGGTGTTACGATCCTACCTTGATCCAACGCTTGTTTGTAGTAGTCGTCCTTCGATCGCCCGAAAGAGTTATCTTCGAAGATCTGCAATCACAATCAAACAAACATCAAATAGCACTCGCATAGCATATATTCATAAATCACATCTATTATGGCGATCAAGGAATCCATAAAATAAACAATCAATTGACAAACTTTATTGAGAAAAACAAACTTATTTGTATTAACTTTGAAATAGTAGAAGAACCTTACAACCTTTTCAGACCTTGATGTTGAACATGTCTTCCCGGGGTCCGAAGCGGGAATTTCCTTTACTCGACAAGCCTTGCACTCTTCCAATCGAGATACATACGTGTATGTAATCTTTCCTCATAAAATCTCGACCAAAGGAGTCTAAGTTTCAACAACACTTAACCTCAAATAATACTAAAGCTTGAACTCCTTTTGAGGCTGCCCAATGCCTCTTTTTATAGTGCAAAAGAGAAGGTTTCAGTTCCACCTATGAAGGGATAGAATCCTCCTTCAAAGGGATAAGCTCCTCACATCAAGGGGTTAGCTCCTTAAGGCATGGGAGACATGAACTCGAAAGAAGCGGTCTTGCCACCGCAATATTTCTTCCAAAAGCTTCTAGAAATGACTCGAAAGTGAGCTTTTTTGAGTTTAATTGTGCCCTATTAATATTTTTACAGGGGGTCCGCACCCTTAACACGGAGAAAGTGCGATCGGGTATGCGGGAGACATGACCATTAGGTGCGGGACCGCGAGTAAGACAAAGAGAAAGTGCGATACCGTAGTTTTAGAGACTTTTTGAGAGATTTTCTCTTATTTTCAAGGCTTGATATGAGGAACTCGATGTTTTAGACTTGCAAAGGAGGAATGTATGAGTGATAATGAGCTCATACAGATAGAAGAATGTCAAGGTGACAATTTTCAGTGCAACAGGCCTCTCTCATAGGTTTTGGGAAATGGCTCAACATCAGTCACATTGTTATAGCATCATTTTTCACCCTCATGTGATTCATGATTGTCTCTTTGGCCTTGGGCACCCATTCCCACAGACTTGAATAAAATTTCATAAAAAACAGTGTTTCAAATCCCATACGCGGGTATGCCCAGAATTTTCCGCATGTATACGCGAGTCCAGAGATACTTTTCCGCGTATGCCATTAAAATCATTAAAAAATATATAAAAAATCCCTATTTTCGAGGCTGGGTTGATGGTTATTCCTGTAATTCAACCACCCCAGCCCGTGGCCAACTGTTTCCAACAGATTGAAACTACTTTTAGGGAGTATAAAAAGCCCCTCATGTGCATGGCCTAAGGGAGAGAGAAAATTATAGACATTATACTCTGTTGGAGCCCAATTTCAAGTCTGATTTCTCGTGCCTCCTGCACTTCCCAGCTGGAGATGTTCATCAGTTTATATGTCATCTTGTGTGCACAAGTCTTGAAAGAATCCTAGTGAGGCAAGGGCGGGGAAGATCCGGATGACGGTCTGTTCGAAGATCATGGAAGGATTCAGGTGATCTCTCCACCTGTCTATTATTGTACATGCTGTTCGTAATGAAGAAGAACCATCTTGTTCCCAAATTCACGTGTTAATATCTGCTTGCATATGTGAAAAGATTGTTAATTAAGCATTTATTACTGTTTATATGATGTTTCACATGGATTACACTGACATTTAGGAAAGATATATGCTGTACAACTAGATTTCCGTGCATGTATCTTCTTGATTTCCAGGTTGAAGAGGAAGAAGGGTTGCTGGGGGTTTGGACCCCGCGGGATCTACATCAAACGTAGGATCTACGGGTGAGTTCTACAATCGATGTTATCTAGTTTTTAGTGTATAAGTGTGGTTGTGTGAGTCCTTCTTGAATAGCATGCCCTGATCTATGGAGGTTTTTGACCCAACGACCTCTAGGGAGTTATTTCCCAAAACAGAACTGGCGACTCCGCTGGGGATTGCATTCTTGTGATTCCCCTGTTGGGTGGTTTCAGCTGTTTTAAAGGTTTCCAACAGTTTTAATCATTATTTCCAGTCCAGTTAGTTTTTTCTCAGTCAGACTAAAGACCTGGTTCTTTAGCCAGGCTTGATCATTTTTGTTTTTCATTATTTACCTTTCCATACGCTGGTTTTCCTATACATAGACGCGTATACACGCAGGTTTGGTGAAAGGAAGTCGTGTATACACATTTTTCCTTTGCCACAGTCGCGTATGCACGCTTGTTTCAAAACTGCTAAGTAGCGTATGCCTGGGAAAATTTTGAAAATTTTGATTTTTTGGCTTTTTGGTCTTGTTTGCCTGTGGTGACCTGCTCCTGCAGTGTCCTTTTAGTCTCTGGATTGTGTTGAAGGTGGTTATTAGTCTTTTTCTCTCTTGTTTGGTTGAAGACTGGCTCATTTGGAAAATCGTGTTTTTTTAATGCTTGCATTTCTGGTTCGAGCACCAAGATCTCTTTCTGGGGATTCTTGGTTGTTCTGCTTAATCAGGACAGATAGCTTCTGCTCATATGCTATTTCCTAACTTTGTGTCTTGCTTTGCACTTTAATTTTTTCCTGCTTTTCGGTTGGTTTTCTTGATTTCATTTGACTAGGTCTTGTTGCAATTTTTTAAGAGTCATTCTTGGTTCTTTGAAGTTTTATTTGCTGCAAGATTGTGCTATTCTTCTGGGCTGAGTTATTGAGTTTCTTGCCTTCCTTTTTGCTCGTATAAATCTTGCTACTAAGTGGCATTATAAGATTTGGAGCATTATTTTTGGAGTTTTGCTTGAAATTCAGAGATTGTTTGGCTTGGTAATTGGATAGTTTTCTTGGTCTCTTTGAAGTCTTCTTTTTATAAAATTCAAAAGCTGAAAAACATTTTGTTTTGCCATTGCCTTTGTTTTGTATTTTTGTTTTGGTTTCTTTCCATCTTTTGAAGCCTTGTTGAGATTTCTCACCTTCGGTTTCTGACTTGATTTGGGAAGGGAATTTTCATTGGTTTCTTTCTCTTATTTCGAGCATATTTTGGTGTCTTTATACTGAGAGTTTCTGATTTGGGAACTAGCTTTGTGGACAACCAGAAAAGTGATAGAACTGGGGGATTCTTGGGAATTTCTCTTTGCTTTGTTAGATTTTGCATCTTAGAATTGGCATGCTCTTAGTAATTTTCATTAGGTGCACTTGAACATTTGTAGTCTTTTTCATAAATTTTTCGAGTGTGAGGTTTGATATCTGAAAAGAAAAAAATAGTCTCGTAGAACCCGTGTAGAAATTTCTTTTCATCGAAAGGAAATTACTGCATCTGCATGTAGTTTGGTTTTCATTAATTTCTTTTCTGCGTCATAAAACATCACGAGTTTCATTTCCATATTCCCTTGACTTAATATAACAGCCAACTAAAATAAGCGCATTAATTTAAAAACAACTAGCAAGTTTTTTATTAAGTGTCATACATCAACTAGCTAGGTTGTAGGGCCTTGGATTAGGTGAGTGGAGAGTTAACTCTCCAAGGCCGCTCAAACTAAAACATAGAAGTTTATTAAATGAGCGAAATCCAACACCGTTAGGTGGACCGGGAAAGCTCTCCTCCAGAGAGTCAAGCACGAGGGGAAGTGAAGGTTGAGAAGAGAGATACCCCCTCTTCGATTTACTGGATCTTGCCTTAAGACCGTTCCGCCCGGCTGCTGACACGGATTGGTGCCCTTAGTTGCCATTCATAGGTTCCACATAGGTGACTGCGGGGGGGAATACCCGTGGTACCTGAGACAAACGTCATATCACTTCTAGTAGTACTTCTGGAGGGTGCCCCGACGAAGCTTGGATACTTGCACTGGCAAAGGCTGTTGTTAGGAGGTTGGCGTAACTGTTTCTGTTACCTTCGCTAGTAAGCCTGGGCCGTAATTATCCCAGACTACTTTCGGGAGGTCCTATTTTTTGCTTTCTCGTATTTTGGTGTCCGGTCCTAATCACCTGGAGCAGAAATACCTGAAGGCTGCTTGCTTGGTTGCATATTAGGGATTTTTGTAGTGAATGCTCTTTGCTCCTAGCTTGCCTAGATTTATACTTTTTCGAGTCTAATTAAATATGTTAAAGTGGCTGATCAAGCGCCTCGTCGATCGAGGAGAATCCGGGGGTTATCTCCTGAGAGTGCTGAGCCTTCTTCAAGAAGGCATAGGAGTAATACAATAGGTGAATATCACCCAATGGTATCGGACGCAGTGGAGAGAGATCCTCCACAAGGGCTTGAAGGTTTTGTAGTTGGTTCCGGTGTTGGTTCCAAGAGGAGCGCTCCGCTCACCTCGAGAGTCTTATTTCCATGAGAAGAAGAAGTGGAAGTAGAGGAAGTATGTCAGCTTTCTGAGTCACTTCCATCTCCTCTTCCTCCTGATTATCTGTTTGTTGTTGAGTAGATCGGACCTGAGTCAGAAAGACCAGAAAGTCCTTCTCCATATTATTCATACCTTTCGATGGCCACGACTGGGAACGCAGCTTCGGCTATGAGTGCTGCAGGCATTCAGACTCCTGCTTCAGTAGAAGGAGGAGGCACAATTGCTGTATCTTCGATTGCTTCTAGTACTGCTGTGTTTGGCTTTGGTTCACCCAAGCACATGCTTCTCAACCTGGTACCTTTTGTTTTGGAATGCCTAGTAGTGGGATTCCTTCATTTTCCTTTTCTGCTGCTGCAACTGCGTCTGCACCCATGTCTTCCATGGCGAGTGGGTCAGCTTCTTTTCAAGGGTTCCCATTCGGAAGTGGGCATATTCCTAGTTCAAATCCTTCCTTAGGGTCTTTTCCTTTTACTTCTCAGACTCAGAGTTTTAACCCTTGGTCTGGAGGTTAGAGTTTGACTACCTTTACAGGTTGGAACCCTGTATTTACAGCAGTGGGGGCAGGGAATCAGTTTTTTGCTGGTCAACAAGGGAATGCTTCTTTCCCTTCGTCGAGTGCTTATCAGACTTTTTCCCCTCTTTCTAACGCTTGGAACCCCTACCAGTGGGTTTCCTCTTTATTCAATACTTCTGGGGGGGGGGTGCAAGTGGTTCGGTCTATGGTAACTCTACGTTGGGAGGGGGTCCTTCTCCAAATGCTGGGTCCTATGGCCCAACATTTTCTACGAGTTATTTCTGGCAACCTGGTGCCTCATCAAATCCAGGTTATTCTTTTCAGAATGTTGGGAATTCATCCCACCAAGGATGGAATCCTTAGGCTCCTCCTCGTTTACCTTTTCTGGCAACGTTGAACTTTCTAGATTTGTCGAAATTGACGAATGATCCGATCCGATATAGTCCGGGGTGGCCTCCGGTTCCTACCAAACTACCTTCAGACATTCCAAAGTTTTAAGGCAAGAATGGAGAGGACCCGACTAATCATATCACCACTTTCCATTTATGGTGTTCATCTAACTCCCTGATCGAGGATTCGATTAGGTTGAGGTTATTTCAACGCACCTTGACTGGAAACGCTTCCAAGTGGTATATTGAGTTAACTGAGGGCAGTTTTGCTACTTTTGGAGATCTGGCTACTATATTTCTAAATCATTTCCAGTTTCTTGTCCTCTATGATGCCGGGACTGAACTCCTAGCTAATTTTAAGCAGGACGACGCAACCCACATTTCTGATCATATTCAGGAAAGGAGGAGAAGGAAGAGGCTCATCAAAGCTTATATTTCGGGAGAATTTCTTTTGGAATGGTTTTTGAAATCTCTGCAGGCAGATATTTCTAATGATGTATCCCTTTCAAGGGTATTTTCTGAGGAGCAAGCTATTTTTAGGGCCCAACAGCTTGAATTGATATATTCTTAGTCTGGAGTCCTTCATAAATATTTGCCTAATGCTCCTCGCTCCAAATTAGACATATCCAAGACTAAACCCGGTCCTCATGGTGACAGAATTATTGGGTCGATCAATAGTGGTGAAGCTAACCTACTTAGTCAATTGCAACAGTTGTCTATATAATCTGCTTCTTCTGGTCAGGTTGTGCCTTCTGAGTCATCGCCTTCTCAATATTTGTCAGTAAATTCCGTTCATACTTCTAACCCTAAATAAAATCAACAATCCGAAGGGAAGAAGAAGGGACAGAATAATAATAAGAAAAAGGGCAATAATGGGAAGGGTAATGCAAATAAATCCAACGAGCATGTTGGTGAGGGTCCAAAGGATAAAAATAAAGTGAAGTTTCCATGCAAGTTATGTGTCGGAGACCATCTTACTCACCTTTTCCCTAAAATTCAGGATGCGCAACGCTTGTTAGCTTAGCAGGGTTCTTCTATTTCCCAGGCTGTGTTGACAAACCCTTTTCCCCAAGGGCAACAACTAGTTGTTTGCGCAAATCAAAATACAGGGGCTTCCTCTGGGGGCACCCAGGAAGGGGAAACTCCATCAAACATATACATGATGAGTGCTCATGCGGATATCGCCACAAGATCCCGTGATTATGGCGAAGATGAATCTTTGAAAGCCAAGGGTGCTCCCGATGGTACTGAGCCGCTTCATATTACGAAGCCTACTGTTGAGCCTATACCTCGGATGCCAAAAGCATCTACCAAGCGTACGACGATTAATCCAAATGCCAGGGCTTCCCAGAACTACTCTATTGTGGAAGATCTGGTGCAAAGTCCTTGTGCCATGTCGGCTCTTAAGGTGCTCCAGTCTTGTCCAGCTCAGCGCAGTGCTCTGCTCACTGCTATTGGGGCCATCGATCCAAAGAACTCTCTTGTGATTACATTCGATATGTCTAATTTTAAAAAGAGACTCCCCCATCATATGGATTTTCATATCAAATCCAACGACCTCTAGGGAGTTATTTCCCGAAACACACATTATCCCAAGTTGCCTCAATGTCCTTTTCACTGCTTGATGCCTCAGTATCATAATGTGATGATGGTGAAGGATTACGGAAAGGTGAAGAAGTAGGACCAACATGAGGTGAATGCATATGACTAGGTGATGATGTATGAGCAGCAGGCTGAGATGGAGAAGTGGATATGAGAGGATGAGATGATGAAGGGGTGCTATGCTGATGATGACTAGGTGGAGTAGTGAAAATTTCATTTGCAATTAATGTGTCTCATGAAATGTTCTTCTGCTCAAGTTTATGCATGGCTATCATCTTAATGAGGGAATGGTGAAAAATACTTTGCATTTTATGATTATAATTCCTCTTTTGTACGATGTATGCCATCTTGTCAATGCTTTGGGAGAGATAGTAAGGTATATGAAGCTTCTGACTCTAGTGAAGTGCATGAGGAGTCGAATATGGTATGAATAGAGTCGAGAAAACCTCCCCTCACAAGTGAAGTACTTCATGATTATTTTCATCTTGGGGACATACCGATCAAGAAGATGAGAGAAAGGGAAAACAATTTTCTTATCATCCTTGTATCTAGGTTTGAGATATGGTTCATAATATCTCAGATCAAGGTTTACCCTTTTAAACCATTTCTCTCCCACATTAGGGATCCTTGTAGTAGCTAAAATGGCATTAGTGGACATGGTAAAAGTGACCCCAGCAAGAGTGACCTACCTATCATGAATATTTGTGATGAATAACCTTGTCAACATAGGGTGATACTGAATCTGCTCCACCCTCTCACAAAACTCAAAGCAACCAACATTTTTAAAACAAGACACAGTGAGAGGAGATGCCATGAGTTCCTTTGTGGTTATTGGTTCATATATGTTAATTTTCCCTACTTTGTGATCACTTTTCTTTGGTTTTTGTTCCTCATTGATACCTTTGTCCTCCTCTTCAGACATCTTGAGCTTGAAGGCTTTGAAACCTTAGGGATGAGGTAGATGGGGATGTGGAGTGAAAATAGGTCTAGGGCATAGGGATAGGGTTATAAAAATTTAGGTGGATGGGGGCAAGGGTTATTGAACTCAGGGAGGTGATAGGGGATCAAAATGTTTAAGGGATTAGGAATTATTATTTTATTACAGGGTTGATAGGCGATGCCTAGGACTTAGGGTTTAGGGTAAAAGGGATTTAGGGAAAGTGATATGGAATTATAGGGAAGGAGTAAGGTTTATAGTGATGTAGGAAGAGAATGTGAGGTTTATGGGTGCCAAATTTGGGAAAAATGGGAACAAAGAATGAATCTGGGGTTTGTAGTCTAACCAACTTCCAAATTTCACATAGAAACCAAAAACACCATGAAATTCCCTTAAATACTGCAAGGAGGTGAAATTTTCATGTTACTTACTTGTCAAAGGTGTTGAGAATATTTGCTGAATATTTGAGGCAATTTTTCTTAGTTTCGAAGCTTAGGGAGTGAATTGGACATTAGCGCAGTGCTTAAACATTAGTGCAATGCAACTGGGGATTAACATAGTGCCAGTGTAATTTACACTGTGGTTTTCAGGCATTAGCGCAGCGCCGCTGGGGATTAGTGCAGCGCTGGGACAAAAACACAACGCCTTTTTGCATACAAAATTTGGAGGTCTTCCCGTTGTCAAAATTGGGCCTAGGATAGCTCGTTTGAAATATATTGTAGGTTAATTTCCAAATATACCTTTTTTTCTTATTGGAGTTTATTTGACCTGTCAAAATTTGATTTTCCCAAAACTAGTCAAAACGTGTTGAATGAGGGTGAAAAATTGCAGAGTGCTGGTGCATGCAACTTTTGGAGGCCTTCCTCAACTCCAAATTGACCACATGATAGCTCATTGGAAAGCCCTCTCTGTCGAGTTTTCATTTTATGCATCAAGAAAGTCATTTGGACAATCCATCTATGATAAAATTTGATTTTCCCAAGGTCACTCCAAAAGTGCATCAAAACTCTTGTAACACCTGTATTTTTGACATTTATCCAAAAAAATTATACATATGTAAAAAATGAAGGAGGTTTTTATTTATTGACCTATTATGGACAAAACCCTCTCTCACATTTGTCAAATTCATCTTTTTTTTGTCAGAAACATGGTTTGAAGCAAAACTGGCCCTATGAGTGGCAAATGGCTTGACTCTTGGAATGATTTCCTAGAAAATAGTGGGGGAATGATGTTATGAGATGAAATTGCCTCATACTTATTGATATGACCTACCTTATGGCTCCTCTACTCATATGCCTATTTTTCATAGCAAACGCTAGCTCGGTGGGAGAGGAAATAAGGGTTTAGTGCTTGTGAACAATGGTGACTTGGGCACCCTTGGGAAAAGACAAATCCCTTTGAAATTTGATTTGTTGGCATGTGTATTTTTGAGTTGGAAGCCTTTGGGAGACTGAATAATTATTACATTTGAACTGAATAAAGCAAATCATGAGTTTATTTTGGGTCACCTTCACACCTTCTGTTGCCATTTATTGAAAATGAGACAATGCAATGATTTGACCTAATGAAACCCTAGTGACCTAATGAGAAATGAAAGAAAATTACTTAATGAGTGACTTTGAATAAAAAATGAAATGAGAGCAGACTTGTTTTCAGCATGATGAAGACATGGAAGAGGGTCAATAGGCATATACTTGTGAAGGAAAATAGGACACTTGACAAGGACAACCACCAATGGAACATTTTATATCATGACCTAATGGAATGATTGAAAATTATTTAGAGTGGGACACCTAATATGCACATGCAAAATGTGTTTTGATCCCTGGTGGAAGTATGCAAATAATGACACTAACATTGGCTCCAGCTGGGGGCGGTAGCTCCTTGTAGGTGCCAAGAACACTGTAGACCAAGTGCCTATCCGTTGGGCATGGAGTCAATAGCTAAAAACCAAACTGAATACTGAAAACTTGACTCAATAAACTGACTCAAGACTCACTAAAACACATCTGACAAACTGAAAAATATGCTCATAATTGAGCTTATTCAACAAAACCTACTCTAACTGATTCGTACATCACCTGATCAAGTGAAATGGAACAACCAATGCAACTATGTAAGCATTCCAATTGCTGTTTGAATTCTTGACAAGTGCTTGCTTATAAGAAAGAAGAGAGAACTACTAAAATGCAACTCCCATGAAAACTTGTCAACATATTCAATCTTGATGAAATTGCAAAGCACGAGCCCACCGAATTACCTCAAGAATGTTGTGAAAGGATCTTCATAGGAATAAATATTTATTTCCAGCCCATCTAATACGTTACTGCTTTGCTCTAGGTAGTCTTCATACCTTGGTTTTAAAATTTTCCTAACATATGTGCTTTCTTTCTTTGATGACTGCAGCAAGTTAACAAAAGGATCCTAAAACTCGTGAATGACTATTTTTTCCTGATGATCCAAAAAAAAAAAAAAATCTTCTTCATTACTCTCCTGATATGATTGCAAATCTTGGTATGAGCTTCGTAATGAAACACCTGCTGAACAAGACAATGGAGTCTGTTGTCGGATCAATTTTATATCAACACTATTTTCAGGCTCACAGTTAACTAACAGAGAAAGAATTTTACTACATATATCATCCAACACATCAGCTATTGGGTCATGAAAAACTTGAAAATACTGCTGCAACCTATTTTTCATTGGTTCTAATGAGACTGCATGACTTTCTACAAGTTTCTCATCCTTTTCTTTGGAGATATTATGAAAATTTTCCTTTAAAAACTGAAATGCTTCAAAACACAATGGTACAGAATCATCTTGTATGTTTCATCTTCAAAGCCTTCATCTGCAACTTGACATTCAATGGCATTCGGTGGCTGCAAATCTGGAGCTAAGGAGGATTCTATGTCGAAAATTATTTCCTCAACCATTTCAGGAGAAGGTTTCTCATTAACAACTTGCTCAAGAAGTTCATTATCTACCTCAACCTCAACATCAAAACTGAAAGGCTTTGATTTCTAATCTTGGAAAAATTTTCTTTCAGAAATTGAAATGAAGCAAAACATAAAGGCAAAGATCCTTCACTTATTTCAAAATTTTCAGCATTTTCCTCATCTCTGTCATCATAAATATGCATTGGTTGATCATTGTTTTCAAGCTGTTGAAACTAAAATTCCTCCCACAAACCAACTGCTGATTTCTCTGCAAGATTAGCTTTATTTTGGAGAACATAATCATCATCATATGGATCAAGATTTGGAAAATCATCAATATAAGTAATGTCACCAATCATACATATTAGATTATTAGATTTTTTCTCCTCGGATTGATCTACAAATCCATTTTTTGATTTATCGTGGCTGGGATTAGCAGGAAAATTTTCAGGGCTTGTAATCTCTTCTTTTTCTGGGATAAGTGGGTCATGATGATCTTGAATGGAAAATAAATCTCTCATGGTGATCCTTTGCATCATTTCCTCTATTGTACTTACCAAAATGTCGAGCTTTACCTCTGAAGATTTCAGGTGCTCTGCAATGTTCTTCTTCTCTTCTTCCTTTAGATTTTCCCTTCTGATCAGCAGATTAACCTCTACATCTACTACATTATTCTGCATCTCTTTAAGTGTTGCAAGGTTCCTTTCTCTCAGCTGAAACTCCATTTTCGGATCAAAGGAATCTGGGTAATGTAAAAGAGCTGAACCAGGAGGAGGTCTTAAATCACCAAGTATCGAATAATAGACCTGATTGAGTCTGGCAGAAAATTGTTGTATTGTCTCCCCTAGCTGTCTTTTCAGTTGGTCATATTATTTTAGAATTAGGAAAGATTTTTTCTTGACCACACACTTGTCGAGGAAAACTTTGACGAACTGCGGGAAATTTGAGATGCTCGCGGTAGGCAAGTTTTTGAACCAACTCTTGACTTTTCCTTGCAAAGATAGAGAAAATAACCTGATACTGACATCCTCTTCGTCAGCTTCAAAAAGGTCTAGGAAAGTGTCAAAATTTTTCATATGTCTCTCAGCAGTGATGTTGTCATATTCACCATCAAACCTCAATAGATATAGGTAATTATTTTCAGGGAAAGCATGGAGTATAGGAGGTAATATTAGTGGTTTGTATTGATCTGGAATTTTACAAGGTGTAGGATTATGTACATAAGTTGTAGGATCAGTCTTGATCTCTTTAGTCTCATCAATTTGAAGATGGTCATCATAAGATTCAAAAAAAGGATGTGAACCAAGATCAAAGGAAAACTCGGTATTTACACTTTTCAAATAGGTAGAATCAAGATTTTTATCATATTTATCATACAACAAACTCCAGAAAACTTTCAGGATAGTTTCAGGAAAAGAAAAGAAGTAATTTACAATAAAGCAGAGTAGATCTTGAATACAATTCCACTTTGAATACCCGACCTTTGTGTAAGATCCTTCCATTTTGTTGCTGGCAAGGTCGATCCTCCAATGGAGTCTTTACAACAAGTTGGAGTCGCCAGGCAAAGAATTTAGCCTTCATATGCATCTGATTGATGTCCACCATCAACAATAATATCTAAACTTTGTCATTCTTTCCCAGGGAAGATATGATATTTTTCTTCCCCAGTATGGTCGCCAAAATGTTATCACTCAAATTTAACCTGAGGCTGAGAAAGACAATTCCAAGGTAACCTCAAACCACGCTTAGCCAAGTAGCTAGACCTACTAAGGGAGGAAAGGGATCTCTCCATATAGATCATAGTCAAAATGACTGATGAAAGAAGATATTAGGCTAGGTATAGTAGCTCAGGGTTTTGATTTTGATTTGTGTAGGGTTTTGTTGGATTAGGAGGAGTCAAACAACTAGGGCAAGGAAATTAGATCAAAATTTGCAGGGTGTTCTATGGGGAAAGGTAGGTAAAATGTTTAGCACTTTAGGGTTTCTATGTTGGGATTCTTAAGATAGGTGAGGAGATAGAAAGAGCATGGTGAATTCATGATTTCTTTCTAAACTGAAGAAATTACAAATTATGAATGTTTACCCAAAACAGAGCATAGAAAATTATGGATTCTGTTCATCTAACTTGAAAAAAATCATTCAATAGCAATGAAATGATGGATGAAATTAAAAAAAAAACATTCTAACATATTATCACAAAATAAGAAATTGAAACTAAACAAAATACCACATGGATCCCATAAAAATAGTTTCAAATTTGATTAATGTCCAGGCCAAAACTGATACAAAAATATGTCTCTTGAGATGCCAAAGCTCCAATTGAATCCAAAATATAAAAATGACTGAGAAAATACATGATATAGACCTCAAAACCACTCTCCCTAGCCTCAAGGAGTCGAATCCATGAGATAGGGATCAATTTCACCTACTCACAAACAAGAATCTGAAGACTAGGAAAACTCAACAATTTGCCTCTAAAAGAAAGGAAACTGATTCTTTTGACCTCTAGAGGACTTATCTGATGTATATACCCTAGATAAAAATAAAAACATGAAATTTAAATTTATATTGACCTTTTAGATCAATAATTTCTCATTTCCCAAGATAAAAATTCAAAAAGTCAAAATTTGTTGAAGATGATGAAAATGACATTTTCCTGACAAAAGCGCAACGCCATGACAGAAAAATAGCCTCTCTTGCAAGCCACTTTTGGAGGCCTTCCTAGTGTCAAAATAAGCTCCATGATAGCTCATTGGAAAGCTATCTGAGTATAGTTTCCAAATATTTGTCCAGTTCCCAAAATGGTGCCCATCAACCCTGTCAAAAATCACTTTTCCCAAGATTGGTATTAGCGCAATGCTAAGGTCAAAAAGGAGGCATAAACATGAAAAATTGGTGGTTTTTTGCACTCTTGAGGGGTCATTTCTCCTCCAAATTTTTTGAAAATTTCCATGGTTGATGTCCTCATCATTCTAAACATGATGGTGGTGACCATTTGTCCATTGGAGGCATTTTTGGCAAAAAAAATTGTGTCAAAATTGCCCAAAAAACCAAAAATTGCACTAAAGTGCCAAATGTGCCAAAACTTGCCAAAATTGCAAGGTCACTTGCTGATCAAGGGCTTGAGGCATGAAGATACACCTCAAAAAGTATGTTTAACCTCTCCTTCTCCTTTTTCTCAGTCAAAGCTTGAATTTTTGCATGGTCTCATTTGAGCTTGGCCCTTGCAATTTTATTTCTCATGGCATAGTGCTTTGCCATTTTCCTCTGAATATCATTGTCCTTTTTGGCCTTCTATAGCAAGCCCTCCAAATGAAAATTGGCTCTATCAAGCCATGAATCTTTATCCCTGCTAATCTCTATGGCAATCAGCTCACTTGGAGTGAGATGCTCTTTCAACTCAGCTTCTTTCTGTCTCTCAAGGGCTAGATCTCTTTTCAGCCCTCTAGTCTTTGTTCTCTATCTAGGAGGCTCATCCTCCTCATCACCAATCTCACCAAATCTGTCCAAGGTCTCCCCTAACAAGGATTTAGCCCTTTCTTCCTTTTTCTTTGCTTTGATGGTCTTTACCTCACTGATAATTTGCTTGGTCTTCAGCTGTTGATTTTCTTGCTCAAGAAAACCAATCACATATTGTGCTCTATTGAGATTAGCTTGAAGTTAAATAATATTTGCCTCTTTGCCTCTAATTAATGCATTGATGATTTTATCCTCATCCTCATCATAAAGGTCAATCAACTGAAACTCCTACTCTTTTTCATTTTTATCCTCCTGCTCCTCAATGATTGGCTCTTTAGCCTTTTCTTTGCCCTTGTCTACCTATTTTGCTGATGAATAAGGCATGGCCCCTTTCACTCCAAGTGAAGCAAACACATGCTTGTTTCCTCTCTAATAGGTCTTGGGCAATGGTTCAACATTAGTCGCATTAGCCCAAGTTTCCTCAATGTCCTTTTCACTGCTTGATGCCTCAGTATCATGATGTGATGATGGTGAAGGATTACAGAAAGGTGAAGAAGTAGGATCAACATGAGGTGAATGCATATGACTAGGTGATGATGTATGAGCAACAGACTGAAATGGAGAAGTGGATATGGGAGGATGAGATGATGAAGGGATTCTCTGCTCATGATGACTAGGTGGGGTAGTGAAATTTTCATTTGCAATGAATGTGTCCCATGAAATGTTCTTTTGCTCAAGCTCATGCATGACTATCATATTAATGAGGGAATGGTGAAAAATACTTTGCATTTTATGATTATAATGCCTCCTTTGTATGATTTATGTCATCTTGTCAATGCTTTGGGAGAGATAGTGAGGTATATGAAGAATTCTGACTCTAGTGAAGTGCATGAGGGGTCGCATATGGTATGAATAGAGTCGCGAAAAACTCCCCTCAAAAGTGAAGTACTTCATGATTATTTTCATCATGGGGACATACTGGTCAAGGAGATGAGAGAAAGGGAAAACCATTTTCTTATCATTCTTATATCAAGGTTTGAGATATGGTTCATAATAGCTCAGATCAAGGTTTACCTTTTTAAACCATTTCTCTCCCACATTAGGGATCCCTGTAGCAGCTAAAATGGCATTAGTGGACATGGTAAAAGTGATCCCAGCAATATTCACCTACCTATCATGAATATTTGTGATGAACAAACTTGTCAACACAGGGTGATACTAAATCTGCTACACCCTCCCACAAAACTCAAAGCAACCAACATGTTTAAAACAAGACACAATGAGAGGACATGCCATGAATTCCTTTGTGGCTATTGGTTTTTATCTATTAATTTTCTCTCCTTTGTGATCACTTTTCTTTGGTGTTTGTTGCTCACTGACACCCATGTCCTCCTCTTCATACATCTTGATCTTGAAGGATTTGAAACCCTAGGGATAAGGTAGATGGGGATGGGGAGTGAAAATAGGTCTAGCGAATAGGGATAGGTTTATAAAAATATAGGTGGATGGGGGCAGGGGTTATTGAACTCAGGGAGGTGATAGGGGATTAAAATGTTTAAGGGATTAGGAATTATAATTTTATTACAGGGTTGATAGGGCTACCTAGGAAATAGAGATGCCCAAGACTTAGGGTTTAGGGGAAAAGGGATTTAGGGAAAGTGATATGGTGTTGTAGGGAATGAGTAGGGTTTATAGTGATGTAGAAAGATAATGTGAGGTTTATGGGTGCCAAATTTGGGAACAATGGGAACAAAGAATGAATTTAGGGTAACCAACTTCCAAATTTCACATAGAAACCAGAAACACCATGAAATTCCCCTTAAAGACTCCAAGTAGGTGAAATTTTCATGTTACTTACTAGTCAAAGGTGTTGAGAATATTTGCTGAATATTTGAGGCAATTTTGCTTAGTTTCGAAGCTTAGGGAGCGAGATGGATGTTAGCCACCTATAAAATTTGTTATAGCAAAAGGTGGCTAAGAATTTTTGAGCCTTCAAGGAACAAATTTTATTACTAAAATGTGTTGGCTCTTGAAGACTCTTGAAGGCCTCATGCCTTTCCTCTGTCAAAAACTTCATTGCTGTTTCCCTTCAGAACTCAGGAATCCTGCTGATTTCCAAGCCAGAATACTGCTGCAAGCACCATTTCCCTTTTCCCCTTCTCCCAAAACTAACTTTCATTTGCTCCCCTTTTTCTCCATAAAACTCCTCTATTTTCATGATTCCTTTTCTCCCCTTTCGTGAAAATCCTCTTTACATAGTTTAAAACTCATTTTTAAACTATATCGGAACCCTCATTTTCCCTTGAAAACCATTGGAAATCCATAAAGATCACATTTTTCATACATTATAGACTTGAGCCCCCTCGGGCTAAGTCTTAAACCCATTCCTCCATAACCCCCGGTCATTTCACCCTTCATATAACCCCCGATCCCGCAGTCGGGCACCAAGCCACATCGTAAATTAATATAAACCTTTAGTTATGTTAATTTTTTGATTTTTTATTATATCATAATTTTTCCACCGGTCCGAAATTCAAATCAATCTCCACCGTCGATCTGATCTGCAGATCGACGCCGCGGAGCCTGTCATCCCAGTGGTCCCTGCCTTCCACTCACCATTCTGAAAATCGCGCGGTATTCATCGCACCGCCTTTGGGCGAGGGCGGTTTTTTCTCGATTGGCAGCGATTCCATACGCTGGCCGACACGTGACCTGGGCATTGTTCATAAAACAACCGTCCATCGCCCGTTAATGTTCGGACGTGGACCCGACGCGATATTGATGTGTGCCGTCCGATCTGAGGCCGCCCATCCGACGACTATCGCTCACCGAAGATGCCCGACAGTTAACCAGGCTATGGCGCGGCATTCAATAGATCTCCGTCGTCGATCTTATCTACAGATCGATGACCCATATTCCATCGCCCTGATTCATCACCCTGTCAAAAATTTTCCATTTTGACTTTTCGCCTTCGCTCTTGACCGTCGATCTCTGCGCGATCGACGGTTCCGATTTAAATGTTTCTTCCTCCTTCCCTTTGATTCCTCTGATCAATCTCGACCGTTGGATGATGCCATCCAATGGCCATGCTTCATCCACGTGCCTCCGTAGCAATAAACCTATATATGCAGGATTTTCTAATAGTTTTTGTATTGTGTAGGGTTTTTATGGTTTTTTCGCCATAACTCAGGAAATTTCAAAGGCGGAGGGTGATGATCCTCCCACCCCCAATTCAACAAAGAAACTCATCACAGGGTTTAAAATCCATGTTTTATCAATGATTCGCGAGGCATTGATGCCATTCGACCCCTGTGCAGCCCTGCACACCAGCAGAAAACCATGAATCAAGCACAGTCAAAGAGTATCAGTGCAGAAAACTAGAAATATGCCAGAATAGAAGATTGAAGACAACTATTGTGGGGATTACATCTAAGATGGTTTATCAAAAGCCTAATCCCTAATTTAAACACAGTTTAAATAAAATCTGAAGTGTTTTATCGACAGGAAAACCTCCACCGCCACATCTGAGGCAAATTGATTCCTCCCAGCTACTAAAATGCCACCTGTACCTCAAAGTACTCAATCAGAAGCCGAAGTTATCGATGAAATGAAGATATTCGCCTCAACGCAGCCAGAAAGTTACTTCTGCAAGGAAACTTAATACAAAGGATATCTGCAGAGTAACCCCGACACCACACAGAGCCTCAAAGGTCAACAAAAGTTCCCACCGAGCTTAAACTTTATGTAAAACATTTAATACAGAGTGCACCCATGTAAGTTTCTTCATTGAGCCCCTCAAAGGCCAAGAAGCCATTAAGTCTGTATTAATTGTAATTGAGATCTTTTATCAGATCTCACCTCCTCATCATTCTATATACACTACTGCAGAAGATGAGTGAGGGGTTGGTTGCAGAACTTTGATATACACTTGAGCTTAATTTTTGATTGTAAATAGTGTTCACTGGCTCTTGGAGCTCTGCTGGTGGTAGATAGGTTAGGCTGAGATGTGTAAATGGTTTCTAAACTAAAGCACTGGACTTAAAGTTGTAACTGGTTTGGAGCATCAATGCAAGCTGATTTATGGGATCCTGGTCTATGTTGACGATGATGTTTTCCTCATTGTAACTTTTCATTTTGTTTTTGTTTTCACTGTGTTCCATTTTCTCTTATAAAGAACATCATGCAAAGAGTTAGGACCTACTGTACATTAGTAACCTTTTCTGACTAAAAATCTTTATCTGAATGTTTTCTTCTAAACTGTGTTATTTAGGAATGATTTAATTCTGTTCAAGCATAGGAATGTTGGTGTTCCCTCGTCTTATTGTCTTAGCTGAATGATTATTCTTAAATTTTATTTTCAGTATATGTTTAGTGAAGATGAATTGAGGAAGATATGGTGAGCCCTGGTCCCGGTTTTATCTCCACAACTGTCTGAATGTTTCCCTTGGAATGTGTTAAAAGCTGGCTAGTTTAAAAGTACTTACCAGATCTTAGGCCATTCTGTGTTATCTTTGTGTTTGTCTTGAAAGTAACCAATTAAAGCAGAGCTAGGAGAGGATTTGTGGTGAGCCCGACCCGCTAGTTTCTACTCCAAATGTTGCCTTTCAAGTTTCCCTTGGTTTTAAAGTGTTTTCTATTGAAAGTGTATCAAAGGCTGGCTAGTTTAAAAGTACTTACCAGATCCTAGTTGAGTCTATGTCAAAGACTGGCTATTTTAGAAGTACTTACCAGATCCTGGGCTGCTCTTTGTCCCTCATCTGTTTAATTCTCCTACTTATTGTATCATTTCATTCCATAAATCAAACTTCAAAGAGATCCTTAGACATAGATGACTTGCCCCATGGACCACTCTTGCCTCTTGCTGTTCCAATTAAACCCTATTATGACTCCATATCCCAATGGACTAAAAACTGCAATTATCTATCTTTTTGGCCGAAGCTTACTCTCATTGCTTGCAACTTCTCACCTTTGAAACTCTTTGCATTTAGGACTTTCCACCTCAAACAGTATTCATGCTCAACCATCCAAAAAACAAACAAAACCCTTGGCATTCATAACTAGCCTAATATCATTACCCCAAATTTCAAAGAAAAATCCATCTTTGCACTTATTGGAGAGATCCCTCTCTGGATTCAGGAGGGTTAGATCCTAGAATCCCAAAGTTGGTTGAAATAATGTTGCTTCTACAGTTTTAGTCTCACCAATCTGCTAAAATTACAGATTCCTAACATTTCTGGCGACTCCGCTGGGGACATTTTTCTGAGTTAATAAAAGTTCAAAAAACACATTAAAACTCTAGATAACCCCTGGTTTTATGACAATTCTTTTGTTTTCCAGTTGAGCCACCAGCAACTAACATTTCTGGCGACTCCGCTGGGGACAAACCCTGAATCATTTTCATTTTTATAAAACATTGTGAGTAAAAAGCAGCGTTTTCAAGCACTACCAAGAAACTGGTAATCATGATAAAACTTGTTTGAATCAGTGACAAACTAGGTAAACCCTAGGATTCTCTTAAGCCTTTATCTAACCTTGAAAAATCAGTTGGCTTAGCGATAAGAGTAGACTGTCTTTGTCTCTTAACCGTAGCAAAGTTTTGAACAAAGTTAGGATATTCTTAGAAACCACACAATTGAAAAAGAACTCAGAAAACCCAAAAATATTTCAAATTGGAATTAAATAAACATGGTGGTGGACCATAAAACCTTTTAACTCCAAAAGAGCTAAAAACTTCCACCTGGCGACTCCACACTCTGAAACTCCCAGAAGACCAAATGACTCCACTGGTTGAAGACCCTGAACTGATTGACCAGACACAGTGACCTCTTTCTTGATTTACAAATATGATTCCAAGAATACAACGAAGATATGCCCCAATGAGTAGAGATCATATCCCTGGGTTTCCACATAAGATGCCCCAGGTGAATTGGGATGAAAAATGCCTGTTTTTCAAGGTGAAAAGTTTGATGACCCTCTATTACATCTCATCAAATTTCATATACATGTATGGAGGTTGAAAGTTGAATGGCATGAAGACTGCCTAATGAAAATGTTCATGTTAACATTAGAAGGAAAAGCTAGGGATTGGTAATGAATACTTGAGATCTAGTAGTTTGTTTTCTTTAAGGGACCTTGAATATGTGTTCTATGAGAACTATAAAGAAAAAACTACATCATTATCATTGGGTGCGATATATTATGATCCATCACAAAACATCTCCCAACACATTATAGATAATGAGGAAGATTTGAAAGAGATGCATCCTGAAGATCTTTTAACAACCATTCATGAGTTTACTCTCCTATTGAAAAATTTTAAGAACATAGATGAATCAATTGAGGAAGATATGATCCATGAAATAAATAACATCCCTCAAGATATCCCTGAAAACTCAAAAATTGGTTCATCATCCCTTATAGCCGAGGCTCAAGAAGACATCCAGACTCAAAATCAGTCTTCGCAAGAGACAGAGAACTGCTGTACTTCTGTTCAAAAGAACATGGAAACATCTTCCCCTTTGACAGAGAAGGAAATAGATCAGACTATTTATAAACAGTCAGCCTCTGAAACTTTCTGCAAAACAAACACTCTTGCCCATTCACATAGAGAACTTTGTTGTACAGATTTAGAAAGTTCTTTTGTGGATCAGAATGAAGAAGGACTTACTGATATCCCAATATGTTTGACTGATGAAAATGTTTATTCTAATAAATTTTCAAACTTCAATCAGTCTTA
Source organism: Pinus albicaulis (assembly GCA_034641835.2). Taxonomy (NCBI): domain Eukaryota; kingdom Viridiplantae; phylum Streptophyta; class Pinopsida; order Pinales; family Pinaceae; genus Pinus; species Pinus albicaulis. The sequence continues at coordinate 642,164,557 of CM076578.1, read as the reverse complement.
TGATGATGATTATTTCCAAGTAGAAACTAATCATGCAGGGCAACCAACATTTGATTGGTGTTATGAGTTTCACCATCATCAACTTGAAAGCCGCAATCATCCTTTTCGATCCATCATAAAAAGCTTTCAATTTATTGGGAATCAGCAGCCTTTCAGCTTAGAAGGTGAAGAGAAGAGTAATGAAGAAATTTTTGAGCAAGAGGAAACATATAATAAGAGGAATACACCCCCACTCAAGAATATAATAACCTCTTCATAGAGTTCAGCCCACTGAATCCAAGCATACCAGGGCTACAAGAGGACAACACTGCCAAATATGATGAGTCCTCCAGTTCAAATGATGAAGAAGAGGGAGAGAAACAAATAGAAGACTATCCTACTGTGGATATACCCTCTTTTAAAGAAGAAACTTCTCCTATCATTGATATCAATCTGCCATTCAAAGAACCTGAATTTATATCAGAAGCAAACATAAATTTAGAGAAAGAAGATATTTCACTGTTTGCTATTATGCAGGTTAAGGATGGTGATGCTTCCAAACAAATTTCTCAAGATATGCTCCTCAAAGCTGAAGTCTTGGAAGCAGATAATCTACCAATTGTGGAGGACTAAAAGGAAGAGAACCTTCATCTTTTCTTTGTTGATCATATGGAAGAGTGTGTGGAAATCCCAACTGGCTCAAATTATCAAGCAGTGATCCTTTGCAAGAGCCAGAGACATGAAAAGCTGTCACCTTCTGTGATAGCCTTGATATTGAAGGTTAATCTTCAATATGTTCTATGGATACCTCTGACAAGCAGCCCGAGTTTCTACTTCTTCTTGACATTACTCAGCTGGCTGCATAGGCATTATTGTATCACCTAAAACATGTAAATATTCCAAGTTAGAGTAGGTTAGATAGGAATGTCAATAAAGCTCAGTTCTGAGCATGTAGATTAGTTGTTGTTTTCTGCTTTGAAGAAAAATCAAAGATTCAAAAATACAAAAACAAAGAAAATAAAGAAAAGAGGGCAGATTGTCAAAACAAGAAAGGTATAGCCCCATACCAAAAAGAGAAACAAATCTGAAAGTGTGCAAGCTTAAATGCCACTCCTACAAAACACACTTCTAGTTAGTCAAACAACCTAATCTTGACTAATTAGTTTTAAATTTTCTGCTGATAGGATGGTGAATTCGATTTTCCAAACTGTTTAATCTTGGCTTATCAGTAGATAGTTTAGGATAGACATTAAAGGTTCAAACATGCTCAAAATCTGAACCTAAGTTTCCAAAGAGAGATGACTCAAATCTGTTTCATTTTCTGAGTCAAAAAATATGTAAATCTGGTTCTAATTAGCTCAAAATCTGAACCAGAGAACAAAGAAGGAACAACTCAAACAAAAGTCAAAACATAGCTGTTAAAAAGATGAAGGAAGTGCTTTCAAATTTCCGATCTCAAGCCTTCCATTTTTTGTTTTAAATTGTGTGCAAAATAATGTCTATGTGTAGTTTGTTCTTATGCCATAGACCAGCATCAAGTCAGACTGTTCAATCCTGACTTGAGTGCTTTTCAATTTCTGTTGTAGAATTTAGAGAATAAAGTCTGTTGGACAGTTTAATCCCAACAGACAGTAGATTAGGTAGAGAAGCATCTGAACTCAACTGTTTAATCTAAGTTCAGGGAGAAATAAGGAGTAGAATTAGATTAGGTTTCCTGCTTTCAAAAGAAATAAAATGTTTTGAAAAGAGTTTTCCAATCCAAGTGCACTCTAATGAAGAAAAAATGTTAGATCAGTACGATTGGGTAGGTAGAAAGTTTGTATTGACGAAGGTCCATTGTTTTCATGGCTGCTAATATGTTTTCAGAGAAGACCATCCCAGCAAAGGAAGGGCAGCCCAATGGATCAGGCATAGGTCAACCTCCCAGAGAACATAATGGATGTGGCACAGGTCAGCCTCCCAGAGAATGTAGGTCTGAAGTCCTTGATGCCTTCAAGAAGGCACCATCCCCAAGTGGAGCCACTGTTAGCCACCTATAAAATTTGTTATAGCAAAAGGTGGCTAAGACTTTTTGAGCCTTCAAGGAACAAATTTTATTACTAAAAAGTGCTGGCTCTTGAAGACTCTTGAAGGCCTCATGCCTTTCCTCTGTCCAAAACTTCACTGTTGTTTCCCTTCAGAACTCAGGAATCCTACTGATTTCCAAGCCAGAATACTGCTGCAAGAACCATTTCCCTTTTCCCCTTCTCCCAAAACTAACTTTCATTTGCTCTCCTTTTTCTCCATAAAACTCCTCTATTTTCATATCTTTCTCCTTTCGTGAAAAATGAAAATCTCTTTACATAGTTTAAAACTCATTTAAACTATATCGTAACCCCCATTTTCCTTTGAAAACCATTGAAACTAAAAACAAGCTTTTTCATACATTATAGACTTAAGCCCCTTCCTCCATAAACCCCCGGTCATTTCACCCTTCATATAACCCTCGGTCCCACAGTCGGGCGCCAAGCCGCATCGTAAATTAATATAAACCTTTGGTTATGTTAATTTTTCGATTTTTTATTATGTCATAATTTTTCTGCCGGTCCAAAATTCAAATCAATCTCCACCGTCGATCTGATCTACAGATCGACGGTGCGAAGTCCATCTCTCCTATGATCCCTGCATTCCACTCACCATTCTGAAAACCGCGCAGTATTCATCGCACCGCCTTTGGGTGAGGGCGTTTTTTTCCCGATTGGCAGCGATTCCATTCAACGGTTGACACGCGTCTTGGGCACTGTTCATAAAACCGCCGTCCATCACGCGTTAATGTTCGGACGTGGACCCTGCGCGATATCGTCATCCACCGTCCGATTTGGGGCGGGCCATCCAATGACTATCACTCACCGAAGATGCCCGACAATTAACCGGGCTACGGCGCGACATCTAATTAATTTCCGCCGTCGATCTGATCTGCAGATCGACGGTTCATATTTCATCGCCCACTTCCGTCGCCCAGTTAACATTTCTCGTTTTGACTTTCCATTTTCTGCTCCCGACCGTCGATCTCTACGCGATCGACGACCCTGATTCAAAATTTTCTTCCGCCTTCACTACGCCTTCTCCCGATCAATCCTGACCGTTGGATGATGCCATCCAATGGCCACGCTTCCTCCACATGTCCTCCGCAGCAATAAACCTATATATGCAGGATTTTCTAATAGTTTTTGTATTGTGCAGGGTTTCTATGGTTTTTTCGCCATAACTCAGGAAATTTCAAAGGCGGAGGGTGACGATCCTCCCACCCCCAATTCAGAAAAGAAAATCCTTCATAGGATCGAGATTCACGTTTCATCAGTGTTTCTTCAGGCATTGATGCCATATCGCCCCTACGCAGCCCTGTACATCAGCAAAAACCATGAATCAGGCGCAGTCAGAGAGTATCAGTGATGAAGACCAAAATTTATCAGAGCAGAAGGTTGAAGACAGATTTTGTGGGGATCACGGCTAAGAACAATTATCAAAATCCTAATCCCCAAGTAAAACACAGTTTAAAGAAAATCTAAAGTGTTTTATCGACAAGAAAACCTCCACCGCCACAATTGAGGCAAATTGATCCCTCTAGCTACCATGATGCCACCTGTGCCTCAAAGTATTCAATCAGAGGCCGAATTTATTGATGAAATGAAGATATTTGCCTCAGCGCAGCGAAAGTTACTTCATGAACTTTAATATAAAGGATATCCGCAGAAAGTAACCCCCGACAATTGCCGCAGCCTCAAAGGTAAACAAAAGCTCCCATCGAGCTTAAACTTTATGTAAAACATTTAATACAAGAGTGCACCCATGTAAGTTTCTTCATTGAGCCCTCAAAGGCTAAGAAGCCATTAAGTTCAGATTAATTGTAATTGATATCTTTTATCGTATCTCACTCTCCTCATCCTATATATACTAATGCGTAATATGAGTGAGGGGTTGGTCACAGAATTTAGATATACACTTGAGCTTAATTGATTGTAAATAGTGTCTGGCTGGTTTATTTCTCATTGGGGTAGATAGGTTAGGGCCGAGATGTGTAGATGGTTTCTAAACTAAAGCACTCGGGACTTAAAAGTTTGTAACTGTTTGGAGCATCAATACAAGCTGATTTATGGGATCCTGGTCTATGTTGAAGGTGATGTTTTTCTTATTGTAACTTGTCATTTTGTTTTTGTTTTCACTGTGTTCCATTTTCTCTTATAAAGAATAGCATGCATAGAGTTAGGACCTACTGTACATCAGTAACCTTCTCTGACTGAAAATCTTTATTTGAATGTTTTCTTCTAGACTGTGTTATTTAGGAATGATTTAATTTTGTTCAAGCATAGGAATTATGGCGTTCCCTCGTCTTATTGTCTTAGCTGAATGTTATTCTTGAATGTTATGTTCAGTATTAGTTAAGTGAAGATGAACTGAGGAAGATATGGTGAGCCCTGGTCCCAGTTTGATCCCCACAACTATCTGGATTTTTCCCTTGGAATGTGTCAAAAGTTGGCTAGTTTAAAAGTACTTACCAGATCTTAGGCCATTCTGTGTTATTTTTGTGTTTGTCTTGAAAGTAACCAAGTAAAGCAGAGCTAGGAGAGGATTTGTGGTGAGCCCGGCCCGCTAGTTTCTTCTCCAAAAGTTGCCTTCAATTTTCCCTTTGTTTTAAAGTGTTTTCTATTGAAAGTATATCAAAGGCTGGTTAGTTTGAAAGTACTTACTAGATCCTAGTTTACTTTTATGTTTTTCTTACGTGTATGTCAAAGCAGGATAGTTTAAAAGCACTTACCTGATCTTGGACTGCTCTTTGTTCTGCATCTGTTAATTTCTCCTTCTTATTGTATCATTTCATTCCATAAATCAAAATTCAAAGAGATCCTTAGACATAGATGACTTTCCCCATGGACCATTCTTGCCTCTTGCTGTTCCAATTAAACCCTATTATGACTCCATAGCCCAATGGACTAAAACATGCAATTATCTATCTTTTTGGCCGAAGCTTACTTTCATTGCTTGCAACTTCTCACCTTTGAAACTCTTTGCATTTAGGACTTTCCACCTCAAACATTATTCATGCTCAACCATCCAAAAAACAAACAAAACCCTTGGCATTCATAACTAGCCTAATATCATTACCCCAAATTTCAAAGACAAATCCATCTTTGCACTTATTGGAGAGATCCCTCTCCGGATTCAGGAGGGCTAGATCCTAGAATCCCAAAGTTGGTTGAAATAATGTTGCTTCTACAGTTTTAGTCTCACCAATCTGCTAAAATTACATATTCCTAACACTGGACATTAGCGCAGTGCCAGTGTAATTTACACTATGGTTTTCGGGCATTAGCGCAGCGTCGGGAGAAAAACGCAGCGCCTTTTTGCAGACAACATTTGGAGGTCTTCTCGGTGTCCAAATTGGGCCCAGGATAGCTCGTTGGAAATATCTTGTCTAATTTCCAAATATACCTTTTTTATGATTGGAGTTGATTTTAACTGTGAAAATTTGATTTTCCCAAAACTAGTCAAAAAGTGTTGAATGAGGGTACATAAATGCAGAGTGCTAGTGCAGGAAACTTTTGGAGGCCTTACTCAACTCAAAATTGAGCTCATGATAGCTCATTGGAAATATCTCTTTGTCTAGTGGTTATTTGACTCTTTGATAAAGTCATTTGGACACTCCAGCTATGAGAAAAAATGATTTTCCCAAGGTCACTCCAGAAGTTCATCAAACCTCTTGTAGCACTTGTATTTTTGACATTTCTCCAAAACCATGATACCTGTGTAAAAAATAAAGGATTTTTTTCTTCATTGACCTATGATGGACAAAAAACTCTCTCACTTTTGTCAAATTCATCTTTTTTTGTGTCAGAAACATAGTTTGAAGCAAAAATGGCCCTATGAGTGGCAAATGGCTTGAATCTTGGAATGATTTCCTGGAAAATAATGGAGACATGGTGTTATGAGCTGAAATGGCCTCATAATTACTGATATGACCTACCTTATGGCTCCTCTACTCATATGCCTCTTTTTCATAGCAAACCCTAGCTCGATGGGAGAGGAAATTAGGGTTTAGTGCTTGTGAACAATGATGACTTGGGCACCCTTGGGAAAAGACAACTCCCTTTGACATTTGATGTGTTAGCATGTGGATTTCTGAGTTGGAAGCCTTTAGGAGACTGAAGACTTATTACATTTGAACTGACTGAAGCAAATCATGAGTTTTTTCTGGGTCACCTTCACACCCTCTGTTGCCATTTATTGAAAATGAGACAATGCAATGATTTGACCTAATGAAACCCTAGTGACCTAATGAGAAATGAAAGAAACTGACTCAATGAGTGATTTTGACTAAAAAGTGAAATGAGAGCAGAATTGTTTTCAGCATGATGAAGACATGGAAGAGGGTCAACAGGCATATACTTGTGAAGGAAAATAGGACACTTGACAAGGACAACCACCAGTAGAACAATTTTATATCATGACCTAATGGAACGATTTAAAATTATTTAGAGTGGGACACCTAATATGCACATGCAAAATGTGTTTTGATCCCTGGTGGAAGTATGCAAATACTGACACTAACAGTAACAACAAATGGTTGCTTTCTATACAAAAAACAAATAAAGTCTATTGATTTGTAACATTGCATAGGTCCTTTATATCCAAGCAAAAACAAAACCTATCAATTTGAAGATTTAACTATTCCATATGAGTTTTGTATACTAACACCCCAATGTTAACCTAGGAGACATGTAACTGGTAAATAAGTGAAAGGGGAGTCAAATAATTTTTGTTGATGTATTTATGTACATTACAAAAGTAAAAAGTAATGATAATGTTAATATATGGGCGACTCATGAATCCTATTGTTACGAATTATTATATTTTTTAAACAAAAACACACATAGTATGCCATACATCATACATGTTTAAGTATCTGCATAGATAACTTTTGTGGTGATTCCTATTGAAAAGTCAACAAGAAATGTGTGTCTAATTTAATTTTCCCTTAATTAAATTGGACAATAAAGTGTAATCTTATTTCATAATCACCGCTAATAGTTAACTGAGTGTGATAGACTCAGTTAGGTCATGAAATTTGAGTTGAGGGTGGTTGGTGAGTCATGTAGAGTGCTTCTATTTTTTTTATAGTCCAAGTTGCAGTTAGTGTATTAATTTAATGCATGAGAAATCAGTTAACTCAATTGAGTTAAATCCAGTCTAACTAGTTGTAAATGATTGTTGCACTAGTGAGAGGTTAAGTGAATTAAATCAGATTTAATTCACATGCAGTGATCTTTCAAGTGACTGATGATTTAATATTTATAATTACATGCATGCCAGTTCTAATGAAGACCCAGTTGAGACAAAGGTTAAAGGGATGTTATCTATCAATTGTATTATTAGTAAATTGTCGGCGCGAAATTAGACAACCATAGGATTTCCCATGATGTATTGTGAAGTTTTGGAAGGTTGAATTTTCTAATTAATAGGGATCAATAGTTCTTAGAATTGCGCAAGCAAGGCAAGTTGAGCAGAGGTAGTAAATTGGCCAAGTGTTTGTCGATTTTGTCTGGATCAGTGTGAGACAGTTGGTAGAGTGCAACAGACTCTTGTGAGAAGAGTCATTGTATTGTTTCATGATTCCTTGGTTGATTATACAATAAAGATATCAGGGTTTTGAGTAGCAAGATTTCCCTAGGAAAAATATCTATGTTGTGCGATTGATTTTATTCTTTCTCTTACTTGGTGTGATTTTGCGATCATGTTTATTTTCCACAAATATTTTATAAGGATTCAATATCATGTTTTAGTATATTAAATGATCGGATTGAATCCATTGGTGTAATTTCTAAATGGTATTAGAGCACCATAAATCGCTTTAGTGGAGAATAAATTGAGTTTTTGTTGAACGTCATTCGAATTTGCAAAGATATTCTTTGGTGCTACAGACAGATCAAGATGGCTTTCAATGGATTAGTATTTTAATATGCACTCGAGGGAATTCAAATTATATTGCATGAAAAGACATAATGGAGGAAATTCTGGAGGACAATGGGTTGAAAGAATTTATCGACATTGATATTCCAAGGCCCGCAACAGCAGACGCTACTCTTCTTGATGCTTGGCAAAAGAAGGTTGCAAAGGCGAGGAGGATCTTATTAGAGGGAGTTCAAGATCACATTGTCTTGAGTCTCCATGGAAAGGTGACTCCATATGAAATGTGGAAGGCTTTGACAGATCTGTTTCAGCACAACAGTGACCACGGAAAATTGGCACTGAAGGACAAGCTCAGTAAAATCAAAATGGATAAAGGCGACACTATTCTGAAATACTTGACCAAGTTCATCCAATGTCGAGATGAGGTTGGAAGTGTCGGGATTACTGTAGTGGATGATGACTTGGTGAGCCTAGCACTTCTAGGCCTTCCCAAGAGCTAGCATAGTTATCAGGACTCTGTTAATGGGAGGGAGAAGCTACCAAATTTGGAGAGACTTTGGTCGGATTTGGTACAAGAAGATTTCAGGTGGAATACCGGGTATGGGTCCTCATCCAGGAAATATGATGAGGAAAATTGCGCCTTGGATGGTTAGGAAAATAAGGGGAAGGGAAAGAAATCCTATTCCAAATATGAGACCGGAAAAGAAGGCAAGAAGGGTGACATGTCTAGAGTGAAAATTTTTCACTATCATGAGCATGGACAGTATGTCACTAATTGTCCACAGAAGAAGAAGAAGAACAAGAAGGCTTCAAGATCTACAGCGGGTGATGCTTTGGCTTCACAGTTCGAGTTGGAATTCTCACTCATCGCATTCATGGTGTCTAGTGTGATGGGATCAGTGTGGTACTTGGATAGTGATGCATCTTTCCACATGACGGGAGAAAAAGGACTCTTTAGTAGCTTGGAGGAGAAGGATCTTCAGATGCACATCGAGATGGGTGATGACGGGAGGTATAGCACTACTGAGATTGGTACAGTTACTTTCCAGAGACAGACAGGTAAACCTTTCTTATTAAAAGATGTCATGCATGTACCGGGCTTGAAAAAGAATTTAGTTTCAGTAGCTATGTTGGAGGATAGAGGATATTATGTGGTTTTCAGTGAAGGGAAAGCATTCCTTCGTCACAAAGCCACAGGACAGGTTAAGAAGATTGGGGTTCGTGTGAAGAACCTCTACAAACACTATGTATATGGCTGCACAACATTGATGAGTAAAGTAGACAGAATGGTGAGTCGGGATGAGGGTGAGTTATGGCATAGGAGATTGGGCCATCTACACCACAGTGCTTTGAAGGTCATGCAACAGATTTATACGAGCCTTCCAAAGGGTACTCTTGCACAGATAGACACATGCAAGGGATGTACCATGAGGAAGTATACAAAGGCCACTTTTCAAGAGAAGAAGAACCGAGCAGCAGAAATCCTTGATAGAGTTCACTCAGATGTGTGTGGACCATTCTCTATAGCTTCTATAGAAAAGCACATGTATTATGTGATTTTTGTTGATGATTTTTCCAGAAATTTTTGGATCTACTTCATGCATAATAAATATCAGACGTTCTCAAAATTTTGTGAGTTCAAAGCACTGGTTGAGAAAGATACAGGGAAGTATGTGAAGGCTCTAAAGAGCTACAATGGTGGTGAATACATCTCCAATTAATTCAAGAAATTCTGTAGCAAAGAATGAATTCAGAGAGATTTGATTGTGCCTCATAACCCACAATAGAGTGGGGTTGCAGAAAGGAAGAACAAAACAATTGTGTGTGCAGCATGAGCTATGTTACATGATTAGTGCCTACCGTTGCATCTATGGGAAGAGGCATGCAACACAACGATATTTTTCCAGAACTGTAGTCCTCATCAGATGCTTGGCATGAGTACACTAGAGGAGGCTTTTTCAAGTAAGAAACCTGATGTTTCATATTTTAAAATTTTTGGCTCATCTGTCTATTTCCATGTGACCAAAGATTCCATAAAGAAGCTAGAACCAACAGTAGAGATTGGGATATTTGTGGGGTACACTGATACTCCCCACAACTATCAAGTGTATTTGTCGAACAATAGGATGACAATTGTCAGACGAGATGTAAAATGTGATGAGGAGAAAGCTATGTGATTGTCCCTTGAGAGGGAGCTTGATTTTCATGTAGATGAGGAACTCTTGGTTCCAAAGGATGAACCTCAAGATGTGGAGCAACCACATGAGGAGGATCATGGAGTGGCAAAAACCACTCATGCAGATCCATCCACCAGACATGGTGGGAGGCGCACCACAGAGGCTGACAGATTGAGACTTGATGCTGTAGAAAATTTAGGAGCACCTACATCACAACGTAGACAGAGACAGTCACCAGACATGTATACTAGATACATGGCTCTTATGAGAAAGTGTATTGTGACAGAACCATCCTCTTTTGAGGAAAAAGTGAAGCAACCAACTTGGGTTGACACCATGGTTGAGGAGTATGACTCCATCGTCAGGAACAATGCATGGGAAGTTGTCCCAAGACCAGTCGGGACATCAGTAGTTGGATCTAGATGGATCTATAAGGTGAAGCAGGCAGCACATGGGAGTGTGGAGAAATACAAGGCTAGATTTGTAGCCTGGGGATTCTCACGGGTTGAAGGGATTGACTATGAGGATAATTTTTCACCAGTTGCACGATACTGTTGAAGCCCTGAAAATCGGGTCTACAACAAAGGAGATACCCACCCGGTCCGGACCTTGGTTAGCATCTCCTTTTCCGTTTGGTGTAGTGGGTCCGACTGGGGATAATGGGACCAGTTTCCCAATATGTGTGTGTGTGTTGAGAATTGATATTTCCTTTCTAAAAAAGTTCCTAAATGAAATTATTTTATTTTATTTCTAATCTAATAACATACAAATTGTATTCTAATTTAAACAGAAATATCTAATTCTAAACTAACCTGGGATGTAATATTTCTGTTTATGCGATCTAAAATGATTTCAAATAACAATTGGTAATAAATATCATTCAACTGTTATAAGAAAAGAATTCAATAAAGATAAACCGCTTCATATAAAAAGTTAGATGAAAGAGTTGTGAAAAACATATCGCATAATAATCTATTCATACATTAAGCATAAATAAATAGCTATCACCGTACAAAAGTGCCAAATGATAACTCAAGCATTCAAGCGTTAATAGATAAACAACTGAACATAAATGTCACTTTAACACAGAGGCAGAAATAGTTAAGAGATAAAAGTACCATTTATAACTAGTTCTACTCATGAGCTTCAAGCAATAATGACTTATATCATCTTAATCCAACATCCACTAAGAGTACATAAGTGCAACATCAGTAGAAAATATTAAACACAAATATCAATAAATCATGTTCCATTCATTCATCAAAACCTCCTCTGAGAGTGCAAAAGTGCATGTTCCGAGGACAAGTTTTTGACAAATTTCAGGACCCTTCTCTAAATGCATGAGAAGGGTTTAAATACTAATAACTAAATCTAAAAATAATCAATTACAAAAATGTAGGATACGGTTTAAATGACCGTCCTCTTTTTAGGAAAAAAAAAAGCAAAACTAGTACTAAATCTAAAATTAAAATTTAACAACTAACTAATTGTGAATCTGTTCTTTGGAATTGCAAGCGTTCAACATTGATCTGAGAAGAATAGGTTGGCTGACTTCAGATTTCAACTGTCCCATGAAGACAGAATTGGAAAGAGCTGGCGCTATCTTTTCGACAGAATTGATGATACACTTGAGAGTCATACATTGGCTGTGTGGTTTTACCAGACATGCCCAGTAAGAATCCCAATTTAACTTTGTTAATCCTTTAATCAATTCTGCATTTTCTTGGGCTTTTTGTTTCCATTCTGTTTGCAGTTGCTGTGCTTTTGGTAGGTATCCTGGAGTAGTTTCAGAGATCAGATTTTCCTTGTGTAAATTTTCATTTATACAATCAATAATACTGCTACCTGTTATGGCTGCTTCTTCTGCCGCTTGCTCTGCCTTCCGATCTGTGCATCCCAATTATTAAAAAGTATTTCTTTGTGATTTTCATTGATCATAGGTGCATCTGCTCATTTTCCCTCCTCTGTATTTTTCCAAGCCAAATAGTCAATAACTCTTTTATCAGTTAAATCATAATCATGTCATAAGTCTATGACATGATTAGTGATTTTATCACTTTCTTCACAATAAGAGTTCCATTCTGATATTCTTTGGCATAATATTTATTGTTGTTGCAGTAGTTGGTCATTTAAAGAAATAGACTCTGTGATAAATTCTGTGAGCTTGGGATCATCTTTGTGTATTTCTTGCATAACCTGTAGCTGTTTCTTTTTTTCTGCCAAACTGTTCTGATATCTAATCTGCATTTGTTGAAAATTTTGTTGTAATTTTTCAAGTTGTTTTTGAGCTTCACTGTTAGCACTGGCTTGTTTTAGATGTTGTTGCAAGACTTGTACCTGACCTTCTTTCTCATTTAATAATTGTCGTACCTCAGATGCTTTGTCAATGGCTGCAGAGGCATAAGCTCCTGTGACCTGAGATAATTTAGTGAGATTTTTAGTTGGATCAGTAGTAGGATCTTGCCATAGAACATCTAGGTGTTCTGCATCATGAGAGGGCACATTTTATAATTTCCTTTTCTTTCTTTGTTTTCTTACCACTGCCTTGTGTTGTGGACTGTAGAATACATCAAGAGGAGGAATTTCCTCTATCTTGAGCATGAGTTCAGAGGATGGGGTTATAGGAATATGTTCTGTCTCTGAGACATTGATAGTTACTCCTGTGACTATATTTATTGCTGTCTGTACATTGCTCACAGGTGTATGTGTATTTTGTGCTTCAATATTAATCAAATCATTGAATGTTTCCCATTCCTTATCCAATTCAGTTCTGATTGATGATTGCTGTACAATGAGAGGGGGAATATTTAACTGTGGAGAGGTTGAAATCTGTTGCTGTGAGAGTTATTTAGACTGGGTAGTATCTTTTACTGACCCTTCACTCTTAGAGTGTTCAGAGGTTTCTCTTCCGAAATTTGACTTAGACTTGTTTGTACCTGAACTTCTACTGAGGCTGATACTAGGAGTTAGTTCCCTTACGGGTTCCAAGCGTAATTTATCCAAAGGGATAGTAGTTAACCTCCTTTCTCTGTATATTTTGAATTCTTGAAGCTCTACTGGAGGAAACCGTATTTGAGCCGAATGTAGAATTTATTTGAATGTGCCTTTTTCTTGAAACATGTCATCGAAAAGGTCTTCTTCTTTAGAAAACACTCTTATCTTGACTGCAGTAGTGAAATTTTTAACAATATCATATGGGTCGAATGGTCTTCTTGGAAACTTGAACAAATGTAAACATGTAATACTGTTTACTTCTTTAAATGCATGACCAACATCAAAAAATGAAAAGGCCCCACAGGCCACAGGAAATTGAGGGCAGATAGCCTTCTTCTTGTCTTTCAATTCTTTAGTCAAACCTCCTTCTCCGCAGGTTTGATAAGCAATTTCTCGGGCAATGATTTTATCAGGAACATACAATGGTAAAACATGAGGAGAAGTAAAAATTCCAAAAACCCTAACATATGTAAATAATTCTTCTCCAAACCATCTCGCAACAGGTAGAATGTCCACCTCTGCTTCAGGAGAAAACCTTGGAGCATCTTTATCATACAATATTCTGTACAGGGGCAACATAATGCCATGGAAAATCTTGTAAAAACATGGAATGAACTTTGAATCCCACAATTCTTTGTGATAAACATGAATGGGTAGGGGATCCTGGGTTGTCCATTTCCTACCCATTAAAGGAAACTTAGAAACATAATTTATTGAAAAGGAGGATAAATCCTCTGAGAAACAGTTCTCTTAGACCGAGAATTCAAAATAGTCGTGGCTAAGTTATCAGATAATATCTTACCCAATCCATGACAGTAGCATTAACAACAACATTCAATAACGGAAGCCATTCAGGTGAAAAATTATTAATGTCAGGCTTTCCAAAAAGCCTATAGAGCATAGTAGCAGCAAAGCAATACGGAGAAGTGAGAGAACCAGTACTATATATACCGTGTTTATCTTTCTTCAATGGTTCGTCTCTCCTGGACCAGTCTTTGGTGCATTCTGCCAGGTTTTCATTTTCTTTGGAAAACTTCTCCATGAACTGTTTGTTATAAGTTTCCTGTGGCTCCGGCAAATGATGCATAAGCTTCAAATTTTGTGGAGTGAATGAGTCAATGAGCTCTTGACCCTAAGTCTTAAACTGTCTGTTTGTAATATCAGTGCTATCCAGCACCCATTTAATCATATATGTGTATGGAAGAATTCTAGGTCTTGCTGCTATTCGGTGCAAGAATGAATAAGCTAGCTCTGTAAGAGATGCTTCAGAAGACCCATGTGATCCCGCAGTAGCCGTAACCTCCATTACTCTGGGGTTTTCTTCCTCAAGTAGATTATACATGCCCTCCCAAGTAGTAATACCAGCGTCTTTGTTGCAGGTGGTGTCTGTGTATAAAGACGCCATCTCTTTATCTTCAGAACTTAGAGCTTTGTCTTTCTTTCCCATAATACTCTGAATACTGTTTTGTATAGTTCTCTATTCTTCGCTCCTGTAGTTTATGAATTAAGTGAGAATAATGATATGAAAAAGGTGATGGGAAAGTTTTAAATGCTGAAGACGTATAAAATATACTACCTTACGTGAAATAACCCTTTGATCAGAACGAAACCATTTCTCATTAATGAATGACAACCAATTCATTAATTTAACATTAAAGCGCATAACGAGGTCTCGATTTATGAAAATATTTCTTCGTGTAATGAGCCTTTAAAGATCTGCGATAAGGCGACCTACGATTTTCTTTGCAATATCGCAAAATCGCAATATCGCAAATCGCAATCTCGTGGAATGAAAATAGCGCAATATTGTAACATCACGAAATATCTATATCGCAATATCGCAAGATCGCAAGACATAACATATGACAAACATCTGTTACCATATTTTCTGCGACATGAAATTTGCGATATATGTTATCGCTAATCGGTGATTTGAAGTTTTCATCGTAAGATATAACATTCTAAGCATGCGATGCGATGAATGTAGTTTCGCATCGCGATCTCGCTATTTTTGTGTTCCGCTTATAAAGAGGCCTTCATTACCTTTTTGCGACGCGATATTTCTCAAAGAATGATTTTATTCTAAGCTATCATAAAACTTAAGTTTTTTAGATTTTTTAAGGAATTTTCTCCTAAGTTTGTGATAGTAAGTTTTATTGAAAAAAAGGAAAACAAGTAGTAATTGATTTTTTGGATTTTTTCTGACTAAGGGTCCCCACTTATTTAGCATTACCACTAATACTAAATAAGAAGGGGGGTTGTTGCTTGCTACAACAATTGGCGATTCACTCGGAAGAACTAGTTATCTCTGTTTTTCTTTTGATTTTTCTAAAATTTCAAAATAGAAAAATTTCCAGAAAATCAAATTTTATACTAAAAAGACAAAGTACATTATGATTTTATCTATCAATGATATTTCGTTTATTCTATATTCAACTTTTATTATTTACTTCCTCAAGCTAGTCCTTGTATTTACATTAGTCATTACTTGGTTTATAAGGATAAAAACAAAAGGCTTCTCTGTAAATCAGTTTTAAATATGCTCATTTGTCGTAGGTAGATCCTCTGCTGTCAGCAGGCGTTTATAGCCTCGACAGGGTTACCTATTATCCAGCAATGATCCTGTGTCCCACTTAGAGAAATATACAATTTTCAAAGAGAAATCCATACTCACACTTATTGCATTTCATTTTTCTTTTTAATCCTTAAAGAACAATGTCTTGGTTTGGTAGCCAATTTATGACAGCGCCATTCACTTGATTTATAAATTTGCTGAACAAGCTGGCTCGTGATGAGACCCCTTGTCTTTTTATTGCAACAATCTTGAGTCATTGCCCTATTGTGGTATGTAGTATTGGCAA
Source organism: Pinus albicaulis (assembly GCA_034641835.2). NCBI lineage: Eukaryota > Viridiplantae > Streptophyta > Pinopsida > Pinales > Pinaceae > Pinus > Pinus albicaulis. The sequence continues at coordinate 642,148,602 of CM076578.1, read as the reverse complement.
AGTCAGAAAGCTATAATATCTATGATCATGATAAGTCGGCTCGTGATGAGACCTCTTACTCTTTAAGTTAAAAGTGTATCATTGGATTATTCCCTGAATGTTGTAATTTCCTAGGTGGGGAGGAAGTCATCGTTTCCTTAAGATAGCTCTGGAAGACAATGGTAGAGTTTTTGGAAAGAAATTTTCTACAGAGAATCTTTGTTTTGTTATTAATACCTTTCATTAGACTGACATAAAACAATTTCCCCCTAAAAGTTGCTTTTTATCAAAATTTTCAAAGTTGAAACTAGTATCATTTCTAGGCCTAAAGATTTTAACTGTATCTTTGAATAATAAGGATCAATTTTCTAGAAGAATTCTATTTATACAAGTAAAAAAACAAAAACCAAAAAGAGAATTTGTGTCTTTTTCGTGAATTTCCAAATGTAACCATTTACAACTAGTTTTATTATGACAATAAAGAAAACTAATATACAAAATAGAAGAGTGATCTTCTATGGAAAATATTTTTTGAGGATCTGTCCATTAACAGGTAAAGAATCTCTTTTTCCTGTTAAATCCTGTAACATAAAAGTATATGGACCTATGATCTCTGTGATTTGGAAAGGACCGAGCCACATTCGTTGAAATTTCGTATGTTTCCCTTTTTCCTCATGAGCTTTGTCCCATTTTAAAACTAGATCTCCCATCTAAAGTCCTTTCTGGATGTCATGTTTGAATAAAAAGAAGCCTTAACTAATGCTTGGTGATGAGTATGAGTTATTTTGGCCTTTTCTCGTTGATCTTCTAGCTTAATTACTTCCATCTGTCTTAGTTGTAGGGAAGAAGTTGGTGCTTCATCAATATATTGAACTAAGGCTAAAGAAGGAATTGCTAGATGAGTTGGAAGAACCACTTCTTTCCCATAAACTAAATTAAAGGGAGAAGTGCCAATGGAGGCCTTCTGTGTTATTCGATCTGCCCATAAATAATATAATAAAGACTTATGCCAATTTTTATGATTTTGATCAATGGTTCGCTTAATGATTCTGATTAAGTTTTTATTTATGGATTCAGCGAAACCATTTCCCTGTGGGTAATAATTGGCAGAGTATTTAAGTTTGAAACCTCTATTGAGTGCAAATTCAGTCATAACATTGCCAAAAAAATACGATGCATTATCAAACATTAAACCAGAAGGTAAACCAAACCTAGTGATTATGAACTGATCTATGAACTCGATGATATGCTCGGCATTAGCAGTCTTGAGAGGAACTGCTTCTACCCATTTAGTAAAATAATCATTTGCTGTAATGATATACCTATGTTGCTTAGAAGAGTGAGGAACGATCTCACCTAGTATATCTAATCCCCATTGATTGAAAGGTTGTTCAATGTTAACTGGTTGTAATGGCAATGATGGTTTCTTTTGTCTTCCAGCAGCGGTCTGACAAACTTGACATTGTCTTACGTAGCTATGTGAGTCCTTGAATAGTGTGGGCCAATAATAGCCTGCACGAAGGATTTTATGTGCAGTAGTATCTCCATCATAATGTCCACCTACTGGCCCATTGTGAAGTTCCTGCAAGAATTTTTCAGCTTTAGATTTCTCAAGGCATCTAAGGAGAACAGAATCATAATTCATTCAAAAAAGAACATCATTCACAAGCTGATATTGTTTAGTGTTCAACCTTAGAGCTCTTTTCTTGGTGTAATCGAGATTTGGAGGAGCATATCCATTCTTTAGATAAAAAATGATATCAGTATATAATGATTCAACATCGTTTAGGCTTACCTCATACATTTGTATCTCTACAGATGGTTTCTCAGAAATAAGTGATGCCCCAGCTAGTATTTTGCAAAAGCCTTGACCTCTTACAATACTTGCTGGTTTGATTTCTACATCATATTCTTGTAAGGCAGTAATCCAATTGGCTCTTTTCTCACCCACATATTTCTAAACTAAAAGATTTCTTACCGCTGGAAACAGTACTATGATTTTTGTATGGGTTTTAAGTAGAAAGGGTCTGAAATATTTAATTGCTTTGAAAAAAGCATAAGCTTGTTTCTCCACATCTGAATAATTTAATTCAGCCCCCTGTAAATTTGAACTGAAGAAAGCAATTGAGGCTTCTGCCTTGTCTTGATTTGCTTGAGTGAGTATCACAAAATATTATTTATCATAGGCAAATGTATACAAAATAAAAGGATCAGAAAAATTTGGAGTTGCTAAAGATGGAGCATTAACAATTGCTTGTTTGATCAGATTGAATGCCTCATATTCGTTTTGGCCCCATTTGAAGTTTGAATTCTTTTTAATCATTGCTTGTAAAGGATATACAATTCTTGAAAAATCTGGCACGAATATCTTTACAAAATTAATTTGGCCAAGGAAATATTGCATGGCTTTCTTGTTGTGAGGTAAGGGTATTTCAGAAATTTCCTTGATTCTATCAGGTTCAATATGAATTCCAGATTTTGACACTATGAATCCAAGAAGTTTGCCTTCACTTAATACAAAAAATGATTTTTTTGGGTTAAGTGAAATTCCATACCTTTGACAACGTTGAAAGATCTGTTTTAAATCTTTAAGATGATTGCTTCGTTTCTTGGAATATACAGTTATATCATCCAAGTAAATTACCACTGATTTGTTAACTAATCCCTTGAAGGTGATGTCCGTGGCTCTCTGAAATGTGGCACCAACGTTGATCAAACCAAAAGGCATCTTTTGATATGCATAAGTGCCCCATTTGGTCCTGAATGTGGTTTTCAATTGGTCATCAGGATGAACCAACACTTGGTTGTAGCCAGAGACACCATCTAAGAAAGACATTAATTCTGATCCTGCAACTGCCTGCAATACTTGCTCCATAGGAGGCAAAGGAAAATTATCTTTTTGGCAAGCTTTGTTAAGGTTTCGAAAGTCAATGCAAATTATAATGTCTCCGTTCTTCTTTCTAACAGGAACCATATTGGAAACCCATTTAGAATGTCGAACGGGAAAAATAATCTTGGATTTCAATAACTTATTGAGTTCTGATTTGATCTGATTTTCTAGATTGGGATGGATCTTTCTCAGCTTTTGTTGGACAGGTTTTTCATCATTTATCATTGGGATAGTATGTTGGATGATAAAAGTGTCATAAGTTTTGAGTTCATCATAGTTCCAAGCAAAGACACTTTTGTATTGTTTCAAAAGACAAACATAAGCTAATTTTTCTTCAAGAGCTAGACCAAGGCCTAGATTGATATTCTATGGTTTGGTATCAGTTCCTAGATTTACTAATTCATAATTCAAAGTTGAACTTTGCAGTTTTGAATTGGTAGATATTTTGAATCGATCTTTCAAATCATAAAGGTCTTCTAACTTGACTACTAACTTTGGCATAGCATTATTAGTGCTATCTTGATGCAATTGTCTGTCATGTTGGTCTTCACCAATTATCTGATTGGTGTAAGATCCTTCAGATGTGAGGAAAATTAAAATATCAGGATCATCATTGAAAATCCTCCAATTGGTAATGTTATCAGGAATCGAGGGTCTAAAGATTAATTCGATTGAAAATCGATCAGGGCTATAGTCTTCTGCAGGAATAAGTTTGGAGGCTACGTTAGCTACGAGGTCTGCACTAGCATTATGGATTCTGGGAATTGATGAAATATTAAATGCTATAAAGTGTTCAGTCAGATCTTGAACTAAAGATTGATAATGCTTTAAATGACCTGATAAACAATGTATAGTATTGTGTACCTGTTTGATTACAATTTCAGAATCTCCGAAAACTTGTAAATATTTGATGTCTAATCCGATTGCTTTATATAATCCTTGGAATATAGCCTCGTATTCTGCGGTATTATTGGTGCAATCGAACTCGAGTCTGCAAGTTAGCATAATTTTGTTTCCTTCTGGACTAACTAACACGCATCCAGCTCCTGCTCTTTCATTAGACTTAGAACCATCAAAAAATAACTTCCAAAATAAATATTTATTTACAGGAGTATCTACAAAATTAATGCATTTAGAACTATCTGTTTGAGAAAAATTTTCTATTTGAGATAAAACATAATGTTCTAAATAAGGTGAATTATGAGCATTGAAATTTCCTAAGAAAGAATCAACTGAATAATTGCCAATGATATTATTGCTGTATGCAACCGGTTCATTTTCTCCTTCCAATTCTGTTACTATATACTTCTGATGTTTTTCACACTCAACCTTTATTTGATTTGGTTTACCATTGTAAGGAAGCCACATGTGCAACCAATCAGTTGCAAAGTATCCATGAAGTTTTTCTAACCAATCTATGCTAAGAATTAAGCCATAAAATTCTGGAATATCTGCAACTAAAATATCGATAACTTGACATACCTTTGGATTAGATGATAGTCTTATGGTAACCTGATTTAATTCGCCAATCACTTCAACTTGCGATCGATCTAGCTAGACTATGCGCACAGCAGATTTTTGCGGTTGAATGTTCAACTTTGCACATATTGATTTTGGTAGAATATTAGATGAAGCTCCAGAATCCACTAAACAATTATGCAAATTTTTATTGAAAACTTCGTAAGTAAGAAGAAAAGGAGGAGTATGAGATCTCGACCTTCCTCCAATTAAAGCGATATTTTCTAGATCAACTTTACTAATCGCATTAGTTGGAGGTCTTCCCATCTCGTTGGAAGCTTGAGAAATTACAGGATCGGGCAAAGGTTTTTCTGGTACAGCATGTAATTCTTTCAAAAGTACCTTTTGCTGGTGTTTTAACTTGCTCAATTCATAAAAAGTGATGTTAGCCCTAGTCTTTTTCATATCTTCTATAATGTTATATTCCATTTCATCCGGAACAATCAATGTTCTTGATGGAATTGATGAATCTGTTTGGACTGGGCTAGTTTGAATTGCTTTAGATGTCGTTTTCTTGGGTGCAACTTTATCCTTAGTCAATGAGCTTGCGCTCTTTGGCTTAGGAGTAGTTTGAGGAGGATCAAGCTAATTTCTACTTCGAGTGTTAACCGGGGATGCTTCTTGATCTTCCTCATCTGGGAGGATGAAATCCCACATACCTTGGACTTCTACAACTTCTTCTTCATCAGTTGTTTCTTCAGTAGCAGTTTCTTCTTCTTCTTCTTCTGATTCAACATTTGTAATAGCATTTGGTGGCTTTGGATCATTTGAAGGGTTTCTTCTAAAAGGCTTGAAAGACTTTTTAGAAGATGTTTCTGCCACTTGTTTCTTAATGTCAACCATTTCGTTAGACATGGTTTTCAAAAAATTTTGCAATCCTTCTAAATCAAATGGATCTTTTGATTGTTTTTTCTTGGGGTATACCTTAAAAGTAACCTTCTTGGATTTTCATTCTTCTATCGCATTTTTCTTATCTAGAGCAATGATACGTTTCTCTACCGCTATTGCCTCCTTCATGTTTTCTGCTAAAGTTGTTTTGTTAGCCCTATCAACAAAGATTGCTATATTTGATGGTAAAGCAGAAATGTACCATTCACTTCGCACTTCTTCGCTAGGCTTGGAAGCAGTAGGAATTTTGTTTAACAATTTATTGAAACGTGAATTAAAATCCTTGACAAGTTCTTTTGAATCAGCTCTAAGATTAGACAGATCATTGATCAAAGTCGTTGTAGACCTGTCATCACCAAATTTAGTCAAAAATTGATCTTGAAAGATATCCCAACTAGTGATAGATCTAGATGGTAATGAAAAATACCATGATCCAGCTGCTACTTGTAGAGTATAGGGGAAAAGTCAGACAACAACATCTTCATTAATAACTCCATTGAGATTTATGGACAACATAAAATTTTTTATATGTTCCTCTGCTAGCATGCCTGCTTCAGGATTAAACTTAGGCAGCCATTTTTCAGGATGGGCTGGTAATTGACTCAAGGGCGCAGGCATTAAGACTGCCGCTGGATTATTCCATGGCATTTGGGCCATCGCTGAACTACTAATAGAGGAAAGTGCAGAAGATGATGTCTGTGATTGGGAAGATGAGGATATTATAATTATAGATGATTGAGAAGGTGATGTGGAAGTTCTAGTGGAGTGAGGGACAATAGTCTGAAGTGGAGGGGTGGATGGTTGACTTCGCGGTGAAGAGGTTGAGATGGATGATGATGATGAAAGAGTCTCACTATGATACCCTTTAGGTGATTTCCTTGCTCTTTTCCTTGTAGGTAGAGGTAACTCAGTTCGCTGAATTCCAAGATTTTCACTCTGTAATCTGGTGAGGGGATGAGTAGGGTTATATTGCGAAGTCACACTGCTTTGAGATTTATCAGATCTTTGAGGTGATATTGAAAATCACTGAAGTTTATGAATCAAAGATTCAACTTCAGGAGGTTTAATAGCAGATTCTTCTGAAAAGTCAGGGTTTGTAGCAGTGTCTTCTCTTCTTTCGATTTCTGGCTCTAGATTTAAAATTTCTGAGTGCGATGGAGAAGTCAGGGGAGATGGTGAGGGTGATTTACTCTCAGAATGGTATTTAGATTTAGATTTACTTGCCATTCATATTTTGTGGCCCTCCTTCTAGCACCAAATATGTTGAAGCCCCGAAAATTGGGTCTTACAACAAGGGGGATACCCACCCGGTCCGGACCTTAGTTAGTAGCTCCTTTTCCGTTTGGTATAGTGGGTCCGACTGGGGATAATGAGACCAGTTTCCCAATATGTGTGTGTGTGTGTGTGTGTGTTGAGAATAGATATTTCCTTTCTAAAAAGGTTCCTGAGTGAAATGCTTTTATTCTATTTCTAATCTAATCATATGCAAATTGTATTCTAATTTAAACAGAAATATCTAATTCTAAACTAACTAGGGATGTAATATTTCTATTTATGCGATCTAAAATGATTTCGAATAACAATTGATAATAAAGATCATTCAACTGTTATAAGAAAATAATTCAATAAAGATAAACCATTTCATATAAAAAGTTAGATGAAACAGTTGTGAAAAACATATCGCATAATAAGTTATTCATACATTAAGCATAAATAAATAGCTATCACCGTACAAAAGTGCCAAATGATAACTTAAGCATTCAAGCATCAATATATAAACAACTGAACATAAATATTAATTTAACATAGGAGCAGAAATAATTAAGAGATAAAAGTACCATTTATAACTCGTTCTACTCATGAGCTAGAAGCAATAATGATTTATCTCTTCTTAATCCAACATCTACAAAGAGTATAGAAATGCAACATCAGTAGTAGATATTAAACGCAGATATCAATAAATATCGTTCCATTCATTCATCAAAACCTCCTCTGAGGGTGCAGAAGTGCATGTTCTGAGGACAAGTTTTTGACAAATTTCAGGACCCTTCTCTAAATGCATGAGAAGGGTTTAAATACTACTAACTAAATCTAAAAATAATTTATTACAAAAATGTAGGATACAGTTTAAATGACCGTCCTCTTTTTTGGCAAAAATAAAGCAAAACTAGTACTAAATCTAAAATTAAAATTTAACAACTAACTAATTGTGAATCTGTTCTTTGTAATTGCAAGCGTTCAATATTGATCTGAGAAGAATAGGCTGGCCGACTTCAGACTTTAACTGTCCTGTGAAAACGAAATCGGCAAGAGCTGGTGCCATCTTCTCGGCAGAATTAATGATACACTTGAGAGTCATACACTGGCTGTGTGGTTTTACCAGACATGTCGAGTAAGAATCCCAATTTAACTTTGTTAATCCTTTAATCAATTCTGCCTTTTCTTGAGCTTTCTGTTTCCAGTCTGTCTGAAGTTGCTGTGCTTTTGGTAGGTACCCTGGAGTAGTTTCAGAGATCAGATTTGCCTTATGTAAATTTTCATTTATACAATCAATAATATTGCTGGCTGATGTGGCTGCTTCTTCTGCCACTTGCTCTGCCTTCTTGATCTGTGCATCCCAATTATTAGAAAGTATTTCTTTGTGATTTTCATTGATTATAGGTGCATCTGCTCTTTTCCCTTCCTCTGTTTCTTGCCAAGTCAAATAGTCAGTAACTCTTTTATCAGTTAAATCATAATCATGTCGTAAATCTACGACATGATTAGTGATTTTATCACTTTCTTCACAATAAGAGTTCCATTCTGATATTCTTTGGCATAATATTTCTTGTTGTTGCAGTAGTTGGTCATTTAAGGAAATAGACTCTGTGATAAATTCTGTGAGCTTGGGATTATCTTTGTGCATCTCTTGCATAACCTGTAGCTGTTTCTCTCTTTCAGCCAAACTGTTCTGATATCCAATCTGAATTTGTTGAAAATCTTGTTGTAATTTTTCAAGTTGTTTCTGAGCTTCACTATTAGCATTGGCTTCTTGCAGCTGTTGTTGCAAGACCTGTATCTGATCTTCTTTCTCATTCAATAATTGCCGTACCTCAGATGCTTTGTCAATGGCTGCAGAGGCATAAGCTCCTGTGATTTGAGATAATTTAGTGAGATTTTCAGTTGGATCAGTAGTAGGATCTTTCCATAAGACATCTAATTGTTCTGCATCATGAGGGAGCACATTTTCCAATTTCCTTTTCTTCCTTTGTCTTCTTACCACTGCCTTGTGTTGTGGACTATAGAATACATCAAGAGGAGGAATTTCCTCTTTTTTGAGCATGAGTTCAGAGGATGGGGTTATGGGAATATGTTCTGTTTCTGAGACATTGGTAGTTACTCCTGTGACTATATTTATTGTTGTTTGTACATTGCTCACAGGTGTCTGTGTGTTTTGTGCTTCAATATTAATCAAATCATTGAATGTTTCTCATTCCTTATCTAATTCAGTTCTGACTGATGATTGCTGTACAATGAGAGGGGGAATATTTAACTGTGGAGAGGTTGAAATCTGTTGCTGTGAGAGTTCTTTAGACTGGGCAGTACCCCTTACTGACCCTTCACTTTTAGAGTGTTCAAAGGTTTCTCTTCCGGACTTTGACTTAGACCTGTTTGTACCTGAACTTCTACTGAGACTGATACTAGGAGTTGGTTCCCTTACGGGTTCCAAGCGTAATTTATCCAAAGGGATAGTAGTTAACCTCCTTTCTCTGTACATTTTGAATTCTTGAAACTCTGCTGGAGGAAACCGTATTTGAGCCGAATGTAGAATATCTTTAAATGTTCCTTTTTTCTTGGAACATGTCATCAAAAAGATCCTCTTCTTTAGAAAACACTCTTATCTTGACTGTAATAGTGAAATTTTTAACAATATCATATGGGTCGAATGGTCTTCTTGGAAACTTGAACAAATGTAAACATGTAATATTGTTTACGTCTTTAAATGCATGACCAACATCAAATAATGAAAAGGCCCCACAGGCCACAGGAAATTGTGGCCAGATAGCCTTCTTCTTGTCCTTCAACTCTTTAGTCAAAGCTCCTTCTCCGCAGGTTTTATAAGAAATTTCTCGGGCGATGAGTTTATCAAGAACATACGAGAAGAAAAACTTCCAAAAACCGTAACATATGTAAACAATTCTTCTCCAAACCATCTTGCAACAGGTAGGATGTCTACCTCTGCTTCAGGAGAAAACCTTGGAGCATCTTTATCATCCAATATTCTATACAGGGGCAACATGATGCCATGGCAAATCTTGTAAAAATAGGGAATGAACTCTGAATCCCACAATTATTTATGATAAACATGAATGGGTAGGGGATCTTGGATTGTCCATTTCCAACCCATTAAAGGAAACTTAGAAACATAACAGATTGAATCCATCACATAAGCAGATAAGTAAAAAGGAGGATAAATCCTCTGAGAAACATTTCTCTTAGACCGATAATTCAAAACAGCCGTGGCTAAGTTGTCAGATAATATCTTAGCCCAATCCACATTAGTAGCATTAACAATAGCATTCAATAACGGTAGCCATTCAGACGAAAACTTATTTATGTCAGGCTTTCCAAAAAGCTTACAGAGCATAGCAGCAGCAAAGCAATACGGAGAAGTGAGAGAACCAGTACTATACATACCGTGTTTATCTTTCTTCAGTGGTTCGTCTCTCCTTGACCAGTCCTTGGTGCATTCTGCCAGGTTTTCATTTTCTTTGGCAAACTTCTCCATGAACTGTTTGTTATAAGTCGCTTGTGGCTCCGGCAAATGATACATGAGTCTCAAATCTTGTGGAGTAAATGAGCCAATGAGCTCTTGACCCTGAGTCTTAAACTGTCTGTTTGTAATATCCGTGCTGTCCAGTATCCATTTAACCATGTCCATGTATGGAAGTATTTTAGGCCTTGCTGCTATCCGGTGCAAAAATGAGCAGGCTAGCTCTGTAATAGATGCTTTGATGACCCATGCGAGCCTGCAGTAGCTGTAACCTCCATTACTCTGGGGTTCTCTTCCTCAAGTAGATTATACATGCCCTCCCAAGTAGTAATACCAGCGTCTTTGTTACAGGCGGTGTCTGTATACAAGGGAGTCATTTATTTCTCTTCAGAACTCGGAGCCTTGTCTTTCTTTCCCATTATACTCTGAATACTACTTTATATAGTTCTCAGTTCTTCGCTCCTACAGTTTACGAATTAAGTGAGAATAATGATAGAAAATAGGTGATGGGAAGGTTTTAAATGCTGAAGACGTATAAAATATACCACCTTACGTGAAATAACTCTTTGATCAGAACGAAACCATTTTTCATTAATGAGTGACAACCAATTCATTGATTAACATTAAAGCGCATAACCAGGTCTCGATTTATGGAAATATTTTTTTCGTATAATGAGCCTTTAAAGATCTGCGATAAGGTGATCTGCGATTTGCTTCACAATATCGAAAAATCGCAATATCCTAGATCGCAATTTAGTGGATTTGCAATATCATAATAGCGCAATATCGTAACATCGGGAAATCGCTATATCGCAATATCGGAAAATCGCAAGACATAACATATGACAAACATCTGTTCATGTATTTTTATGCGAAACACAATTTGCGATATATGTTATCGCTCATCGGTGATTTGAGGTTTTTCAGCGTAAGATATGACATACGAAGCATGCGATGCGATGAATGTTCTTTTAGTGCGTAGTTTCGCATCGCGATCTTGCAATTTTTAGTGTTCCGCGTATAAAGAGGCATTCATTACCTTTTTGCGATGCGATATTCCTTAAAGAATATTTTATTCTATGCTATCATAAAACTTAAGTTTTTTAGATTTTTCAAGGAATATTTTCCTAAGTTTATGATAGTAAGTTTTATTGAAAAAGGAAAAAACAAGCACTAAAAAGAAAATATTTTTAAATTTTTTTTGAATAAGAGTCCCCTCTTATTTAATATTAGTGATAATACTAAATAAGAAGGGGGGTTGTTGCTGCCCACAACAATTGGCGATTCACTCGGAAGAACCAGTTATCTCTGTTTTTCTTTTGAATTTTCTAAACTTTCAAAATAGAAAATTTTCCAGAAAATCAAACTTTATTATAGAAAGACAAAGTACATTATGCTTTTATCTATCAATGATATTTCGTTTCTTCTATATTCAACTTTGATTATTTACTTCCTCAAGCTAGTCCTTGTATCTACATCAGTCATTACTTGGTTTATAAAGATAAAAACAAAGGCTTCTCTGTAAATCAGTTTTAAATATGCTCATTTGTCGTCGGTAGAGCCTCTGCTGCCAGCAGGCATTTATAGCCTCGACAGGGTTACCTGTTACCCAGCAATGATCCTGTGTCCTACTTAGAGAAATATACAATTTTCAAAGAGAAATCCATATTCACACTTATTGCTTTCATTTTCTTTTTTACCCTTAAAGAACAATGTCTTGGTTTGGTAGCCAATTTATGACAGTGCCATTCACTTGATTTATAACTTTGTTGAACAAGCTGGCTCGTGATGAGACCCCTTGTCTTTTGATTGCAATAATCTTGAGTCATTGCCCTGTTGTGGTATGCAGTATTGGAAAAGTCAGCAAGCTATAATATCTATGATCATGATAAGTCGGCTCGTGATGAGACCTCTTACTCTTTAAGTTAAAAGTGTATCATTGGATTATTCCCTGAATATTGTAATTTCCTAGGTGGGGACGAAGTTATTGTTTCCTCAAGATAGCTCTGGATGATAATGGTAGAGTTTTTGGAAAGAAATTTTCTACAGAGAATCTTTGTTTTGTTATTAATACGTTTCATTACACTGACATAAAACAATTTCCCACTAAAAGTTGTTTTTTATCAAAATTTTCAAAGTTGAAACTAGTATCATTTCTAGGCCTAAAACTTTTAACTGTATCTTTGAATAATAATGATAAATTTTCTAGAAGAATTCTATTTATACAAGTAAAAAAACAAAAACCAAAAAGAGAATTTGTGTCTTTTTCGTGAATTTCCAAATGTAACCATTTACAACCAGTTTTATTATGACAATAAAGAAAACTGATATACAAAATAGAAGAGTGATCTTCTATGGACAATATTTTTTGAGGATCTGTCCATTAACAGGTAAAGAATCTCTTTTTCCTGTTAAATCCTGTAACATAAAAGTAAATGGACCTATGATCTCTATGATTTGGAAAGGACCGAGCCACATTCGTTGAAATTTCGTATGTTTCCCTTTTTCCTCATGAGCTTTGTCCCATTTTAAAACTAGATCTCCCATCTGAAAGTCCTTTCTAGATGTCATGTTTGAATCAAAAGAAGCCTTAACTAACGCTTGGTGATGATTATGAGTTATTTTGGCCTTTTCTCGTTGTTATTCTAGCTTAATTATTTCTATCTGTCTTAGTTGTAGGGAAGAAGTTGGTGTTTCATCAATATATTCAACTAAGGCTAAAGAAGGAATTGCTAGATGAGTTGGAAGAACCACTTCTTTCAAATAAACTAAATTATAGGAAGAAGTGCCAATGGAGGCCTTCTGTGTTATTCGATCTGCCCATAAAGCATATATTAAAGACTTATGCCAATTTTTATGATTTTGATCAATGGTTCGCTTAATGATTCTAATTAAGTTTTTATTTGTAGATTTAGTTAAACCATTTCCCTGTGGGTAATAATTGGCAGAGTATTTAAGTTTGAAACCTCTCTTGAGTGCAAATTCAGTCATAGAATTGCCAGAAAAATACGATGCATTATCAAACATTAAAGCAGAAGGTAAACCAAACCTGGTGATTATGAAATGATCTATGAACTCGATGATATGCTCGGCATTAGCAGTCTTGAGAGGAACTGCTTCTACCCATTTAGTAAAATAATCAGTTGCTGTAATGATATACCTATGTTGCTTAGAAGAGTGAGGAACGATCTCACCTATTATATATAATCCCCATTGATCAAAAGGCTGTTCAATGTTAACTGATTGTAATGGCAATGATGGTTTCTTTTGTCTTCCAGCAACGGTCTGACAAACTTGACATTTTCTTACGTAGCTATGTGAGTCCTTGAATAGTGTGGGCCAGTAATAGCCTGCATGAAGAATTTTATGTGCAGTAGTATCTCCAGCATAATGTCCACCTGCTGGCCCATCGTGAAGTTCCTGCAAGACTTTTTCAGCTTCAGATTTCTCAAGGAATTTAAGGAGAATAGAATCATAATTCATTCTAAAAAGAACATCATTCACACGCTGATATTGTTTAGCCTTCAACCTTAGAGCTCTTTTCTTGGTGTAATCGAGATTTGGAGGAGCATATCCATTCTTTAGATAAAAAATGATATCAGTATATAATGATTCAACATCATTTAGGCTTACCTCATACGTTTGTATCTCTGCAGATGGTTTCTCAGAAATAAGTGATGCCCCAGCTAGTATTTTGCAAAAGCCTTGACCTCTTACAATACTTGCTGGTTTGATTTCTACATCATATTCTTGTAAGGCAGTAATCCAATTGGCTCTTTTCTCACCCACATCTTTTTGAACCAAAAGATTTCTTACCGCTGGAAATGGTACTATGATTTTTGTATGGGTTTTAAGTAGAAAGGGTCTGAAATATTTAATTGCTTTGAAAACAGCATAAGCTTGTTTCTCCACATCTGAAAAATTTAATTCAGCCCCCTGTAAATTTGAACTGAAGAAAGCAATTGGGGCTTCTTCCTTGTCTTGATTTGCTTGAGTGAGTATCGCAGCATATGATTTATCAGAGGCAAATGTATACAAAATAAAAGGATCGGAAAAATTTGGAGTTGCTAAAGATGGAGCATTAACAATTGCTTGTTTGATCAGATTGAATGCCTCATATTCGTTTTGGCCCCATTTGAAGTTTGAATTCTTTTTAATCATTGCTTGTAAAGGAGATACAATTCTTGAAAAATCTGGCACGAATCTCTTTACAAAATTAATTTGGCCAAGGAAATATTGCATGGCTTTCTTGTTGTGAGGTAAGGGTATTTCAGAAATTTCCTTGATTCTATCAAGTTCAATATGAATTCCATATTTTGACACTATGAATCCAAGAAGTTTGCCTTCACTTAATACCAAAAAATATTTTTTTGGGTTAAGTGAAATTCCATACCTTTGACAACGTTGAAAGATTTGTTTTAAATCTCTAAGATGATTGCTTCGTTTCTTGGAATATACAGTTATATCATCCAAGTAAATTACCAATGATTTGTTAACTAATCCCTTGAAGGTGATGTCCATGGCTGTCTGAAATGTGGCACCAGCATTGATCAGACCAAAAGGCATATTTTGATATGCATAAGTGCCCCATTTGGTCCTGAATGTGGTTTTCAATTGGTCATCAAGATGAACCAACACTTGGTTGTAGCCAGAGAAACCATCTAAGAAAGACATTAATTCTGATCCTGCAACTGCCTGCAATATTTGCTCCATAGGAGGTAAAGGAAAATTATCTTTTTGGCAAGCTTTGTTAAGGTTTCGAAAGTCAATGCAAATTCTAATGTCTCCGTTCTTCCTTCTAACGAGAACCATATTGGAAACCCATTTAGAATGTCAAACGGGAAAAATAATCTTGGCTTTCAATAACTTATTGAGTTCTGATTTGATCTGATTTTATAGATTGGGATGGATCTTTCTCAGCTTTTGTTGGACAGGTTTTTCATCATTTATCATTGGGATAGTATGTTGGATGATAGAAGTGTCTTAAGTTTTGAGTTCATCATAGTTCCAAGCAAAGACACTTTTGTATTGTTTCAAAAGACAAACATACGCTAATTTTTCTTCAGGAGCTAGACCAAGGCCTAGATTGATATTCTGTGGTTTGGTATCAGTTCCTAGATTTACTAATTCATAATTCAAAGTTGAACTTTGCAGTTTTGAATTGGTAGATATTTTGAATCGATATTTCAAATCATAAAGGTCTTCTAACTTGACCACTGACTTTGGCATAGCATTATTAGTGCTATCTTGATGCAATTGTTTGTCATGTTGGTCTTCATCAATTATCTGATTGGTGTAAGATCCTTCAGATGTGAGGAAACTTACAATATCAAGATCATCATTGAAAATTCTCCAATTGGTAATGTTATCAGGAATCGAGGGTCTAAAGATTAATTTGATTGAAAATCGATCAAGGCTATAGTCTTCTGCAGGAATAAGTTTGGAGGCTACATTAGCTAGGAGGTCTGCACTAGCATTCTGGATTCTAGGAATTGATGAAATATTAAATGCTATAAAGTGTTCAGTCAGATCTTGAACTAAAGATTGATAATGCTTTAAATGACCTGATAAACAATGTATAGTATTGCGTACCTGTTTGATTACAATTTCAGAATCTCTGAAAACTTGTAAATATTTGATGTCTAATCTGATTGCTTTATATAATCCTTGGACTATAGCCTCGTATTCTGCGGTATTATTGGTGCAATTGAAGTCGAGTCTGCAAGTTAGCATAATTTTGTTTCCTTCTAGACTAACTAACACGCATCCAGCTCCTGCTCCTTCATTAGACTTAGAACCATCAAAAAATAACTTCCAAAATAAAGATTTATTTACAGGAGTATCTACAAAATTAATGCATTTAGAACTATCTGTTTGAGAAAATTTTTCTATTTGAGATAAAACAGAATGTTCTAAATAAGGTGAAGTATGAGCATTGAAATTTCCTAAGAAAGAATCAACTGAATAATTGCCAATGATATTACTGTTGTATGCAACTGGTTCATTCTCTCCTTCCAATTCTGTTACTATGTATTTCTGATGCTTTTCTCGTTCAACCTTTATCTGATTTGGTTTACCATTGTAAGGAAGCCACATGTGCGACCAATCAGTTGCAAAGTATCCATGAAGTTTTTCTGACCAATCTCTGCTAAGAATTAAGCCATAAAATTCTGGAATATCTGCAACTAAAATGTCGATAACTTGACATACCTTTGGATTAGATGACAACCTTATGGTAACCTGATTTAATTTTCCGATCACTTCAACTTGTGATTGATCTAACTGGAATATGCGCACAACAGATTTTTGCAGTTGTATGTTCAACTTTGCACATATTGATTTTGGTAGAATATTAGATGAAGCTCTAGAATCCACTAAACAATTATGCAAATTGTTATTGAAAACTTCATAAGTAAGAAGAAATGGAGGAGTATGAGATCTCGACCTTCCTCCAATTAAAGTGATATTTTCTAGATCAACTTTACTAATTGCATTAGTTGGAGGTCTTCCCATCTCGTTGGAAGCCTGAGAAATTACAGGATCGGGTAAAGGTTTTTCTGGTACAGCATGTAATTGTTTCAAAAGTACCTTTTGCTGGTGTTTTAACTTTCTCAATTCATAAAAAGTGATGTTAGCCCTAGTCTTCTTCATGTATTCTATGATATTATACTCCATTTCATCCGAAACGATCAATGTTTTTGATGGAGTTGATGAATCTGTTTGGACTGGGCTAGTTTGAGTTGCTTTAGATGTCGTTTTCTTGGCTGCAACTTTATCCTTAGTCATTGAGCTTGCGCTCTTTGGCTTAGGAGTAGGTTGAGGAGGATCAAGTTGATTTCTACTTCGAGTGCTAACCGGGGATGCTTCTTGATATTCCTCATCTGGGAGGATGAAATCCCACATACCTTGTACTTCTACAACTTCTTCTTCATCAATAGTTTCTTTAGTAGCAATCTCCTCATCTTCTTCTTCTGATTCAGAATTAGTAATAGCATTTGGTGGCTTTGAATTAGTTGAAGGGTTTCTTCTAAAAGGCTTGAAAGGATTTTTAGAAGATGTTTTTGCCACTTGTTTCTTAATGTCAACCATTTCATTGGACATGGTTTTCAAAACTTTCTGCAATCCTTCTAAATCAAATGGATCTTTTGGTTGTTTTTTCTTGGGATCTTCCTTAAAAGTAACCTTCTTGGATTTTCGTTCTTCTATCGCATTTTTCTTTTCTAAAGCAATGATACATTTCTCTACTGCTATTTATTCCTTCATATTGTCAGCTAAAGTTGTTTTGTTAGCCCTATCAATGAAGATTGCTATGTTTGATGGTAAAGTAGATATGTAGCATTCACTTTGCACTTCTTCGCTAGGCTTGGAAGCAATAGTAATTTTATTTAACAGTTTATTGAAACGTGAATTAAAATCCTTGATGGGCTCTTTTGACTCAGCTCTAATATTAGAAAAGTCATTGATTAATGTCGTTGTAGACCTGTCATCACCAAATTTAGTCAAAAATTGATCATGAAAGATATCCCAACTAGTAATAGATCCAGATGGTAACGAGAAATACCATGATCCGGCTGCTCCTTGTAGAGTATAGGGAAAAATTTGGACGACAATGTCTTCATTAGTAACTCCATTGAGATTTATGGACAACATAAAGTTGTTTATATGTTCTTCTGCTAGCATGCCTACTTCAGGATTAAACTTAGGCAGCCATTTTTCAGGATGGGCTGGTAATTGACTCAAGGGCGCAGGCATTAGGACTGCCCCTGGGTTATTCCATGGCATTTGGGCCATCGCTGAACTACTAACAGAGGAAAGTGCAGAAGATGATCCTTGTGATTGGGAAGATGAGGATATTACGATTCCAGATGTTTGAGAAGGAGATGTGGAAGTTTGAGTGGACTGATGGACAGTAACCTGAAGTGAAGGGGTGGATGGTTGACTTTGTGGTGAAGAGGTTGAGATGGATGATGATGATGAAAGAGTCTCACTATCAGACCCTTTAGGTGATTTCCTTGCTCTCTTCCTTGTAGGTAGAGGTAACTCAGTTGGATGAATGCCAAGCTTTTCGCTCTGTAATCTGGTAAGAGGATGAGCAGGATTATATTGCGAAGTCACACTGCCTTGAGATTTATTAGATCTTTGAGGTGATATTGAAAATCGCTAAAGTTTATGAATAAAAGATTCAACTTCCGGAGGTTCAATAGAAGATTCTTCTGAAAAGTCAGGGTTTGTGGCAGTGGCTGTTGTTCTCTCGACTTCTGGCTCTAGATTTAAAAATTCTATGTGCGATGGAGAAGTCGGGGGAGATGGTGAGAGCGATTTAATCTCAGAATGGTATTTAGATTTTGATTTAATTGCCATTCATAGTTCAGAGCCCTCTTTCTAGTGCCAAATATGTTGAAGCACCGAAAATTGGGTCTACAACAAGGGGGATACCCACCCGGTCCAGACCTTGGTTAGCAGCTCCTTTTTCGTTTGGTGTAGTGGGTCCGACTGGGGATAAAGGGACTAGTTTCCCAATATGTGTGTGTGTGTGTTGAGAATTGATATTTCCTTTCTAAAAAGTTCCTAAGTGAAATGATTTTATTCTATTTCTAATATAATAACATGCAAATTGTATTCTAATTAAACAGAAATATCTAGTTCTAAACTAACCCGGGATGTAATCTTTCTATTATGTGATCTAAAATGATTTCAAATAACAATTGGTAATAAATATCATTCAACTGTTATAAAAAAAGAATTCAATAAAGATAAACCATTTCATATAAAAAGTTAGACGAAACAATAGTGAAAAACATATCACATAAAAAGCTATTCATACATTAAGCATAAATAAATAGCTATCACCGTACAAAAGTGCCAAATGATAACTCAAAAATTCAAGCAATAATACATAAACAACTGAACATAAATATCACTTTAACACAAAGGTAGAAATAGTTAAGAGATAAAAGTACCATTTATAACTAGTTCTACTCATGAGCTTCAAGCAATAATGACTTATATCATCTTAATCCAACATCCACTAAGAGTACAGAAGTGCAACATCAGTAGCAGATATTAAACGCAGATATCAATAAATCTTGTTCCATTCATTCATAAAAACCTCCTCTGAGGGTGCAAAAGTGCATGTTTTGAGGACAAGTTTTTGACAAATTTCAGGACCCTTCTTTGAATGCAAGAGAAGGGTTTAAATACTACTAACTAAATCTAAAAATAATTAATTACAAAAAATGTAGGATACGGTTTAAATGACCGTCCTCTTTTTAGGAAAAAATAAAGCAAAACTAGTACTAAATCTAAAATTAAAATTTAACAACTAACTAATTATGAATATGTTCTTTGGAATTGCAAGCGTTCAGCATTGATCTGAGAAGAATAGGTTGGCTGACTTCATATTTCAATTGTCCCGTGAAGATGGAATTGGCAAGAGCTGGCACTATCTTTTCGGCAGAATTGATGATACACTTGAGAGTCATACATTGGCTGTGTGGTTTTACCAGACATGCCCAGTAAGAATCCCAATTTAACTTTGTTAATCCTTTAATCAATTCTGCCTTTTCTTGGGCTTTCTGTTTCCATTCTGTTTGCAGATGTTGTGCTTTTGGTAGGTATCCTGGAGTAGTTTCAGAGATCAGATTTTCCTTGTGTAAATTTTCATTTATACAATCAATAATATTGCTAGCTGCTATGGCTGCTTCTTCTGCCGCTTGCTCTGCCTTCCTGATCTGTGCATCCCAATTATTAAAAAGTATTTCTTTGTGATTTTCATTGATCATAGGTGCATCTGCTCTTTTTCCCTTCTCTGTATTTTGCCAAACCAAATAGTCAGTAACTATTTTATCAGTTAAATCATAATCATGTCGTAAGTCTACGACATGATTAGTGATTTTATCACTTTCTTCACAATAAGAGTTCCATTCTGATATTCTTTGGCATAATATTTCTTGTTGTTGCAGTAGTTGGTCATTTAAAGAAATAGACTCTGTGATAAATTCTGTGAGCTTGGGATCATCTTTGTGTATTTCTTGCATAATCTGTAGTTGTTTCTCTTTTTCGGCCAAACTGTTCTGATATCTAATCTGCATTTGTTGAAAATCTTGTTGTAATTTTTCAAGTTGTTTCTGAGCTTCACTGTTAGCACTGGCTTGTTGTAGTTGTTGTTGCAAGACCTGTACCTGACCTTCTTTCTCATTCAATAATTGCCGTACCTCAGATGCTTTGTCAATGGCTGCAGAGGCATAAGCTCCTGTGATCTGAGATAATTTAGTGAGATTTTCAGTTGGATCAGTAGTAGGATCTTGCCATAGAACATCTAGGTGTTCTGCATCATGAGAGGGCACATTTTCTAATTTCCTTTTCTTTCTTTGTTTTCTTACCACTGCCTTGTGTTTTGGACTGTAGAATACATCAAGAGGAGGAATTTCCTCTATCTTGAGCATGATTTTAGAGGATGGGGTTATAGGAATATGTTCTATCTCTGAGACATTGGTAGTTACTCATGTGACTATATTTATTGCTGTCTGTACATTGCTCACAGGTGTTTGTGTATTTTGTGATTCAATATTAATAAAATCATTGAATGTTTCCCATTCCTTATCCAATTCAGTTCTGACTGATGATTTCTGTACAATGAGAGGGGGAATATTTAACTGTGGAGAGGTTGAAATCTGTTGCTGTGAGAGTTCTTTAGACTGGGCAGTATCTTTTACTGACACTTCACTCTTCGAGTGTTCAGAGGTTTCTCTTCCGGACTTTGACTTAGACTTGTTTGTACCTGAACTTCTACTGAGGCTGATACTAGGAGTTGGTTCCCTTATGGGTTCCAAGCGTAATTTATCAAAAGGGATAGTAGTTAACCTCCTTTCTCTGTATATTTTGAATTCTTGAAGCTCTGCTGGAGGAAACCGTATTTGAGCCGAATGTAGAATTTCTTTGAATGTGCCTTTTTCTTGAAACATGTCATCGAAAAGGTATTCTTCTTTAGAAAACACTCTTATCTTGACTGCAGTAGTGAAATTTTTAACAATATCATATGGGTTGAATGGTCTTCTTGGAATAAGCACTCTTACCTCGTGCTTAGTACACTAGGATTGACATCCATTTAACAGGGTTGGTATTCAGGAAGAGTGTAGCGGATGCGAACCTGTACTAGATTGTGGTTGATGTTAAGATTTTGATTATTATACTTTATGTAGAGGATCTTGCAAGAGGGTTTCAAATGAAGGACATGGGACTCCTTAATTATTTCCTTGATTTGGAGATATGGCAGTGGGATGGGGAGCTATTTTTTTCTCAAGGCAAGTATGCCAAAGAGATTTTGAGGAAGTTCCACATGGAGAGTTGTAAACCCATGGAGACTCCTCTTGTAGGAAACTGGAGGAAGGAGGATGCTACTTCAGGTGAGGTAGTGGACTCTATTGTTTACAGGCACTTGTGGGTTCATTCATGTACTTGGTGAGCACACGACCATACATATGCTACGCAGTTAAACAACTTATCCAAGCTATGGTTAAGCTGACCAAGCTCTTTTGGAAGGTGGGGAAGCATGTCTTGAGATATCTCAGGGGAACTATAGAGTATGGATTATGGTACAAATTGATAAAGGGAATGAAGCTCCAAGGCTTCACCAATGTATATTGGGTAGGCAGTCCATCAGACATGAAGAGCACATCAGGAGGGATCTTCAGCATAGGATCGAAAACGGTTTCTTGGTACAGCAGGAAGCAGAGATCAGTTGCACTCAGTTCAACCGAGGCATAGTACATGGTAGCGAGTCAGGCGGCATGTGAGGCCATCTGGATGAGGAATATACTTGTTGGTTTGTTTGGTCATCAGATGGATCCGACAGTGATACATTGTGATAACCAGAGTTGCATAAAACTCTCAGTTAATCCATTATTCCATGATAGGTCCAAGTATATTGACATCTAGTACCACCATCTCAGAGATTATGTTTAGAGACGCATTATGTTACTTCAGTACATTCCCACGGAGGATCAGGATGTAGATATTATGATGAAGGCACTCACCAAGAGAATATTCGAATACAATAGAGGTAGGATTAGGGTAGATGATAATCCATTTCTTGTTGAGAGGGAGTGTTGAAAAGTCAACAAGAAATGTGTGTCTTATTTCATTTCCCTTAATTGAATTGGACAATAAATTGTAATCTTATCTCATAATCACTTGTAATAGTTAACTGAGTGTGATTTACTCAGTTAGATCATGAAATTCGAGTTGAGGGTGGTTGGTGAGGCATGTAGAGTGATTCTATTTGTTTTAGATTCTAATTTGTAGTTAGTGTATTAGTTTAATGCATGAGAAATCATTTAACTCAATTAAGTGAGTTAAAGTCAGTCTAACTAGTTGTAACTGATTCTTGCACTAGTGAGAGTTCAAGTGAATTAAATCAGATTTAATTCACATGCAGTGATATGGCAAGTGACTGATGATTTACTATTAATAGTTGCATGCATGTCAGTTCTGATGAATACCCAGTTGAGACAGAGGTTAAAGGGATGTTATCTATTAGTTGTATTATTAGTAAATTGTCAGCACGCAATTAGACAACCATAGGATTTCCCATGATGATTGCACAATTTTGGAAGGTTGAATTTCCTAATTAATCGGGATCAATTATTCTTAGAATTGTGCAATCAAGGCAGGTTGAGCAGAGCCAGGAAATTGGCTAAGTGTTGGTCGATTTTTTTCGGATCAATGTGAGACATTTGGTAGAGTGCAGCAGACTCCTGTGAGAAGGGTGCATTGTATTTTTTCATGATTCCTTGGTTGATTATACAATAAATATATCATGGTTTTGAGCAGCAAGCTTTCCCAAGGAAAAATATCTGTGTTGTGCGATTGATTTGCTTCTTTCTCTTACTTGGTGTGATTGTGTGATCGTGTTTGTTTTCCAAAAATATTGTACAAGGATTCAGTAGCTTGTTTTAGTATATTTCATGATCGAATTGAATCCATTGGTGTAATTTCTACAATTCCAATCCTTCACATGAGTGGATATAATTTCAATGTTTAAAAATAAATTACACTTGATGTATTAATCCTTAATGTTAGACTTTTATAAGTATAATAAGTTGTGTTATGTATATAACTTGTGTTTACTTTAGTTCTAAACAAATATCACCATATTATGGTTTTGGCAACTTTCCAAGGTCATTGAAGGGCTTTTCTCTCTTTTCTAACTTGACATGAATATAACCATCACCATTCATCCTTGCATAAATATTGAAGTTGTTAGCACCCGAATTGGACCCCAGGCTGAAAAAGGGCAAAACAGGGTAACAACTAAACCACGCTCAGCCTTGTAGCTAGCCCTACAAGGACAGGAGAGGGCTCTCTCCATGAAAGGATATTCAATGGAATAAAATAAATGGACTGATATTAGGCTAGATAAAATTATGGGAAAAAGCTTTAATAAAATGAGTGAATTAATTTCAGGGATGTGTGGGGCAAAAATGGGACAGCTGAAACCGGGAATTAAATCAGGAGACAGTGTATTTCATGGGGCAAGATAGGCAGGAAAACTTAACAAATAAAACTAAATAGGGATGGGATGGACAGACTGGTGAGGAGATGAAAAGGGCACAATAAATGGATCCTTTTCAAATAGAAGAAAAACACAGAGCATGAATGATTTCCCAAGGAAGAGCATATAAAATGGATTCTACCTTTCTATCTTGAATGAATTCAAAAAGAAATGTTTATGAATGAGAGATGGAACATAACAATTTACATATGAAAAAAAGGAAGAAACAAGTGCTAAATCTCATACCACATGGATCCCACAAATCAGAGCTGCATCTCTTATTAATTCCCTGTCAAACTGTACAATGGAGTGCAAAACGTTTCTTTCCACACTATTTCCCCTACTGCTCAATTACAGACTGTTTTACAAATGATTTACAATTACAATAAATAGGCTGAAATGTGGGAACATAGATCCACAGAAAAAGGGAGCTTTTCTAACAGCTCAAGAACTGAAATACAATCATAGTAAGGAAAACATTGCATTTGATTTTCTTGGATATTTGCTGTTATACATGGATAAAAGAAAATAGGCAATCCGAAAGCAGATTTCCTACTTTGTTGCTATTGTAACAATCTTTGCTTATTTTAGCTCTCGGCCTTTGACTGTCGCTTTGCTTTCCACTATTTCCTTTGAAGAGAACTGAATTTTATAAAATATATTGGAATAACTAAAATGAAATGAAATTATGCCTCGATGAAGGTAAAACCATATTGAATGGGAAAAGGGAAGGGAAAGGAAGTGGGGTCCACGTTATAATCGCAATCGGAATCAGGCTCAGGAGTGGGGTGGAGTGATATATATGAAATCGCCGATGCGATTGGGGGAGGTCCTTTGTATAAATGAAATAAAACAAAATTTGCTTTTAACAAAGGGCAAGGCCTTTATATGAATGGAAGAAGGTAATATGTGGTGGGACCGGGAATCAAAATTGGAGTCGGGAGGTCGGGGTGGTGTATTGCATAGCAGAGTTTCTCCAATGCGATGGGAATAAGGCCTTTGTAATACGTAACAAAATAACATTTAACTTTTACCAAGGGAAGGGCCATATTATTGTGAATGGGCGGAATTATTGCGGTGGGCTCGGGAATTGCAATCGGAAATCGGAGGAAGGCGAGATCGGGGGAAAGATTTAACATCGCTGATTGGAAAGGTTCGATGGGTTGTGGGCCATCCGATCGGCGGGGGCAGATCGACGGTTGTGGAATGATCGGAGGGGATCCGTCGAGGGATACGTATCGGAAGTCACAATCGCATCAGAGTTTTGGGTGATGGGTCAATCAGAGAATGTTGCGATCAATCATAGGAGGGAAGGTTGCGATTGATCGAAGCGATGGGATCGGGGAATGTTGTGATCAATCGGAGGAAGCATTATGGGAGCGTCGATTGGATATGGGCCGTCCGATCGTCGATCGGATCGACGACCAACATAAAATCGGGCAGATCCAATCGGAGGGACTTACATAATCACATCGGAGTTTTTTTTAACGAAGGGCCAATTGGGGCACATTATTAACTGTTGCGATTTGCGATGGGAAGGTCGGTGAGGTTATGTAATATGAAACTTTAAATTTTATTATGAAGTTTCAAAGGTATGAAGGGGAAGTGGTTTGGGAACAGCGGGGGGGTATATATATGAACCTTTGAAATGTTTATCATAAGGTTTTCAACGGGGAATGGAGGGGAAGTGGTTTTGGGATGGCGGGGATTATTATAATCCTTGAACTTTATTAAAGGGTAACGGTGGAAAAGTGGTTTTAATCGCACAAGTATTTTTTGGATTTTAATCATGCAACTATGCATTTGGAGGGGGGGGGGGAAAGGGTTTTTATTAAAGAAAAATAATAAACTTTAATAATACAAAGTTTAAAGGGAAAAATGGGAAATAGGGGGTATATGAGGATATAGGGACTTTTACTTCACTTAAGCATAAATTTCAATCCAGAAGTTAGTTTTAAGAGTGAAGTATACTGTTGGAAATCTCTTTCCGAGCTCTTTCTGATAGATATGCTTGGAAGATGATTTGGCGCTAAACATGTTGCCAAAAACTTCTCTGAAGGCAGGGACATCACTTTGTGGAGATAACAACTTCTGAATTGTGACTTATTTCATATGATGACATGAAATTACATAATGAATGATAATAAAGGCAAAATATCATGTTTTCACCTTAAAATATGGTTTTGAGGTGAAAATTACATTAAGATGAATAAAATGTCTCTTTGATCTTCCAGGTGCTATGACTTTGAATTTATTGACTTCCTCATGACCTTACTGATATTATTGACATTTGACTCATTAATTTGACCATGGTGAGACCCTAGAAACTGATGAGACCCCTCCTATGACCTAATGAAATGACTTGAGAGTGAAAGTGACTCATGACTAAAGACCATAGAAAGGAAAATCAACAAGTACCTTATGAGGGAATACTGATAAAAAATTACTACCATCAATGAATCCATGACCTAGCGGAATGGTGAAATTTATTCAGTATGAGACACCTAATATGCAAATGCAAAAGATAATTTTTTATCACTGATGGCAGTATGACTAGAATGAAACTAACATTGGCTCCAATGGGGATGGTAGCTCCTTGGTGTTGCCAAGAACACCGTAGACCAAGTAGCCTTATCCATTGGGCATGGAGTCAAAAATGTTGAAAACTGACACAAATGCAAACTGACTCTGACTCTAGACTAAGACTAAAAACTGAAATAAAACCAAACCATACACATATTGTCCAAGTTTTATAGCCTTCAACTCGAGCCCCAAACTTGAATGACTGTGCATTTGAACTCTAATTTAAAAAAAAATAACATGGTATATACAATGATGATTGGATAGATTTCTGATCCATAGTCTTCAACAATGGTAGTTCTTCAATAGCCTACCATTTACTGCTCCTCCAAGACAATCCTGGCCATCCATTTCTGAAAGCAAGAAGGCATTTTGTCCCTTGTATGCTGTAATTCTGTATGGTCCCTTCCAAAGGTTGTCAAACTTACCGTGCTTCCCTTTGTATTCATTTCTTGCATCCCATTTCAGCACTACATGATCTAGCTGAAAATTTTCTACTTTTGTCTTCCTGTCATAGATATTTTTAATCTTGTCCTGCAACTGAATCGCTTTCTGTGACACTTCTTCTCTTGTTTGTTGAAGGTGAATCATCTGGTTAATCCTTCGTTGGTTGTCATCATCTTCGTTGCCAACTTCTTGTAACAATCTCATAACTGGAACTGTAAGAGAATTAGGAAAGACAACATCAGTACCATAAACCAACTCAAAAGGTGACATACCTATTGATTTTTTACTGCTAACTCTATCTGCTCACAGTGCGTTGATAAGCTTTCGGTGCCAATTTCTTTTGTTTGCCTCCAACATGTTCTTAATTATATTCATCAACGATTTGTTCGATGACTCTGCTAGGCCGTTGCCTTGTGGATAATACGCTGTTGAATGGCCCATCACGATGTTGTATTTGTCACAGAAATCGATCATTTTCTTTGATCTAAACGCGGCTGCATTATCTGTCACAATTTTACATGGGCAGCCAAAACGAGATAAAATATTTGATTCAAGGAATTGAATAATTACCGCGTCAGTCGCTTTCCTGGCAGGGACAGCCTTGATCCATTTCGTAAAGTAATCTGTCCCAATCAATATCCATCGATGCTGTGCTGAGGACGTGGGATGTATTTCTCCTATAAAATCGAGCCCCCACTGCTGAAAGGGCGCGTTCACTGAAACTGGTTTCAAAGGAAGTGGAAGCAATTTCTTCTTCCCTTGGAAAATTTGACATTCATGAAAATTCATCACTGTTATATATAAATCAAAAAATAATGTGGGCCAATAATACCCGGCTCTCAATACCTTGTTGGCTGTAGTTTTCCAAAACAAGTGACCACCATAGTCACCTTTATGGAAATCATGCATTACCTTCTGAGCTTCTTCTTCAACCAAACAATTTAGAAAAACGCCTCCTAGATCCTTCCAAAACAGAGCACTGTTTAAAATGCAATACTTTGCAGATTTAAGCTTCAAAGATCTACCTTTACTCTTAGACATGTCTGGAGGAGGTGAAAAATGCTGAAGAACATACACAATATCTGAATACCAAGGGGACTGCAGAAAAATATCTAAAATAGGAACCAGAAAACCTTCATCTTACTCTTTTGCCATTGCTGTAATGAGGTTTATATCTAAAGCACACAGATTTTATTGAGCCATCAATTTCGCCAAGCCTTGGCCTTTGATCAATTTTTTGGGCTTGATCTCCAGATCATACTCCAACATAGCTGCTATCCATTTGCCTCTTCAACCTTCTGGATCAGTTTGCATCAACACATCCTTCACTGCTGCGTTAGGGACATATGCTATAGTATGTGAATGTAGAATATAGACCCTAAAATCCTTTAATGCTTTAATAAGGGCCAATGCCTGTTTTTCAATAATATTAAATCTTAAAGCAGCATCTCTAATAGTCCTACTGAAAAAGGCAATTGGCTTTTCTACCTCATCTCTCTTTTTCATTAAAACAATAGCCATAGTATGCTCAGATGCAAATGAAAATATGATAAAATCTTGAGTATAGTCGGGGCTGATCAAAACTGGGGCATTAGACAAAGCAAATTTTACCAAATTGAATGACTTGATAGCTTCTTCACTCCACTTAACAATGTTGTCTTTCTTCAACATATTGGTCATTTCTCTCAAATGTTCAACCAGATTAGGTATAAATCTACGTAAAAAATTCATCTTACCATTGAAAGCCTGAATCTCTTTCTTGTTCTGTGGAAGATATATAAGATGAATTGCCTCCACTCTGGATGGATCTATGCGGATTCCATCTTTAGATATGATATTCCCGAGCAATTTACCCTCATCCATGGCAAAAAGGCTTTTCTTGGGATTGAGAGAAATCCCAAACTTTCTGCAACGCTGAAAAACCACTCTTAAATGGTGCAAATGCTCATCGTCTGAACCTGAAAACACTGTCAAATCATCCAAATAAACAATAAGAAAAACATCTTTTTCATTTGCAAAAGCAATGTCCATTGCACGCTGGAAGGTGGCTCCAGCGTTCTTCAGTCCGAAGGGCATCTTGGCATACTGGAAGGTTCCCTAGGGTGTTGTGAAGGCAGTTTTATCTTGGTCCTTCTCATGCACCAAGATCTGGTTGTACCCTGAGTAGCCATCAAGTAGTGACATCCTAGATGCTCCAACTACTCTCTGCAGAATATGGTCCATTTTTGGAATTGGGTAATTATCCTTTAAGGATGACTTAGTCTAGTTCCGAAAATCTATACATAATCTTATTTCTCCAGTATTTTTACGCACTGGGACCAAATTTGAAATCCAATCAGAAAATATAATAGGAACTATGATTCCTGCTTTGTACAGCCTGTTTACCTCCTTTTCAATTGATGGCAGCAACTTCAGATTGATTCTTCTCAGCTTCTGTCTGAAAGGCTTCTGATCCGGCTTGATAGGAATTGTATGCTGGATTATGTTCTTATCATACACTTTCAAATCTAAATAATCCCATGCAAATACATCCTAAAATTCTGAAAGTAACCTAACATACTTCTCCTTTACCTTAGGGGATAATGCGTTTGAAAATTTGATGAATTTGGGCTGGTCAGCTGTTCCAATATTCACATCTTCAACTCCTTTCTCTGTGGGCACCAAGCTTGGTTTCTTTGCAACATCATCCTGATCAAAAAGCTCCTCTAGAGGTATGAGACCTCTAGGAATTAAATTATCCTTTAGCTGCAATATGTCCATCTATTTTGCTTCTAACTCCTGATCATCAACCTCATACTCACCCTCCATGGGAGTATCTTTGAATTTTCCATCACCCTGCAAAAATGCATTAATCTCATTATCATCCCAAAATACTTGCCAATACCTTAAATTGTCTGGAACAACAGGCCTATGTTTGACATAGATTTCAAACTTATTGCTGGAGTTCATCGGAATCTTCAAGTTGCTGGCAGTAGTGGACAGGGAATTGGCAATCAGATTATGCATCCTGGGTACTGCTGTCAAATTATATTCAGGGAATGTTTTCAAAATGTCCAAGACTGCATTTCTGTATGCCCTCAATCTTGGATGTTTTGCTTGGTATTCTCCTTTCACCTGTTTGATTATCAATTCAGAGTCACCATACACAGAGATCCTTTTTGCCTTCAATTTCTTGAAAATTTTGAGACTTGAAATCAAAGCCTCATATTCTGCTTCATTGTTAGAGCAATCAAAAGCTAGCTTATAAGCACAAACTCTAACATTGTTGGGAACCTTCTCAGGCTGAAAAATAGGGCTCCTAATCCATATTCCAATGCCAGCTCCATCCTTACCAACAGCTTCATCAAAATCCATACTCCATAGACCTTCTTCTTCTTCTTGAAGATGCTGGAAATTTGTTTCTTTCTCTTCTTTACCTTGGCTGATTTCCAGCTGTTCACTATCCTTTTGCTGCTGGCAAGTAGGAGGTTCAGAAGTGTTTGCTGCTTTATCCCTTTCCTGTTTAAGGATTTCTCTGAAATTTTCTGAAATCTTAGGTATCTCATCTACTTGTACCAACTGAACATTCTCATCATTTAAACCACCATCAGAATACAAGACAAAAGACTCTAAATCTGTATGGACAACATTAATGGGATGATTTACATGCTTGTCTTTGCTGGTAATCATATATTTCATTTTCTTTTCCCTATATAACTTCCTTAACTGGCCAAATACAGGGATAGTGGCATAAGAGAAGTCGAGCTACATAGTTCCTTTGAGTTTGGCACCCCAAGACCTAGATAGAAGCATTCCAAACCTCGGTGGGACATCGGCAAAAACTACATCCATCAAGACATTCTTTGCTGGAATCTAATCTAAAGACACTACCAAATCTTTAATTAGACCAATACAGTGGACCCTACTTGAGTCGAAGGAATACAAATCATGATATTTTCGAGTGATATCAAGGCCTAGATTCTCCATGACAGCTTTGGGCATCAAATTATGTGAGGCCCCAGAGTCTAACATAGCGTTATGAAGGATAAAATCATGTACTCTAAGACTCAAGTAAAAAGGAGGAACTTCATTTTCTTCAGATTCTTCTGTGGCTGGATCAAAAATAAGTTTAGGGTAGTCATCTTCTACATTAACCATATCAGAAATAGAGTCTATTTGCAAGACTTTCGACACTTGAGTTTTATATGCACTATTCTTCACCAACTCTGTGAGGGGAATAGATACCTTTAACTTAGAAATTTCACTTTCTAGATTCAAGGAGGGAGCTTTTTATACCTCTTTAATGGGCGAGTATTTCTTCTCTGTTTGATCCTTCATTGAGCTCTGCTGTTTCTTTTCATTTGCTGTATTAGTAACTACAGGTGCTTTGCTAGAAGAAGGATCAGCTTCTTTTCCTTTCTTCTGTGCATCGTTCTTCATTTGGAGTTCTTTTCTCTTTTGAATGGGACTGATTGTAACATCTCTGTTCCTTAAAGAGTACTACCTTTGCTGAGCTGACAGAGCGTTCATATACCCTCTCTGGTAGTCATCAGACTCTTCTTCCAATATTGTGTCATTGGCCAAAATGAAATTTTGGTCTTTTTGAATATCTGGGGTCGCCACTGTGTATTCTTCGTCTTCTGTGAGGAAAATTGGCGCACCATCAGCTATGACAAAGTGATTAGCCTCAATCATAGGATCATCGTTATCTGAATCTATCCCTTGCACGTAGTTCTGCTGCAAAGGAGTTTTAATCTGCTGCTGTGGTGGCACAACTTGGTCCTGCGTTCTTTGGTCTCTCTGTTTAATTCTGAATTGTGGCTGCTTTCCTCTGAAATTTGGATTTCTTACTTGAGGCTCCGGTCTATCTGCAATGGTTAACCTATCAACCATTTTTTCTACTGTTCTAATCAGAGTGTCCATTTTACTATCTGAAGTAGAGGCCTCCTCTTTTATTGTGACTCTTTTCTCAGCTCTAGCTCATGCTCTTTTAGCCAGCAGATTAGCTTCAAAGTTTACCGCTATCTTCTGCATGTCTTCAAGTGAAGACGGGTCTCTTTCACACAGCTGATATGCCATGTCGGCATCAAAACCATCGGGAAATTTCAACAATGCTAGTCCAAGTTTCAAATTAGTTGGAATAACATTATATATGGCATTGAATCTTAAACAATAATCCTGCACGGTTTCACCCACATTTCTTTTAATGTTCTCGTACTCAGACAGAATTTGAAGTGGGTTCTTTTTTGCCTCCCACTGGTCCAGGAACTGAGTGTGCAACTCTTGCAAAGTGTGAATTGAGCCTGGCGGTAAGGCTCTAAACCACTTTCTGACCTCACCTCTGAAGCTTTGGACAAACAACTTGGTTGTTACATTCTCTACTTCTACCTCATGTAAATAAAAAAAGTCATTCATTTTATCAACATGCTGCTGGGCCGTGATGCTCTGAGTGGCATCAAAAATAGGAATTTTACTTTGATAGTCAATTGGCAATCGTTGAGGACCTGGGGTAAGACCAGGGGTGCATACTTGGAAGCCATAACTCTGGGTGGATTTACAAAAAGATTTGTAGGATTTGAGGGAGATGGAGGAGATGATAATTGGGAATTGACTGATGGGAATGCTGATGAATTGGGAGGAGGAAAGATTGTTCCTGATGATTCTGAAGGCACTGTGATGGACTGAGGAGAATTCAAAATGTAATATTCAATGGAAGTATTTGCTCTTTGGACTTCAATATCTACAAGGAACTCAGGATCTAAAACTGTATCATCAATGTCGTTTTCAGAATTGTTCCTAAATAAAGAAAGCTCAAAATTCTCATCAAAGGAAAGATCTTCTACAAAAAACCACTCACTAGGCCAAGTATAGGATCCGGTGATGGTTCTGGGGCTGAATGATCCTTCTTGTCTTCTGAAAATTCTTGGGATAAGGTTCAAATTTTCAAACACAGGGGGAGGATTTGGATCTGGATTAGCCCTGGTGTATCTTCTTGAAGCCAATGTGGTCGAATTTCTATTTCACAGAATTTTATTTCCAGCCTAGCAAACTCTGAACATCATCGTTCAAAATTCTAGAATTAGCTAATGTACTGGGGCAATTAGCAAGTCAGATGTTACGTTTATAAAACTAGACCGGAGATTGAATGAAGCAGTGTTTATCTACTTATGCACTTGTAAAGCAATGTGCAGTTCGAAGGCTACCTGGCATAACTTCAGGCTCCGTCTGTAGTTTATAAAACGAATAAAACTAACAAACAAACAGTCTTGAGCATTCCCCAGCGGAGTCGCCAGATATGTTAGCACCCGAATTGGACCCCAGGCTGAAAAAGGGCAAAATAGGGTAACAACTAAACCACGCTCAGCCTTGTAGCTAGCCCTACAAGGACATGAGAGGGTTTTCTCCGTGAAAGGATATTTAATGGAATACAATAAATGGACTAATATTAGGCTAGATAAAATGATGGGAAAAAACTTTAATAAAATGAGTGAATTAATTTCAAGGATGTGTGGGGAAAAAACGGGACAGCTGAAACCGGGAATTAAATCAGGACACAGGGTATTTCATGGGGCAAGATAGGCAGGAAAACTTAGCAAATAAAACTAAATAGGGATGGGATGGACAGACTGGTGAGGAGCTGAAAAGGGCACAATAAATGGATCCTTTTCAAACAGAATAAAAACACAAAGCATGAATGATTTCCCAAGGCAGAGCATATAAAATGGATTCTACCTTTCTATCTTGAAAGCATTCAAAAAGAAATGTTTATGAATGAGAGATGGAACATAACAATTTACATATGAAAAAAAGGAAGAAACAAGTGCTAAATATCATACCACATGGATCCCACAAATCAGAGCTGCATCTCTTATGAATTCCCTGTCAAACTGTACAATGGAGTGCAAAATGTTTCTTTCCACACTATTTCCCCTACTGCTTAATTACAGACTGTTTTACAAATGATTTACAATTACAATAAATAGGCTGAAATGTGGGAACATAGATCCACAGAAAAAGGGAGTTGTTCTAACAGCTCAAGAACTGAAATACAATCATAGTAAGGACAACATTGCATTTGATTTTCTTGGAGATTTGCTGTTATACATGGTTAAAATAAAATAGGCAATCCAAAAGCAGATTTCCTACTTTGCTGCTATTGTAACAATCTTTGCTTATTTTAGCTCTCAGCCTTTGACTGTCGCTTTTCTTTCCACTATTTCCTTTGAAGAGAACTGAATTTTATAAAATACATTGGAATAACTAAAATGAAATGAAATTATGCCTCGGTGAAGGGAAAACAATATTGAATGGGAAAAGGGAAGGGAAAGGAAGTGGGGTCCACTTTATAATCGCAATCGGAATCGGGCTCAGGAGCGGGGCGGAGTGATATATATGAAATCACCGATGCGATTGGGGGAGGTCCTTCGTATAAATTAAATACAACAAAATTCGCTTTTAACAAAGAGAAAGGCCTTTATATGAATGACGGAAGGTAATATGTGGTGGGACCGGGAATCACAATCGGAGTCGGGAGGTCGGGGTGGTGTATTGCATAGCAGAGTTTCTCCGATGCGATGGGAATAAGGCCTTTGTAATACGTAACAAAATAAAATTTAAATTTTACCAAGGGAAGGGCCATATTATTGTGAATGGGCGGAAGTATTGCGATGGGCCCGGGAATCGCAATCGGAAATCGGAGGAAGGTGATATCGGGAGAAAGATTTAACATCGCCGATTGGAAAGGTCCGATGGGTTGTGGGCTGTCTGATCGGCGAGGGAAGATCGACAGTTGTGGAATGATCGAAGGGGATCCGTCAGGGGATACATATTGGAAGTCGCAATCGCATCGAAGTTTTGGGCGATGGGTCAATTAGAGAATGTTGCGATCAATCGGAGGAGGGAAGGTTGCGATTGATCGGAGCGATGGGATCGAGGAATGTTGCGATCAATCGGAGGAAGCATTATGGGAGCGCCGATTGGATATGGGCTGCCCGATCATCGATTGGATCGACAGCCAACATAACATCGGGCAGATCTAATCGGAGGGACTTACATAATCGCATCAGAGTTTTTTTTAACGAAGGGCCAATTGGGGCACATTATTAACTGTTGTGATTTGCGATGGGAAGGTCAGTGGGGTTATGTAATATGAAACTTTAAATTTTATTATGAAGTTTCAAAGGTATGAAGGGGAAGTGGTTTGGGAACGGCAGGGCGGTATATATATGAACCTTTGAAATGTTTATCATAAGGTTTTCAATGGGGAATGGAGGGGAAGTGGTTTTGGGATGGCGGGGATTATTATAATCCTTGCACTTTATTAAAGGGTAACGGTGGGGAAGTGGTTTTAATCGCACAAGTATTTTTTGGATTTTAATCATGCGACTATGTATTCGGGGGGAGGGATTTTATTAAAGAAAAATATTAAACTTTAATAATACAAAGTTTAAAGGGAAAAATGGGAAATAGGGGGTATATGAGGATGTAGGGACTTTTACTTCACTTAAGCATAAATTTCAATCCAGAAGTCAGTTTTAAGAGTGCAGTATACCGTTGGAAAGCTCTTTCTGGGCTCTTTCTGATAAATCTGCTTGGAAGATGATTTGACACTGAACATGCTATGAAAAACTTCTCTGAAGGCAGGGACATCACTTTGTGGAGATAACAACTTCTGAATTGTGACTTATTTCATATGATGACATGAAATTACATAATGAATGATAATAAAGGCAAAATATCATGTTTTCACCTCAAAACATGGTTTTGAGGTGAAAATTACATCAAGCTGAATAAAATGTCTCTTTGATCTTCCAGGTGCTGTGACTTTGAATTTATTGACTTCCTCATGACCTTACTGATATTATTGACATTTGACTCATTAATTTGACCATGGTGAGACCCTAGAAACTGATGAGACCCCTCCTATGACCTAATGACATGACTTGAGAGTGAAAGTGACTCATGACTAAAGACCATAGAAAGGAAAATCAACAAGTATCTTATGAGGGAAGACTAATAAAAAATTACTACCATCAATGAATCCATGACCTAGCGGAATGGTGAAATTTATTCGGTATGAGACACCTAATATGCAAATGCAAAAGAGCATTTTTTATCACTGATGGAAGTATGACTAGACTGACACTAACAGTAGTCATATTTGCATTCAATAGTGAATTTACCTCTCACCATTGATCACCTAACTCCTTTGTCGTGCATTCAAATCATTATGACAAACATTAGCAACATCAAATAGTAGATTGTAACATAAATTACATGCACATTTTTTAATTATGCTAACTAATATTTGTAGTCTATGCATTGATATGTCACATTATATCAAATGTAGTTCTTATGTACTTCACATTTGTAGTTACTACTTATTGACATGACACATTATATCAAATGTAGTTCCTATGTATTGATATGGAACATTATATCAAATAGTGAAATTTGTAATAAAACCATTTTTCAAATGTTTCTTTTTCTTCAAAAAGTTGAATTTTTAATATGTATAAATTCATTTTATTTTAGTGTAAAAACAAAACAAAAAATCAGAGAGATTTTAACTTTGGCGTCAAAAATTCAACCATTTGTAGGCATTTTTCCAAGTAGTAGCCTTACATATAAATTCATTTTAACTTAGTGTAAAAACAAATCAACTTAGTGTAATTTTTATTTTAGTGTCAAAAATTCAAACCATTTTTAAAGACATTTTTCCAATTAACTTCCTTTTTTTTTCAAATAGGTGAATGTTTTCACATATATATATATATATATATATAAAGTTTATTTTCTCATCTTGAAGTTAGAATCCAAACTAATGAAAACATAACACAAATCTCTATCAAATCATCAAAGCAAAACACAACAATTACAACACAAATCACAGAGATTTTAAAACATTGCAAATTTCTCTTTTTTCTCCCCACCAAACAAATATAAGAATTAAAGAAAACAAATTTCATGAGAACAAATAAATTTTAAATTTTACATTAGATCAACAACACCAAATATCAAATTGTGTGGTAACATGATCAGATTGGGATCCGAATTGGTGGTTTTCATGGAGTCTTGAACTCTACATTTGAATCGAGGATTTCACAGCCACGGAAATGTTGTAGGTGGAACAAACGACCATGATCCAGTCAATAGCGAGGGTTGAACGGTGGTGATTAGATCACAAAATCAGTAGTGGGAGATCAACGGGAGAGATCTCATCGTAGTGGAGAAACATTGCACATCTCACAGAACAGAGTTTACCGTTAAAGAGTTTCACAAAGTTAAATTGTTTAACCTACGATGCAAAATAAGGGGGTGGAGAGATAACGAGGATCGTCGGATCAAGGACCAAACCAAAGGTGGAGATCGTAGCACACAGGAAGCGACTTTGTAGTTTGCAAGGAATAAGGTTTAATGGTATAAAGTTAAACTTGTTAAGTGTGATGAGTTATATGTGCAATAAGCCGAAGAGCGATGGGTTAAGATTTCTGATATGCGAAATCTTAAATCCTGTGATCTGTGAAAAGGTATTTCGGCTGAATTGCAATGTGGCGATGCGACCGTAACTTCATGTCGGCACTTGTATTATTTAAACATTAAGGGTTTGTTATATTTCGCAACATGCAATTGGCGAGATGTATGTCTCCCGATCTGTGATATATCTTATATTGTGATTTGAGATGTGTTGTGATTGGTTGCGAGTTGTGGGACCCGAGAACCCTGTTTTGCATGTATGTAAGCTATTTAAGGCTATGTGTGATATGTTTTAAACGTAAGCATTGTTTCATTGTGAACGTGTATGTTTATTGAAACTCTGATATTGTATTCCGATGTGTAACTGTCAAACCATTAACGGTTGGGGGTGCGCATGTGGCCACCACCCTAACCATAAATTTTAATGCATGGCTTTATTGGAAGAGTGGATAAGGGTCAGCCCTAATCTAACTCCAGTTAACTGGAGTTCTCCACATTTAGTGGAGTTTTCCTAGGAGATATTGGGAAAAAGTGTAGAAGGCCCAATTTTCGACTATTCTGAGGAATAAAGAGTCATTCTTGACTAATTCGAGCATTATGGAGCCATTGGTGAGGTTTTCAAAGCCACCTGAGGACTTATGAGCATGATTTTTCTTCAGAGAAGTTCCAAGGGCCACCGGGAGCCACCAGGAGAATGAGGCCTAGCCAAGGAAGCCAGAGGCCATTATCAGGAAACCAATAGTCATTTCTAACTATATTGAACCCTATGAATCTAATGATATGGTTTGTAGAATCATTTGATACTTATAGAGCCGAATAATCCACAGGGAAGTTCTAGAGAGCTTAGTGCCACCAGGTGTTGGAGGCATAAAACGGGGAGCCTGAGTTCATTTTGAGCGAATGAAAAACCTATTTTGGATGATTGATATGTGCTAGAGATAATAGAATAGGTTTCAGGAGTATAAGAGGACTTCTAGGAGAGTTTTTTCCACATAGAAGCTCAGGGAAGCTCAAGGACACTGACCGGAGAGGTCAAGCCCGAGGGAGCCTAGGTCCATTTCCAGATATTGAGTAGTCAATCCAAGGGTATTTTGGTATTCTAAACCCATTGGTACAGTCCAAATAACCATTGTATTTGAGCATCAGATTGTAAAATAAATTGACCATCTTAATCCCAAAGAGCCAAGTCCATTGACGGAGGCTCAAGGAGACGTAGCCCAAGTGTTGAGGGTGAACTCCTTTATTATGTTTGTTTTTATGTGTTGTTGGTTAATTTTCTGCAATTTATGGTTGTTGAAAATGCTTTTAATCAACTTAAACAAAGGTTTAATTGCTCACACATAAAGCCTTAAACCAGTTAAAACACATACACCTGAATCAAGAATTCAATTACGCACATGCATGTATAAGAAAGATCCTTAATTTGTTTTAATTGAGCGAGAGGTGCTTGCATAGCAAAATAAGTCAACCACCCATATCAGATCAGGTTGGTATCAGAGCACTAGGTTGATTGCTTGACAGAGCACTAGGTTTCTTGCTTGACAGAGCACGAGGTTTCTTGCTTAACAGAGCATTAGGTTGTTTTCTTGACATAGCACGAGGTTTCTTAATTTCTTGTTTGACTTGAAAGGTATTTAATATTGCAAAGAATTTAACTATTTTCAAATTGACTAATGCTTACAAGTTTGAGTTTGCTAGTGGTGAAGGGGAGCTACTACTAGCTGATTCCAGAAGAGGACAATAAGGAAGAAGGTTGAAATAATCCTCCTTACCCAAAGGACCTCAAAGCTACCCTTGAAGCACAAGATTGATTGTTTTCAAAAGAGGCTGCTTGAAGAAGAGATACAAGCTGCAAAGAAGAGCTTGAATCTATAGCCAAATTTTTTTTGAAGCTTTGTGAATTGTTGTTGAAGTTCTTAAATTCATTTACATAGTGATGAAAAATTCATCAAGTGATATTTATAAATCCTCCTCCTTTGCAAAACTCTTTGATAAATAGATGAAGCAAGACTTTCGCATCATGAAAGATATGGTGCAACAGTTGTATGAATATGTAAGGGAGAGCTCTAAACTTCAAGAGCAATTGGTTGCTATGAAGAAAGAGAAGCAAGAACTTATTCAAAAGACGCATGAAATGGAGATTCAGATCCATGATGCCAAAGAAGCCTTAGCCAAGCATGTTCTTGAAGAAGGGGTAAATAATTTAAGTTTTTCTTCAATTTCCTCTCAAGATAAATGTGTAGGTTCTTTTGAAAAACACACTAGAGGAAAAGGGTCCAAATTGATGATGAAAATGGGCTATGAATGTCAAGGATTAGGCAAACATGCACAAGGCATAGTTGAGCCAATTATGGTTGAGGAAAGGCCTAAGTATTTGGGTCTTGGCTATGGACAACTTTATGGAGAAAGTTCTAAAGCCATGAAGGCACTTGAAACAGTTCCAAGAAGGAATTTTGTTGCAGGTTAAAACCATCAAACATGCAAAGTTTGTAATCAAGATGAATGCAATTTTTTGAAACCCATGTTGCAGCAAGATGCTTTTAGACATGCAGCTTATGGCGAGCAAGAGAGTTGTGATAGCTCTAAGGACATGAACCTCATTGTTTGTCGTCAAAAGAGAGCTGGAACCTCTTCAAGTTCATCTCCTCAAGAAGGTGATAAAGATGAACATTCAAAGAATCATTCAAGGTATAATTCTTCCTATAATCATGTTGTTTATGATTATGTTAAGCATCACAAATCTGCATGCATGAATGGGAGAAAAATTTGTTGTTCATATTGTGGTTTGTATAGCCATCAAGTTTCAAGATGCTGGAAGAGAATAATAGAATACAAGAAATAGTCAAAGCAAAGGTGACTTGAATCGAAGATGAAAAATATTTGCACTCGTTGTTAGAAGAAGGGACATCTCATTGCCCAATGTTGGACACTGCATCCAACAACTCATCCAAAGCATTTGAAGCAAGTGGAGAAAAATATTGGTGAGAATGGAACAGGAGATTCCATCATCGACGTGAGTCAAGACGATTCACAAGAAGAGGATGTTCAGCAGGAAAAATCGCCATTGAAGTGGGTTGGCAAGAAATTGCTTGATTTCTTGACCAAGTAAGGCATGCATTTACTTTGTATATAGATGCAAATTTCAGCCTTATGTATGCCTGAATTTATGTTGAAAGTATGACAAGTTGCAACAGATTATTACAAAT
Source organism: Pinus albicaulis (assembly GCA_034641835.2). Taxonomy (NCBI): domain Eukaryota; kingdom Viridiplantae; phylum Streptophyta; class Pinopsida; order Pinales; family Pinaceae; genus Pinus; species Pinus albicaulis. Next base: position 642,108,334 of record CM076578.1, on the reverse strand, counting down.
TGTATGATGCAAGATTGCATGTGAATGTGGTTCAGTTGAAGGCATTTTTATTTGTTGCAAAATTTCACCAAGATGGTGTAAAAGATGGGTATGTCACTCATTTATGTTGCAGAAATATTATTCAGTTAAACTCTTATAGTCACCCACATGTTTTGGGATTATGTACTTGTTGGTACTTGAAAGGAAGATTTGAAAGTGCACATATGCATGAGTTTGTATGTGTAAATGGCGAACTTGTAAATAGGTTCATTGTAAATTGATATATGCACGAGTGTTGTCAATATGTATCATGTTGTATATCGACTTGTTGATTGTATTGCACATTTCATGTCAACTTGTTGTTGATGTCGCATGTTGCATGACTTATGTTTTAGTCGAGGGTGTTTGTCGATTGTGAGTCAATAAATGGATACACCAATGTGCAAGTGGATCTCCATGTATGTGATGTTACAGGAAGGTGAAAATAAGTGCTTTGGAGAAGCAAAAAGGGGTGGTATTCATTTCAATTCTTGCATAAAATTTTCTTTCCAAGATTGATTGTGTGTTCATGTGACAAGATGTTCCAGGAATTTTTGGTCCATTCGGTGAAGAAGTGGACAAGATGTAAGGTGTTTTGAATCCATTTCAGAACAAGTTGGTGTTTTTGTTGATGAAAAGAGTTCACTCATATTGCAAGTTTAATTTGGATAAGAGTATTTCCGAGAAGAAGCTTGTATGCATTTACGGCAAGAGGGAATTCATTCTCAGTGGGAAGGCTAACAGTTTGCCAAGCACATAGAGAGAACAGTGGTACAACAGGGTATGCATCAGTTTACAGCAACTAGCAATGCTGAAGTGGGTCAACAATAGCCAGAGAGTAGTGGTCAAGAGACATAGCCAATTGCGGTGCAAGGCATGTCAGGGTGATTTTCAAAGAGACTTGTCAAGAAAAATCAGTTGATATAACTTGAAAGAAGCAGAGTGTTGAAGCTCAAGGAAGATAATCATCAGCTTTTGTGGGTCCAAAAGCTCGTTAGTGGGAAGGAGTGATCAGATTGGGATCTGAATTGGTGGCTGTCATGGAGTCTTGAACTCTGCATATAGAATCGGGGATTGCACAGCTGCAAAAATGTTGCAGGTGGAACAGACGGTCATGATCCAGTCAACAACGAGGGCTAAACGGTGGTGATTAGATCGCAGAAGTAGTAGTGGGATATAAATGGGAGAGATCTAATCGCAGTGGATAAACATCGTACATCGCACAAAACAAAGTTTACTGTTAAATAGTTTCACAAAGTTAAATTTTTTAACCTGCGATGCGAAATAAGGAGGTGGAGAGATAACAAGGATCATTTGATCAAGGACAAAACCAATGGTGGATATCGTAGTGCACAAGAAGCGACTTCGCAGTTCACAAGGAATAAGTTTTAATGGTATAAATTTAAACTTGAGAAGTGCGACGAGTTATATGTGTGATAAGCCGAAGAGCGATGGGTTAAGATTTCCGATATGCGAAATCTTAAATCCTGCGATCTGTGAAAAGTTATTTCAGCCAAATTGCAATGTGGCGATGCGACTGCAACTTCGCTTCAGCACTTGTATTGTTTAAATGTTAAGGGTTTGTTATATTCCACAACGTGCAATCGGCGAGATGTATGTCTCCCGACCTGTGATATATATTATGTTACGATTTGTGATGTGCTATGATTGGTTGCATTTTGTGGGACCCAAGAACCCTATTCTATGTGTATGTAAGCTGTTTAAGGCTATGTGTGATCTTTTTTAAACGTAAGCATTGTTTGATCGTGAACGTGTATGTTTAATGAAACTCTGATATTGTATTCCGCTGTGTAACTGTCAAGCCATTAACAGTTGGGAGTGCGCATGTGGCCACCGCCCTAACCATAAATTTTAATGCATGGCTTTATTGGCGGAGCGGATAAGGTTCAACCCTAATCTAACTCCAGTTAACTGAAGTTCTCCACTTTTAGTGGAGTTTTCTTAGGAGATATTGGGAAAAAGTATAGAAGGCTCAATTTTCAACTATTATGAGGAATAAAGAGTCATTATTGACTAATTCAAGCATTCTGGAGCCATTGGTGAGGTTTTCAGAGCCAGATGATGAATTATGAGCATGATTTTGCTTCAGAGAAGTTCCAAGGGCCAACAGGAGCCACCGGGAGAATGAGGCCTAACCAGGGCAGCCAAAGGCCATTCCTAGGAAACCAATAGTCATTTTTTACTATCTTGAACCTTCTGAATAAAATTATAGGGTTTGTAGAAGCATTTGGAAACTTCTAGAGCTGAATAAGCCAAAGGTAAGTTTCAAGGAGCCTAGTGCCACCAAGTGTTGGAGGCATAGAACGGGGAGCCTAAGTTCATTCTGAGCGAATGAACAACCTATTTTTGATGATTGATATGTGTTGGAGACATTAGAATAGGTTTTAGGAGCAGAAGAGGACTTATAGGAGAGTTTGTGCCACAGATAAGCTCAAGGAATCTCAAGGACACCGACCGAAGAGGTCAAGCCCAAGGGGGCCTAGGTCCATTTCCAGAGATTGAGCAAAAAATACAGGGTATTTTCGTATTATAAACCCATTGGTACAATCCAAATAACCATTGGAGTTGAGAATCATCTTGTAAAATAAATTTACCATCTTAATCCCAAAGACTCAAGTCCATTGACGGAGGCTCAAGGAGACGTAGCCTAAGTGTTGTTTGCTATTATGTGTTGTTGGTTAACTTGATGCAATTTATGGTTGCTGAACATGCTTTTAATCAGCTTAAACAAAGGTTTAATTTCTCACACATAAAGCCTTAAACCAGTTAAAACACATACACCTGAATCAAGAATTCAATTCCGCACATGCATGTATAAGAAAGATCCTTGATTTGTTTTCATTGAGTGGGAGGTGCTTGCATAGCAAAAAAAGTCAGCCACCTGTTAGGGTCCTATAAATATAGGATTCATAATTTTGATTTGACTTTGTTAAAAATCTTGAAATATTGTACATACTTTTCTTTCTGCAAATGTATTCCCAAATTAAAAAATGAAAAGAGGGTATGTCCTAAAAGAACAATCAAAGGACAAAAATAAACAAATAAAATAATATCAAAAGAATATTAAATATGAACCCCAAACAAAAAAGAGATAAAATATATCATGAAAGTGTTGCACACTCCAATGCCACTACTTTAGTTACTTTTCACTACAAAAATAATGATTATGTGCAGTTTTTTCAAAATGCCATAATCAATGATAAGTTAAATAGTTTAATCTTAACTTTTTCATGCTTTAAATTTCATGTTTATAGATAGAGAATAAAGATCTATCAAACAGTTTAAACTTGACAAATCAGTAGATAGTTAGAGAATAAATGAGGAGCTCAATAGTTTAATCTGAGCCCTTGGATGAAATAAGGTTAGAATTAGATAGTTTTATGCTTTAAAAAGAAAAAATGGATTTAGGGTTGCAAGCTTAAATGCACCCATGCAAATAATAAAAAAAATTTTATAATAATTATGGGTAGGTAGAAAGCAGTTGTGCAAGGCATGTAATAAAACATCATCTAGAAAAATTACTAATTTACCCTCCCCCGCAATGTTCCAGTATTCAAAACCTTCAGTTAAAAAGGCTCAGAGCATTTCTCTAACTTTTGTTGGGACCAGACCTAAGGGTTAATGACTGATTGGTAAAAAGTACTGGATTCCCTTCACAAAATCCTTTTCCTCAACATGGCCACCCTTTTCCAAAAATATAATCCCTTTTTCTAAGTAAAACATATTTTTTTCTTAGAGAAAGTAAAACCCCCCTTAACTAATCTCATTCCATGCAAAAAACATTAGAAAAACCACAAAATATAATTTATCCTAAGTATTATGTGTAAATGTTTAAATGGGACCATTATTGTGCTCAAATGCCAATTTTACACTTTACTTAGTTGATATTATATGTATTTCCGTTCATTTCATATTAACTTTAATATAATGTATTAACTCCCTATTTACCCTTTAGCTCGTATTAATATTAATTCACGTTATATATTAATTCCCCACCCAAATTTTAATTATAACCTATAGTCTTAATTCCACACATGTCGAATATGCAGAACTCACTATATATATCAACCCTCGCCACATTAAGTTTCCCGAGCCCCACGCCTTTTGACGAACAGCTCCATCGCATGACCCGCACCGTCGATCTCCATGACCCAGATCTGACGACGGAGATGGCCTATCGCATATCCAAAGGTGCGATAGTTAACCAAACCTCAATCTTGCGAAAAGAGTTGTTTTCACGCCTTCTCTCCCCTCAACATGTCCTATTCCCATTCGATCGCATCACCCAAAAAAATCTTGCTTACCACCTTCTATCCATGCGAAAACCATTGACGATCTTTTCTCCTCCCCCGCTCCCAAACCATTAAACCATTTGATTTGATCGCCAATTGAATTCATTCAATGTTAAATAAAAAACAAAAAAAACTGCCCGCCTACACCATTTTTTCACCATTTCAGTTAGAACTTGTGCACAGAAAGAGTTGTTAACCCAATAATAGAGTTTCCGACTCAATTTTAAGCCTAAATTGGAACTAAACTCACCAAATTACTACTAAGAACCTCATAAATCCTCCGTTGTCCCAGACAAACCCTCCTTGCAGACCTCTGTTTCATTAACAAATTGTTTAATTTTTGCAAGTTATTCTCAGAATATGAAATTGGGCCAACAGTTTCAATACTAGTTTACAAAATTGTTTGCTCCAAACAATTTGTATACAAAGAAAGAATTAAATCAAAGTCAAAGAGCATCAGAGTTAAAGTGTATAAGATGAAAGTCAGGGTGAAAGTCAAATCATAAAAAAACAAAGCACTCAAGGTAAAACAGTAAAAGTAACAATAGAGGCAATAATGGTTAATAGAGATAAAAATACTTTCACCAAAAACAATGAATTTTATCCAAATTAAAAGTCAAAATAGTTAAAAGAACAATAAGGTTAAAAGATGAAAACAGAGCAGGAAGGGACATTTTTGCAGAAATTTCCTTTTTAAGTCATATTTTTTCAAAAACTATTGTGACCAATCCAAGATTAATTTTGCAAACCTGGAAGAGTTTTATGTTCCTAAGAGGCCAATATACAAAAACCTATCTTACTTTTTACACAGGTATTACAAAATGAGAGATACATGCACATATTTACAGCCTACTTTTCAGACTGTGCAAAATTCTGTTTTACACATATTTTTGAAGAACCTATTATGAACAACTGGTGTTGAATTTTGGGAAACTGAGAGAGGTTTATCTCAGTAACATCTTTATATACAAAAACCTCTTTCACAATTTACATATCTATCTGGGATTGAGATATAAAAAGGTATCATGGGACCCAAAGTTAACATAATTTATGGAGCAAAATGCACAAAGGAAGGAGACAGTTAGTGACTTGGAAGCCTCATCATCAACTAAGAGTTGATATCAAATTTGAATTTATCCCCTTTGTCACCATCAATCCATAAGTATAGCACAAAATATATTCATTACTTTTGAGTGTCCTTTATTTAAGTTCTATTTATGTAAAACAGTGTGAGATATTTGTAAACCAATCTTTATATTTTTTCAAGATATTCTAGTTTAGAATTTGTATAAATACTTCATCCTTTGAAGCGTTATTGTGGAATAATTGCTGAAGATTTCTATAGTTATTTTTGCTGTACCGGAAGGGTTTCTTGTAGCAATTTCAAGTAGCAAACTGGATCAAAACCATAAAGCATCATATTTCAGGATTCATATGATGAGCCATTGAAGTGAAGTACTTTCTTCTCTCATTGTTTATCTTCTTATGTTTTACATGCATTCATAAATGTGTTCTAAATTTGAATGATAAATTAGGATTATTATTACAGAATTTGTTAAAAGCACTCTTTCTTGAACTATTTTTCATTTATATGTTTTCTATTGATATCCAGAGTAGGAAACCCTTAATTTCTCCCTCTTTCGAATGACCTCTGTCTTCTCCTTCTTTATCCGTATCAAAGAATTCTTAGATGCTCTTTATCCCGATTAAACCACTTCACCAATTAGCATTCAAATATATTTAGTGACTTATCTATCTTGCCCTGAAAATATTTTCCTTTTGACCTTGATTTTGAGTTGTTTGCTTGACATATTGACTCCTTTTTCCCAATGGAAAACCAGATCTATTACTATCCATCTCATTTAGTTATTTTTCCCACCAACCAAACCAAATCTTAAAACCAAATTTCCCTTATAACTAGCCTAAAATCATATATAAAAACAAAGTTAATTCTTATAGAGAGAGCCCTCTCTAAACCCTAGGAAGGCTATATCCTAGAGTTTAAAAGTATGTCTGTGGTTACCTCGGACTATTTCTTTCTTTAACTTTGAGAAATTACTGAGTGATAACACCACCCATATCAGATCACAACATCAAATTGTAGATTTTAACACAAATTACATGCACATTTTTCAATTATGGTAACTAATATTTGTAGTTTATGTATTGACATGTCACATTATATCAAATGCAGTTCTTATTTATTGATATGACACATTTTATTTAATAGTAAATTTTTTACTAAAACCATTTTTCAAATGTTCCCTTTCCTTCAAAGAGTTGAATTTTTAATATGTATAAATTCATTTTATTTGTGTAAAAAATAAATAAGAAATGAGATTTTAACTTTAGCGTCAAACCATTTGTAGGCATTTTTCCAAGTAGTGGTATTACATATAAATTCATTTTAACTTAGTGTAAAAAACAAATCAACTTTGTGTAAAATATAATTCAGAAAATTTTACTTTAGTGTAAAAAATTCAAACCATTTTTAAAGACATTTTTCCAAATAATTGTCGTTTTTCCAAATAGGTAAATATCTTCATTCATATATATAAGGTTTATTTGCTCATCTTGACTTTAAAATCCAAACTAATCAATACACAACACAAATCTCTCCCAAATAATTAAAGCAAAACACAACAATTATAACACAAATTAGAGAGATTTTAAAACATTGCAAATTTCCTTTTTTTTTCCTCACCAAACAAATATAAGAATTAAAGAAAACAAATGAAAACACAACAAAAAGAGATTAAAAAAAACAAATCTAAACACAAGACAAATCATAGGGATGAAAGATAATAAAGAGATTAAATCATTGTAAAAGGAAAAAAAATCATCCCTGACATTAAAGAGATTAAAACATTGTAAAAAAATCACCTTTGAAATTGAAAATATTTAAGCAATGTAAAAATCTTGACATTAATGACAGTGCCACAAATTGAATTTAGTATATATTTTTTAATTGTATTATTTTTTCTTCACATTAGTAAATACTTAGTGGGCATTGCACGTGTGCAGTGTGGGTCAAAGAGATTTCCACGTTACTAGTATGTGTCGTTTTATCCCTGCATTGCCTCACCTTGCATTTCGTGTTCACTCTCGGGTTACAATATACCTCAGACATACACATTCTGTTCCTTGATATTCATCAGTCCCTGTGAATTTTAACAAATCAAAGGTATAATTACTATCAATTCCTTTAGGGTTTTATATTGATGTAGTCAGTTATTTGTATTACGGTGATAAAAAATTATCAGTTCAGTAAGTGTGTTATGCATTTCAAGGTATTAGAATAATCCACCGATTTTAAAAGTTTTTTAATAGCAACGGAGAAGCCAAATTGGTGCTTTGAATGTTGCCTCTCAAGATTCCAACAAATTGGTTTTGCAAGGTAAGGAAGAGTTGCATTTTCTGTTTTTTCATATTTAATGCAATTATAATTGATCTGATGAGACCATGGGTATTGTAATGATCAGCTTAAGAAATTGAAAGAAAACGTTTTTGTTTTTAAGGGTCGTACTATCAATTTAGTAAAAATTTTAAATTTACACCCTCTATGGAAAAAATTTAGACCTGTTTTTTTTTTTTTTTAAATCTAAATTTTTTAACAGGAAAATCCCTATTTATCAGATATAGTCTAAACCAGTTTTCTCTCATGCATGCTTGTTTATGTCATTGCTACCATTTTTGGGAAAATACTTCAAGAAAATTTTCCTTCAACGGGAACAGTCTTGAGAGAGTTAGGCACAACGAGGCATCACATTGATGGAGAGGTTCAAAGCAATTGAAAGGGATCCAGAACATGAGGGAGATAGGTGGAGCAGAAGTCATTTGGGATTTATGATCAGCAAGGGTACAAATGTAATGGATGCGATCTGAAATATCATATTGTTGATATGGAGGAAGTTGCAAAAATCATTGATGAAATTTTTAGGAAAATGCTGGGATCTGGGGCTCTAGATCTTGCTTCCAAAGCTCACAATGTTGGAAAGTAACAAGCTATTGTACGCGATGAAAAATATGATGAACCTTTTATCCCAAAAATGGAGACTCGTTTAGCCTATGGAATTTCGATCGATGATGGTACAATGATTCAGCGTGATGACAACAAATGTGGAGTTTTGCAACATCTATCATGTTATACCTCAAAAGGTTGGTGAAGAGGTTCAAACAGAAAATCCCTCTATGTTTTATTGTGAATTTCGTCACATCAATCGTGTTGATCTATTCTTTGAAACAGTGGCATATCGTGTACTTCCAACAAAGCTCAATACATCGTTCATCTTAGGGGAGGGGTCAAGTCCATTACAAAATGTAGAGAAACCATTTATTTTTACAAGGTCAGACAAAGATCTATTACAGATACCTGGTTACGATCTGCAGGTCTGGTGCATTCTTCTTAATGACACAATGTTGTTTAGGATGTAATGGCCATAATATGTTGATCTTCAGGTTAATGGAGTAAATGTGCACGTGACAAGTAGGCCAGGTCCTCAGTTGTTAGGATTGAATGGGTGTGATGATGGTGCGAGGATCATAGCTTACAACAGGGAAGGAACCAACAAAGTTTCATTGTCGACTTATGATGCTCGAAAAATTTGTTTGGGTGTGAGGATTATTAAACGTCGAACTTTTGAACAGGTTTTGTGTTTAGTGCCTCATGAGATCGAAGGTGAAACTTTAGAAGAGGCTCTTGCTTGTGTTCGATGTTGTATTGGTGGTTGTGGTTCTCTAGAAAACAGTGAATATGGTGATAGTGATCTTGAATTTGTTTCATATTCTGTTATAGTGATTCTATTTCGCCCAATGAGTGGATCACGTATAAGAGTAGTTGGAAGGTAGATCTCATTGAATGCGGTGCGTTCAAATGCGTCAAGTTAGAGCGATGAATGACCAAGAAAGTGATGACAACATGTTCAAATGTGACCATAGGTTTGAGCCACGTGTTATACTTTTATTGGAGGGATGAGGAGGAATTTAGAGCACAGGGATTGGTTGGGGTGAACAATGTCTGCTCATCCCAACCCTGTAGATAGAACGCCTTCAGCATAAAAATATGCATGCCAAAATTTTAAAAAATCAATACTTATCCTATAGCACTATTTTCCTTTTAATTATTATGCATATAAAGTTATTAACAAGATACATAGTTAAATTTGAGCAGGCATAATTTCCACTCGTGCGACACTTGTTTAAATAAATTAATGAATGGAATATTATTTTTGTATTTATTTACAAGCATTAACCATTCATTCATTTATTAAATTAAATAGCTAATTCATTTCCTTTCATAACCATGATGTCATATTGTATCCCATCTAATCCAAGATCCAACATTTTACATTTGTTATCGTTAATCTATTCATATAGGAGTTTTTCATATGTGATGAAGGTTCAATTTTTATGGGAGTGTTTTTTCTTTCATATTACCATGAAGGAAGCTCGAAGGTAGTGATCAATGTGTGTTGCTTATATTTCACTCCCCATTGAAATATAAGTGGATCAAATTCCACCCTCTTATCACCATTTAGATTGGACACTAACTATTATGACTACAACCATATTTTTTTGAAGTGATAAGTGCATGGGGATCATTCTTGATCTTGAAGGAAATCAAGAATTAAATTTTACATATGGAATATGTGATGTCGTCAATAAGCAAGAAAAGGTTTTGACCTAACACTCTTGAATATTGTGAGTATTTTGTTTTTGTATTTAATAAAGAGAATAATGATGGAAAATATTGGTAGACCATGAGCACTTATAGGGGCTATGATTCTACAAGTGGGGAAGGCGAGGTTTCTAATGGATTTATTCATGTTTAAACATTCTATGTATTTCCTATCTATATTAGTTTATCATCTTTGTCTTCTTTAAGCATGGAGTAGTGGAGAAAACCATACCTAGGATTAAACCACCACCCCTATAATATAGTAATGTGTCTCCTCTACATTATTGGAACAAGAAGAAGTAGTTGGTGAAACCTTCTTGGTGTAATTCATGCATGGAAAATTTGTATGGATGGAGAGAGGTTGTTAGAAAACAAAGAAGAGGAAGCTTTGGAGTCTAAGAGAGAAGAAAGGAGTTATTACAAAATAGATGAGATCTGCCATGAAAATAAGGATATACACATGTTAAGAAGAGCCAATGAACTAAAAAATTATACAAGAGTTTAGAGATAATATTTGGACCTTTGTATCTCCACACTTAAGGGCATATGGGAGGAAGAATTTTTCAGGGACTATTTAGAAAAGAAGGAAGTCCTCTTTGTTATATTTGGGGTGGGTAATATGTGTACCTAGAGTTGCTCTATCTTCAGGAAAATTCTGTAGTGATATTTGTCTTGGCCTGAACCCCATTTAAGATGATTCAAAATCTCATTCTTCCTACTTTTCCCTAGTGGTATCATAGCCTATAGTGAACTACCTATGGTTGGGTGGAGATCACTTGGTATTTTTTCATTAGTTGGTATTCCTCCTTCCATACAAATAACTTATTTGGTGAGTTATGTTCTTTTACTGGAATTTGTCTATGGTGATAATTCTTCGTCAATGGGATTTATTGCACAATTGTTTCAATTTGGGTTGATTTCTTGTAGCATAAACCACATGTTACAACATAAAATAAATTTGTATACTCAATTCAATCTCACAATTCAATCACAAGCATGGGGAAAAACTTGTGCATTGGTTACTATGTACATACAACATTATATTTAATTCAATTGAATATCTTGCCTACCTTTTGCAAAATGTTTTTTATTGTGCATTATGGTTTTTGTCTTTTGAAGTCACGCATACTTAAATACATTTTTGGGTATTGAAATCCTGTCAAACTCTAACAACATATTGATGCTAAAAATTCTTTGAGTCTTTATAATTGATATCAAGAGAGGTTGCTGAAAATCTTGCATTGAATGGATTCGATTTTTCAACATACCATATTGTTGTATTTAAATGTATATGCCATGTCTCTTTCTATTTTCGTCCCTCTAGAATTATGTAGATGAAAATATAACCATGTGATATTTATGATTTAAGTGGAAAATATTAATAATTGTAATCCGCAATTTCACTAGTTCCATTCTTTTGGAGAAAGAGGGTGTGTGTGCAATTACATGCATTCTTGTGTATACGTGATAGAGAGTCGCAGAAGGAGTTTTTGTGGGAATCCTAAAATAAAAATTGAATTCAATGGTTGGGGAAGAAGGCATTTTAAATCCCTAACTAATAAAGTTGAGGGTTATTTTCTCATGTTTGTAATAATTCTAGTGAGGTAATCTAATGTTTGTCATATTCATAAAAGTCTTACAAGTTCGCTTTCCTCATGAACAAGTTTGATGTATTAGTATGACCTTCTCCTTTATCCATTAGATATTTTAGCTTTCCACATACACTGTTAGACACCGAATCCTCAAGTATTGGGGGGAATATGTAAATATGTAAATAGAGCAATTTGAATAGTTAGAAAAGACATTGGAATTGGAATCCCAAAGGTCACCACTCTAATGTGTATAATGATGTTCACATTAATGAAAATACACAATTGGGAGTTACCTTACTTACCTGACATGGTATCAATGAAAAAATCCCAAATTTAGGCATTATTATGCCCCTTGTAACTCTTACCTTCCACTCTTCCTAACACCTCTATCAATTCCTCATGTTGGAAGAAATGCCTCTGCAACTTTGTCTCTCTCTTATTGTGGTAATTGTGTGCTTGCTCTCTTATTTGTGGGTCAATACATGCACATCCAATGTTACTTCCTACATCATAAAGTGTAACCTAGCCTACCTCCAACATCTTGGACATAATGTGTCTCTGCCATTATGATAGCCATTTTTTTGGAACAACGAAGAAATCTTCATGTCCACATAGGTCCCAAGTTTTGATCCTTAAAACAACTATTACCTACATAACAAATTTGGTTCCTTAAGATATTTCTTGGTTGGTTTGTTGCTCAAGAAATTGTGAATGATGGTCATCCAATGTATGGCCTTATATTTCCTTTCACTGCTTATTACGTGGCCAAAGTACAACGCATCAAGAATTATAGGACTCTAGCGAGCTCCCCCAGAAGAACCAATTTTACAAATTTCAGGATTTCACGAGACAAAATGGTGTGCTTATACTATAGTGTGATAAGGATGCATGTTCCTCGATGCCTCAGGTAGACCTGGCTTGAATTTTTTTTTTAACCACACTAAAGCTTATCATGCCTTGTGTTCAATCTGTCCTTTAAGATTGTGTCTTTCCTCGGTTTACTCAAACTCAATTTTCTTATTTCTAGACTAGTGCCAACTATCAGAAGTGGTAGACTTGTTAGAATTAAAGTGTTACTATTGGTCTTTTACTTCTACGTGTTCTCCCTCTTAAGTTTTAGTTACCACCTACGAGGTAACCAAAGGGCATTGAGGTGCTGGTGATGGTGGTCATTCGAAGGTAATCAAGGAAGCTAAAATTGGCCATTGTCTTCATAAATTGTTGGTTCCTATCGATTACGAGGTATTTTGGCTTGGGAAATGTGCCAAGGTTTTCTATATTCAAGTTCATTTTCTCAATCTAATTTAATATTTGATAAATATTTCCCTCTCTTACTAGTGTTTCTAAGCACAATTATAGCATGGACTATTTATGAACTATTGTACTTTGTAGCATATTTTTCCTTCTAGTAGGATAAGTAGAACAATATTCTCCCTTTCTCATATTTTATTTTAAATATTTGTGTCTTTTCTCTTTATAAAATGGTTCTTTCTCTTCAAGTAAGATATTTTAGCATAATATTTAAGCTTTAATTTTTCAACTATATAGAAGGAGAGAACTCTTACCTTGTAAACATTTGAAGAAAATGAAATTATTATTGGTTTTTTGTGGATAAATTCCTTCTGCGGATAGAAGCAATATCCCTAGACCTAATGGCTTAGTCTAGAAACAATCAAGACAAAATTGTAATGTTTTCCTTTGTGATATTTGAAATATGAAAGGAATACCTACTTGGAATATGATGTAATCTTCCTCCTTCTCATTGCTTGTTAGCTCCAACTCCAACTCCAATTTCTATAAGTGGAACCTGCAAAGCATCCAAAATAAGCAAGAGAACCAAAACATACAAAAAGCATATACAAACAACTCTAAACAAGAATCCAAGGATTCATGTTCTACATATGCATAAATAAGACATACATATAGGAGAAACATTGCATTTTTGTATTAATAATGACAGGAAAATATTACAACCCTTGTAGGCCTTGGCCTTGTGAATCTCTCCCAGTTATCTTGTCCTTCCTTTTCCACAATAGTAACCCTTCAATCACACCACAAGAACATGTATGTATTATGGACCTCTAGGCACAAATTAGTAGCATAAGGGCATAATTCAGAGTCTCCAAAAGCCAACCCATACTCTATGGGAAACAGTGAATTTATAGGGTAAAAGAGGTGATTTTGAATTTACCATTCTAGGGCTTAGATCCACATTAGAGGGAGGTAAGTTCTAGGATATAAGAGATAAGACCTAAATATTAGGAGTTCAAAATATAATCCAACATTAAATGGTTGAAACCACTTCCAAAACTTCTAGAGAGAGAAATTTCAAAAAAAAAAAAAATCTTTTATTTTTACTCATTTCCAACTATCATCACACTTTTTGGGAAAGAAACCTGTGCTTCCCATCGCAGTTTCTATGTGTGTAACCTGCATTAGCACAATATATTTTAAAGGTAAGTGTGATGACCTAAAAAATTAAGATTTTTAGCCAATGCAATCCATGTTTCTTGTAACTTTTGGAAAGAGAAATATTTTGGCTTTGTAGGGTATGATTGAAAAGTTTTAATGGATGATGATAGATCCGGGTCTAGGGCCATTTTTTTGGATGCAACAAAATGACTTGTAATACTTTCATCATTCCTTCCAACCTCCACTCAAAATATTTGTTAAATATGAATTCTCTCATCTCCATTTTTAGTGTTGTGCTCATTAGGAAATAAAACTACCATGAATGGTCGAGAAATATCAGGCACGCCCTTATCTTCAATGACTTATGGAAAATTGTCTATGAAGGAGAAGGTGACAATGCACCTGTCAAACCTAAGTCAGATAAAGAACTCGCCATATGGGAGAAAAAGGATAACATGGCCTATGCCTTGATTGTTTCTATTTTAAGTAAAGAGGTGAGTCATCATATTCCTTTTGTTGATTTTTGTGGACCTATGCATGTTCCTTCTACAAATGGAAATAAATATATGACGACTTTTATTGATTATTTCACAATAATTTGTTGTGTATACATGTTGAAAAGTAAGTCAAAATCTTTTGAAACTTTCAAAAACTTGCATGCATGTTTTGAAAATGATGCACAATCACATATTGGCTATCTTCGTATTGATAATGGAAAATAATATACTCTAATGGATTTTAAAACTATATTCACCAACATGGGATTCAACATCAAAAAGCTATACCATACAATCCTCAAAAAAATGGCATAGCTGGAAGAATGTACAACACAATATTAAATATGGTTCACTCAATGATGTTTTTTTTTAAATGTAAAGCTAATTTTTTAGGTTGATGTAGTTCTATATGCAGTATAGACACACTAGCAAAAACAAGACTCCTTATGAAATGTGGTATGGCCATCTTCCTTCCCAAAGGCATCTCATGATCTTTGGTTCCACCTATTATGCCTTGATTCTCAAGGAACAAAGAAGCAATCTTGATGTAAGGAGTAGAAAGTGCATCTTCTCGTGGTACTAAAAT
Source organism: Pinus albicaulis (assembly GCA_034641835.2). Taxonomy (NCBI): domain Eukaryota; kingdom Viridiplantae; phylum Streptophyta; class Pinopsida; order Pinales; family Pinaceae; genus Pinus; species Pinus albicaulis. The sequence continues at coordinate 642,093,239 of CM076578.1, read as the reverse complement.
ACCACCAAAGCATATCGTCTCTAGGATGACGTAAATAAAAGTTTATATTATCTAGAATGTGAATTTTATTTAATATTCCAAGATAGACAATATTTTTTAGCAGCAGCTTTATTGTTTGGATAGATTCAATCATGTAAAAACTTATCATGAATTTAATAATGATATTCCACATCTTGAAGGGGGGGGGGGGGGGTCCTTATCTTGGATCAATCTATGGAATTTATTTCTAAATCACTCTCTCCCCCTCATGAAGTTCCAACCACTTCTTCATATCAGGAATACCCTTTGAGCGATGTGAATTAGAGGATTGGAAGACTAAATATTGATGCAACCTCGTCTCAATCAAAAAAGCAATCTGGACCATATTAGAAAGGTCCTCCAAAATGGCTCATTAAAACACTTGAAAGTGTTCATATAGATGAATTTGGAAAGACAGGAACTAGAAGCTCCACCATAAAAAATGGAGGTAATGTAGATGATTTTTATTCAATTGATGATATGATTGTTTCTTATAATTTTGAATTAAATGTGTATACTAATTTTTTAACCAACTTCCTTTAAATAAGTTGACTGTCATGATGAATGGAAAGAAGTGATGAGGAAGGATTATGATTCTCTCATAAACAATGGAACATGGAAGTCGGTGGACCCTTGATTTGGAACCAAACCAATTGGATGCAAACGGGTCTTTAAGAAGGATTATAAATAACAGCAAGTGGGCCACATCCAAACTCTCTTTTTCTTGGCGAATAAGAATAGATGGAAAGTTCATCAAATGGATGGAGATATTGATTTCCTTAATCGAGACTTGAAGGAAAATGTTTTTATGTCTCAACGAAAAGGTTTTGTTGTGAAGGGACAAGAACAAAAGATATGCAAACTCATCAAATCCTTGTATGTCCTAAAACAAGCACTACTAGCTTGGTATGAAAAATTGAATGAACATCTTCTGTAATTAAATTTCAAACACTTTAATCTTGATGATGCAAATTTATTTGTCAATAAAGTTGGAAAATTTGTTATCTATCTTGTGTCACATGTATATTATATATTGATAACACAGAACAACAAAAACTATATTGCATCCGTAAAAAAATAATTGAGGAATGAATTTGAGATGAAAAATTTGGGACACCTTCATTACTATTTAGGCATTGAAGTGATCCAACATTCATAATATATATTCCTCTATAAGAGACTTACATTGGGAAATTGTTGAACAAGTTTGGCATGGTTGAAGGCAATCCTTTTTCCACTTCAATGGAACAAAATCTATATCTCACATCTAAATAAGGAAATGAATTTGAGGATGCAACTAAATAGAGATAGTTTGTGGGAAATCTTATCTACCTTACCACTACCATACTAGAAACTTTTTTTTTTTGTTGGAATCCTTTCTGGGTTTATGTGAAATCCTTGTGAAGGACATTAGTTTGATACAAAAAGAGTTATAAAGTACTTGAATTGAAATTTTGTACCCAAATATTCACAGGTGGATGAATTTATCTTGATTGGATATTTTGATTCAGAATTTGACGGAGATAAGGAGAATGGAGTGTCTACTTTAGGTTATGTTATGAGGCTTGGGTTAGGATTTGTCTCCTAGAGGTCATGAAAACAGTTAGTTCTAGTAGAATCCACAACAAAGGAAGAATATGAGACAATCGTAGAAGCAACCAAAGAGATTGTGTGGCTTGGGAAAATTATTAAAGATTTGTAGGAGAAACAAGTGAACTATGCTCCCACTATAATGGAACAGGAAAATACCACCTAAAATAGATCTAGAATTTAGTGTATTTAAGTTCACGAATTGGACACCTTTTCTGGTGCAAAAATGGGCATAATCAGGTATGTTTATCATACCACCAGATTTAGCGACGCCAAAAATGGTGCCAGAATTTTGCGCCAGAAATCACACCATAAATAGTGCTAGGCATAACACCGGAAATAATTCCTAGAATAGTGTCAGAAAGAATGTCAAGAATAGCACCAGTTTTAGCGTCGGAATACCGTCGTAATTTTCTTCCAATTTGGCTTATGATTTGGCTTCATATTTTGCGTCCATTTTTTCTTCTTGTTTTTCTTCTAGTTTTGCTTTTAGTGTGGCTTCCAATTTTGCTTCTAGTTTTGCTTCTATTGTGGCTTCCAATTTTGCTTCCATTTTTTCTTCCTTTTTTGCTTCCAAGTGATGAGAATAGTGTCAGGATTTGAGTCCAGTTTGGCTTATGATTTGGCTTCTCTTTTGCTTCTCATTTTGCTTCTAGTATGGATTCCAATTTTGTTTTCAATTTGGCTTCCATTGTTGCTTCTTTTTCCACTTCCAAAAATGATTATTGTTTTGCATATAGTTAAATTAATATGTTTTATTTCAATTTAATTAGTTAAATATATCATGTCTATTAAACAAGTTATATGATTATACAGTAAGTCATATGAATGCATTTGAAACATTTTATAGGATAACATTTATAAATAATTTTCAAGGAAAAAAATTTCCATACAAATTAAAAACATCATTATACTTATTAAATCTCCATCAAAATAGAATCTACAACATCTAGTATATATAAAATAACCATATAATTGTTTTTATCTCAGACTTTTGTTGATCAGGTGCTCAGTGTTAAGCTAAAAAATGGAAGTGCTCATAATCATTCAGAACCTGAACTACCACAAAGTTCTTATTTCCAAGAATCCGGCGCACTTCGTTTCATCGAAAACCGACTCTATATGCGAAAGTTAGAGCCTATTTTCCATTTACTCAAACGGGTAAAATTTTGAAAATAAAGGGACAGGCAGCAGCCCAGTCAGCAGTTCGTACTGTTGAAGTCGTATCTGACTATGAAGTTGGTCAAAGTGGTCAAAGGCTCCTTCGGGCGAATCAGGTGGTGACATTTGTCATTTTTTTATTGGTTGATGAGTTGGGTGATTTGTTGCATTTTTATTGGTTATTGGAATGAGCCAATGGGAAGACGACACATGGTGCAGCCAGGGGCCGCCACATGCCCCCTCCCAAATGTTGAAATATGGCTATGTTCAAAGGTATAAATTCATATTTTTATGGTGGAAAAATCATATGGCGGACGGGCGGAGGTCGGGGTCAACCCCGCAACCTCCCCCACACAAACGCAACAACTTACATTATGCCCACACCATGGTTCTTACCATTCTATGCACATGGTATATATCTGTTTTAATACAATGTTGTATGCGGGGGTAATGCGAGGGCCAACCCATGACCCATATGATCTCCAACCATGACCACGAAGCACTCCAACTTAATCGTGCCATTAGCACGCATTAACCCGCACTTAATTACATTTAAACTCTCACTTATCCTTAATTAAATTGGTCTTATCTTGGCAACAAATTTGGTGGAGTTCGCCATTTTTGGTGGAACTCCCAATTTAGTGTATTTAATTGGAGTTCTCTCTAGTTTTGGAGGAGTTTTCCTAGGAAAAATTGATTGAGCCATAACTTTTGCAAAATTTGATCAATTTTGGCTCCGAAAAAGTCTTATATCATAGCAGATTTGGACATTTTGAGCAGTTTGGAGCAGGTTTCAGGAGCGATAGAGGATTGTAAACATCACTTTTTTTCCATTTTGAGCTAATACAGAGGCCCAAGCCATGGAAGCTAGACCAAGGAGATGTAGCCCAGGAGGGGTGAACTCCTTCATCAAAATATTGTGTTAATGGATCATTTGATGGTTTGTTGTACATTTTATTGTTGTCATTCATTAATTTGTTTTAACATTAAAATGCTCATGAATTTAACATAAAACTTGACACAATTACATGTTTAACACTTATAAATACCACAAGGAAACCTATGAACATGAAGAAAATGATCAACAATTGTTTATAGTTCTGAAGATGAAATTAGCATAGCAAAACTAACAATCAGATTCATATCAAGGTGGTGTTAGAGAAAAGGTATATTCTTGATATTTGCTTGAATTTTGTGCCAGTAGGGTTTTAATGGTTGCAAATTTGTGATGCTTACAAGGTTAAAGTTGCAAAGAGGAGAAGGGAAATTGTTGGTTGCTAGTCCTGAGGTTAGGACCAGAAGAGGGAGAGAGACACAAGGCCAAAATTTCCACCCAAAGTTTCACTCCCAGCTGCACTTGAAGCACCTCAAGTTATATCTCTAGATGAGATTGAGGAGGTACAAGCAGTACTAGAAGCTGAGCTTGAATCCATAGCCATCATGTCAGGTGCAGGAGAGACTGAAGGTCTTTCAGAAGAGGAATCATTCTAGAAGGCTTTCTATGACCTAAATGACATGGTTAGGGTCATCTATGAAGAGAGGAGCACCAAGATGGTTGGAGGGAATTCTAAGTCTCCACATGGAGAGGGAACCTCAGAAGACAAAAAATGATGAAGAGAAGGATTCAAAGGGTAGTGGAGGAAAGATTCCTCCATCTCCACCATCTTCATTATCATCCTCATCATCACCATCAACATCATCAACCACTTCCCACTACAAGGAAAAGACCCTCTAGAAGAGGTTATAAAGGAGGTTTTTAGTGTTTATAAAATTGGCCAAAATTGTCAAAAAAACATTTGCTACAACATCCATTTTTGGTAACGGATATTTTGGCAGAGCTTCTAACGGAATTTCAACACAAGTAAAAAAATTGGGCGGCCGAAGGTTATTACGGACATTTTTTTCATCGGTGCACTATTAAGGTGTCAATGCACTGGTGCGCATCATCCAGACGGTCGACTCAGGGAAATCAAAGGTGCATGCACCAGGCCGTAAAGGTATAAAACCGCACCAGACACATTGTAGGTGATAAAATACACTGGTCCGTTCTAATTGGTATTGGGATTTGTGCAATTCCCATAGGTCGTATCAATGCACCAGTTTGTAGTATTATAGAAACGCACTAATAGTACGCAATATCACACAAATGCACCGAATGTTCTAATTCGTATTGGTATTTGTGTAGTGCCCATAGGTCGTACAAACACACCGGTGAGCAGTCTCACATAAACACACCGATGCATAGTATCACACAAACGCACCGAGAGTTATAATTGGTATTGGTATTTGTGCGGTGCCCATAGGTCGTAGAAATGCACTGATGCGCTTTATAATACAAACGAACCGGTGTACAGTAACTGACACGCACCGGTGTTAATTTTGTATTTTTTAGAAACATCGACCTGTGATAGTGCAGTTATTGTGATTTTTTTAAATTCATTATTCATCAAAAGTCGGAACATATCTTATAACCGTATTCATATCAATTAAATTTTTATTAGTGCATTTGAATGCGATGTTCGGATTAATTTTCTATATCAGATCATAATTATTGTGATTTTTTTAAAATCATTATTCATCACAAGATGACACATATCTTATAACAGTATTCATATCAATTAAATTTTTATTAGTGCATTTCAATGTGATGTTTGGATTAATTTTTTATATCATATCATCAGATAATTCCACATCTCTTCATTATAATATTTAATCATCCATAAATTTAATCAGTGGTGTTACATTTCACAGGGACAATGGAGAACGCAATAGAATAATTTAAAACATACATACATATATATATATATATATATATATATATATGAATAAGACAGTATTTTCCATACAAAATGGGACAATTATTGGTATCTCTTTGTCTTTCAATTGGGACATTATGTCCATTACATTAAACAAAATGTCTGATTTCACAGACAAATATTTCAGAAAATACAACGCCTTGCTTTGATATCCAAACATAATGATCATCATTCTTCGCTTGAACTGTTGTCACTCCTCGAGCTACTTCCATGACTTGGGTTATTTTGATGAATGTTTTGTTCATGGTGTTGATTATTTTCTTCTTCTTCACCTTCCATCTACAAACATTAAAAACAAACCATAATGAGTGTATATACATTGGTGAGAATAATTAAAATTTCAATATTAAATAATATACATCAATGTTAATTGAAAAGAAATGACATACCATTGCGAAAATTGACTCATGAACTATATACATTCTTTCAAAACCAAATTTCATGCCATCTTTCAAGATTTCATCTATTGGCATAGTTCCATACTTTGTTTCCTGCAATTTTTATATCCCATAACAAATCATATATTTAATATAAAATATTTTTTTGTTCTATTAATTATAGACGGACTAAGTAAAACAAGATCAATAGATGCTTACAAATTCCACAAATAATTTATGATATGCCAACATATACTCACAACCCATATTTAACCCAATGTCAATCAATTCGTCTGATGGTTATTTTTTGTATGTTAGCACCTGCTTTAAGACATTCAATGATGATTGTTGTAAAAGAACTTAAAATATACAAAAATTAAATTTATTTATGTTGTTATAAGGTAGTAACAATTACTCACAAACTTAGATATCAACCCTTTTCTTCCTTGTCGTCTTGTTTTATGTGCTGAATGGGTTCCATTTTCTTTTCTTTTCTGCAAGAAAATACTTGAAAATTAATATGTAATGCTAAATTGCTTATTTATTGTATCTAATGATCGAAAAATTCAATGATTATATTTCATTTGAAGCACATTGTTGTTGAGATGGCTCCTCATGCGATGCAATTTTGTCCATTTCTTTGACCATCTCCTTGTACACCTTTTTGGACATTCTTACTAGCATATTTCTGATATCAGCTCATTCATCTTTCGAGATTTTCATAATCTTCCTAAAAGTGTAACATGAAAATAAACTATTTAATTTTTATATTGATATATGAAAAGTAAATATAACAAAAGCGATATTTATAAATAATTCTAGAAAAACATTTAAAGGAATATTACTTTTTCATTCTTTTTTTTCTTTTTCTTTTCTTTTTTTTTTTTACGTTTTTGCTATTAAAAGTCTAACATGTCTCATTGACCAATTATCTTGAAACTCTTCCTGTATTTTAGATCAAATTTGGTTCTTCGAATCATTGGATTGATTTTTGTATTGTAAGTGGAAAGAACGTCTATACATTTGTTCCACTAGATCCCTCAAACTTTTGTAAAATTTTTTCCTCCTTTCATTAACCTCCAGCACCACTCTAGATGAGCTAAGGAACAATTCATTTTCATTTGCATGTTCTATTTTTTTTTCTTTTCTTAGAAAAACATTCATTTTCTAAGTTGTTGGTCCATGTAGAACATTAAACATATGTGAATTAATAGATTGTTTGAAACATGTTATCTAATAATTTTAAGTATATTATTAATAAAAATTTAAAAAAAAAAACTCATATTGGATCGATAGTATTTATTCATTCCCCTGATTCATCCTTTTGCAATTTTTCCATCAATATTTTACGCTCTTCTGGTCCTAGATCAGAAATAATCTTATTTAGCTTAATCATTTTATGGCTCTGCATGATACACAGTAAAAAATACATATTATTTAAACTTACATATACTTCAAAAATAATATTATTTGTAAATAATTTACAAAGAACTTGCATTTTTTGCTTTTCTTGATGTGCTATATCAGTATTTTTGTTACTTGATCTCTTTTCAGCCATTTCTTTATCAATATGAAACATGTACCATATCATTCATTAATATATTTTATAAATAAATCATCAACTTTTCAGGTAAAAAAAATGTCAATAAACCGGTGTGCTTTTAATGTTGTACGCAACGACGTCGGTGCGTCGTGTTCTTATAAACGCATAGCAAAAATAGTATAAAACATTGTACGGTGCTCTATGTCAATAAGGAGCACCGGTGCGTTATATGTTAACCACCGCACTGATTAACACAGACAAAATAATAAAAATCTTCTAGTGTTAGTTTTTGTAGCGTATGGTGTTGTGGAGGGGGCGGTGCGGCCTATTCTTATAAATGCCCCACACAAACATAGGACCACCATACGGTGATTTTTGTCAACAAGGAGACCTGGTGCGTTATACATTACATGATGCACCAATAAGCACAAAAGAAAAAAATGGTTTTTGCCAAACAGTACGTGTGTGGTGTGCTATAATTAAATAGCGTTCTGGTGCCCTATTTTGCATATGGCGCACGGATTAAAAATAATCTGTTTCTAAATTTTTAATCAAGAAGTATGTGTGTGTTGCGCTGTGATAATCCAGCGCACCGATACGCTAGGGTATGCAAGGCGCACCGATTAACAAAAAAATAGTTTTTTAAAAATTGATGCAAGGGCCGATATGGATTGGGATCTGACTATGCAAGTCGCCCTGTGGGTTAGATGTCATAGGCCTATATATATATATAGCAATAAAAACCCTATAAATCTAAAATGAAAATCCATAATTCTGAAATCACAGAAACAGGAAGAAGCAAGGGAAGAAAAAAAAAGAATGAAGGGTTTAGGATAAAATGGATTTTTTTTATTTATTTTTCCTGAAAAATGAACAAAAAAATTAATTTTCTTACTTACTGCATAAAAAACACTGCAAAAAATGTAAAAAAAACAATAAAATTTAATCACGAGATCATTTGAAATTATATGCTAAAAGGTTTGAATAACAAGAGGTTTGGAATTCTAATTGTATGAATAGTTCTGTTCGAATTTATTTCGCTGCTTCACAGTTCTCTCATGCTCCCTTGCTCCAGGTATGTCTCGTGAAAATCTCTGGCTGAATTTTTTTGCAAAAATAGTGAAATAATGAAAATTGTTTAGTATTTAAAGAATTGTTTTATGAAATTAGATTTTTGAAAATATTTTTCCGCCCATTTTTCAATTTACTGCTTTTTTTTCACTTAAAAAAAATAAAGTTGCGCTTTTTTCATTTGCGGATTTTCGTCACCGGTGCGTCAATTAATAACATCGCACCGATGCGTCAGTTAATAACATGGCACCGATGCGTAGTAACTAAAACGCACCAATACATAGTAACTAAAACGCACCGATGCGGTTAAATGTACATTAGCACCGATAACAATAAGTCCATTTTTAAGGCACCAAAATTACTTTTAGGTGTGTGCACTAAAATTTATTGTTGATTTTGCTCAAATGCAGGGAGAAAATATCATAATTATATTGAATGGACAATTATTCAAATCCAGCTTGTTCCATAATATTTCTCAAAGTCCATCACGGAGTTCTCCACATCCATCTCGAGACGTAATATTTACTTCAGTTTTTTATTTATATTTTCATTATCTAAGTGAATTTATGTTTTTTATCCATGTCAATTAGCTTAATAAAATTTATAATGTATACAAATTTGCAGGTTCATGCAAATTCAAAATTGAGTTCAGATGCACAAAATATTCAAATAGCTCCAAAACGTCGGAAGCTCTTATCAGGAGAAGCATACCGCAAGGCGCATTTGGTAGATGAAAATGAACATCCGTTTTAACCTGCCAATTGTAACAAAATTTGCATCTTCTAGCCAAAATCCCAGGACAATGATGGTAATAATAATTGTTTGGTATATTAATGTAATTATTTCAACGTCAAACAAATTAATTGTGCATTGTCAACATTCTTACTAATTTATATCATAGATTTTGTACTAATCATGTTCAAATATATTTTTTGAAATTATTAGGATCTAGTGATGATGAGCGACCTACCTACCATCTTTCGTTGAACTCCACGGCAATGTAAAATTGAGAGAAGGTTGAAATAAGAGAAAAAATCAGAGAGGAACAATACCAAGAATGGTTGAATCAACCATTGATTCAATTCCTGATACGTCCAGATTCACCAATTAGGAATGACTACAGTAATAGTAGTTCTTCACAAGCTGGAAATGGAGGAAATCAAATAGAGGTTGGTATGGATGATTAATTAAGGGATACGACCTCCATGGAGACAATGTTTTTAGATGCATTTCAAAACGATCATCAGCTAGGGGATGATTCTCATATCACTGAAACCTTTTTCGAAAGCCTTAAATTTTCTTCCACCACCCCTCTCTTTGGACCTGGCGGTCAGTCAAATTCTACCTAGTTAGGGGAAACAATGTTACTATTTGGTATAATAATTGTTTGGTATATTAATGTAATTATTTCAACGTCAAACAAAATAATCATGCATTGTCAACATTCTTACTAATTTATATCATATATTTTGTACTAATCATGTTCAAATATATTTTTTGAAATTATTGCGATTCTAGTGATGATGAGCGACCTACCTACCATCTTCCATTGAACCCCACGACAATGTCAAATCGAGAGAAGGTTGAATTAAGAGAAAAAATCGGAGAGGAATGATACCAAGAATGGTTGAATCAACCATCGATTCAATTCCCGCTACGTCCAGATTCACCAATTAGGAATGAATAGAGTAATAGTAGTTCTTCACAAGCTGGCAATGGAGGAAATCAAATACAGGTTTGTATGGATGATTACTTAAGGGATATGACTGCCATGGAGACAATGTTGTTAGATGCATTCCAAAATGATGATCAGTTAGGGGATGATGCTCATATTGCTGAAACCTTTTTCGAAAGCCTTAAATTTGCTTCCACCACCCCTCTCTTTGGACATGGCGGTTAGTCAAATTCTACCCAGTTGGGGACAATGATTTTACTGTATAACTTGAAAGCAAATTTTGGCTTGTCAAATGCATGTTTCTCGGAAATTTTGAGTTAAGTTACCATAAATTCCTCCCTTATATAAATTTGAGAAATATAATCACACAATGAACATTACAAATGGTCAATTTTATGAACGTTAATAATTATATTGGCATTAATGTACATTTAATATTTTCCATGATCACCAACTACAAGTTATTCAAAGATAAGGTTCTTTCGAGTGATAATGTCTTTCTCGGTAGCTGGGAAGGGGCAAAGAAATTGTTGAAAATCTTGGGTGTTGAGTTCATACCATATCATGCACGTCCAAATGATTGTATTCTATATAGAGGAGAATATGCAGACAAATATATATGTTCGAAATGTGGGCATGACAGGTATGGTAAATCAAAAAATAAGGGTAAATCACGTGGTCCTCCTTTTAAGATATTGAGGTACATGCCTATAATCCCAAGGATTCAAAGGCTCTTTCGTTGCAAAGAATTATCTATGTTGCAATTATGGCATGCCTCACACAGAAGTGAGTTGGGAGTTATGTGAATCCGATTCAATATCCATGAAGCATATAGAGGATACATGGCCCGAAAAATTCAAGGATGAAGTACGAAGTCTACGACTCAGCATAGCCATGGATGGCATCAACCCATATTCCCTCAAGAACACCAACTATTCTGTTTGGCATGTAGTAGTGATCAATAACAATATCCCACTATGGTTGACCATGAAGAATGAACATCTTATGTTGGCCCTCATAGTCCCTTGTAGAAGACAAGTGAAGAATATGGATGTCTACTTACAACCACTAGTAGATGAATTGAAGGAATTATGGGATGGGATAAATGTATACGATGTATCAAGACCCATCGCAACAGAGAGGAGTTTTACGTTGTATGGCATATGTGTTTACACGACACATGATTATCCAGGCTTAGGATTTTTCTCTGGTAAATTACATGTTTATTGATTTGTTTATATAGGTAACAATATTCTTTTGCATATTAGTTATTTAATTCATTGTAATTGTTCTGATCTTTATGACATTCTTTAACGTGCCATGCATATAAATTGTATACAATAATCTCGCAGGTCCTGTAACAAAAGGGTATTTTGGATGTAAATTTTGTGGACCTTCTCTGAAAGCTAGATGGTCCAATGACCTACGAAAGCTAGTGTATGACTGCTCTAGGGTATTCCTCCCAGAAGAACACCCTTATAGAAGAGCATCATCCTCTTTCAATGGTAAACAAGAGATAACCCAAAGGCCTCCAATAACAACACCAGCCGAATGTCTTAGAGCATATGAGAGAGAGAAGGAGAAGGACTTCATAGAAATGTTTGATTCAAATGGGGAGCCTATGTCCGATGATCCTGAGAAATTTCCCATTGGGATGAAAATGAAATCTATCTTTGGGAGCATCTTAAGATTACCCATGACTTATTAGATCCCATGCATATATTTAAAAATGTTTCATCTTATTTATGGAGGCACATATCATCGAAACAAAGTGACACATTGGTTGTTAGGAAATATCTTATTACTTCAAAAACTAAAAAGAAACATTGGCCAAGAAGATTAGAAAGTACAAGATCAGAGGCAGGTGTTGGTCCCTCTAATTCATGGTATTTCAAAGAAGGTGATGTCCCATGGATTTAAAAAAAATATGATCTTTCTTTTGCAAAGGAAGTTATAATGGGTGTGAGGGTGTTATCTTCATACGGGTCTTCACTACGGCGCTACTTCACCATGGATGACCATTTGTTGGGGTTGAAATCGTATGACCATTTGAATCTTCTAAGAGACGTATAATGTCAAAAGCATGATTTTATTATTTGTTATATTAATAATTTTTATCCCATGCAGGGATCATAAAACATAAGTAATTTTGTATATTATTGCACGTGTTTATAACTTTGCAGTGTCGTTATCCTTTGTTCGTGCATGGGTGTGTGAAACATGAATTCCCTCAAGACCTAGGACATGCCATATCTAAATTATCTGCATTTTTACGTTGGATCACGTCAAAGGAGATTCATGTGGCTAGCATTCCACAGTGGCGTCAAGAGATAGTTGATATTGTTTGTATGTTTAATAAGGAACTGCCGACGAGTTTCATGGACTTGCATGTTCATCTTCTAATCCACCTAGTAGATGAGGTTGAATTAGTTGGGGTGGTTTCTTGTCGTTGGATGTTCTTCTTAGAGAGGTACATGAATAAATTGAAAGGTTTTGTTCGACAAAGGGAAAAACCCGAGGGGTCTATACCAGAGGGGTACATATCATATGAGTCTTTCTATTATGCCATTGAGTACATCAAGCAGATCGACAACAAATCATGTGTGGTGATTTGGGACGATGAAAGGGATGAAGACAAAAGAGAAGGGGAGCTGCTCCAAATGAATGAAAAAGTGCTTGATAAAGAGTAAGCGACTTATAATTTTTCAAATTTACACAAAGTAAATATTCATGTTGAACTTTTATATAATGTATATTTTGATCTCTATGTACTATATAATGTCGATTTGATTTCATCAGCAAATGCAGAAATTAAAGCAAACAATAACTTTGTTCTTTACAATTCTGAAGCGACACAACCATGGGTCGAATTGTACGAACAAAAGAGGATGAAATGGGATAGTGAAAGGAAAGAATTCAGACGTTTGAATGGTAAAAGTGTGCCTTATCCCGATCATTTAAAACAAAATATGCCAAAAATATGCCCCAATAGTTGGGTTGCTGACCAAGTCAAAGAGAAATACGGTGCAACCAGTCATTACCTACGTGCTGAAGAGGATGTGCTAAACATTAGGATTGGGTTCAGAAACTCGGTAATAATCTATTTAATTTATATGTACATTTGAAACTTAATAATGCACCTTTCAAATGTAATTACATCTATATTTCATATTTTAATTTTTGGGTTATTATAAGACACATGATGCTATGATTTTTTAAATTTTTTATAGGTGCATGTGTTCCCATCTATGTGGGCACATAAACAACATTTTCACATAGAAAATGCCGATGATGGACACCTGACACAATACTGTGGAGTGGAAGCCGAGTTCGATCAATCTAGTCGATCTAGCCACTATGATCAAAACCTAGTATGAGGGACGTTAGGTTACATCGGAAAGATACAAGAGATCAATGAAGTGGATTTCTCTTCCTTCCAATGTGTTATTTTTAGGTGCAAGTGGTGGGACACCTTTGATCAGAATAATGTAAAGGAAGATCGCGATAGTAGGCTGATATGTATCAACTCTAGAAAGATGTGGGATGAAGCTAAGGAGCCCTATGTTTTCCCCAAACACTGCAACCAGGTGTTTTTTTTACCTAGATGTGTTGGATAGAGATTGGTGGTTCGTATTGAGACATGACCCTAGATCAAAACATATTTTTGAGAACAATAGTGTTATCATGCCATGCAAGCTGGAAAATTATGAGGGTGATCATGAGAACCGAGAGTGATATGGTACATGTGTTATTTCATCAATATTTATACTTTTTAAGATGGGTTTTTATAAAGAAGAGGACTTAATTACCTTATAACTTATAAGACTTTTTTTTTCGAAACATTATAATATGTATTTTGAATTAATTGGTAATTTGCATTGTGTTAATGTTAAAATCAATATTTCACTTGATAATTTGCAATTATGTTGATCTCAAAAACAATGGCGTATTGTATAAAGTTATTTTTTTGTGTATGTAAGATCATAATAAAATAATGATAATTCTAAAGTACATGAATTTATTTGCATTATTTTCTAAACTTTATTATGCTACAAAAATTCATATTATTCTAGATTTATTATTTTAAAATTATTTACAAATTTACAAATTTACAAATTTTAATAAAATCATTTCACATTAATAAATTAAAATTTTACAAATATTTTACATACAATTACAATTATAATTATAATTTTACAATTTCACATACAATTACAATTAAAATTACAATTACAATTTTAGAATTTTATATACAATTAATATTTTGCAATTATAATCATTTCACAGTAATACAATTAAAATTTTACAAATATTTTACATACAATTAGAATTACAATTACAATTAGATTTTTACAATTTCACGTACAATTACAATTACAATTACAGTTACAATTTTAGAATTTTACATACAATTACAATTACAATTTTAGAATTTTACATAAAATTTACAATTACACTTACAATTTTACAAATATTTTACATACCATTACAATTACAATTTTAGAATTTTACATAAAATTTACAATTACAATTACAATTTTACAAATATTTTACATGCCATTACAATTACAATTTTAGAATTTTACATACAATTACAATTTTAGAATACAATTTCACAATTTTACATATATACAATTACAATTACAATCATTTCACAATAAATTAAATATTATAATTACAATTAAAATTTTGCAAATATTTTACATACAATTAAAATTAAAATTTCAATTACAATCACGGCATAATATTTAATAAATATCATGATTTAATATTAAATTAAATAAACATCACGATCATGATAACCATCATACAAACATCATTTTCGACTAAAAAACACATTCAAATTCGCTAACATCATCTAATCATCGTGATCATGATCATCTAACAAAACACAATTAACATTGTATAACATCATCACAACACAAACATCAAATATACATCTCATGTCAAATAAATGCTATCACATACACATCTATCTGCAAGCTGCACATTAAATGAACATATCTAACATGACCTAACAATATACACATCATGATGATCACCAACATGTAAATTAAGTACAACTGCAACATGAACATAAAATACATGGACCATATAGATATATATATAATGTCAAAAATATACAATTGTAATATAAATGTCAAATATCAATTGGTGGTACATCATCAATAGTAGTACTAGTCGAGGCCTGCTCAGTCAATGGTGCAGTCTTGACAAGCTCAGATACATGTCAATCATCACGTGCATGGTGATCTGGTGGTGCCTCATGCTTATTAGGATCAACTTTCAGCTGCTCATCATGATGACTCGACATGGTCGATGGTCCAGCCTGCTCATGATCATGAGTATTGTCGGATATTGTATGCTGCTGACTCGACGTGGCTGATGGTCCAGCCTGCTCTCCATCATGACTGCTCATCGATGCTGCAGGCTGCTCATCTGCGGCACTAGATGAACGATGATCACTCCCCTGATTGTGATCATCAGATGATGCGTCGCTGCTCGCGGACTATCTCAACCACGCCTACGTCAAAGGGCCCTCCTCAATCGTGTAACTGATCTTGTAGCTCCTACGACATGCCGCATCAGGGTGAACATGTCATGCGGCATGCCTCTCCACATTTGTACCAGCCTAGCATCGGCATGTATCTCTGTAATAGTGGCGGGCCTAACTCCCACCTCTACAAACAGTGCACAGATTTGATCGCCCAACTCCTTCCTCAATATACTGTCAGGCCTAACCCTAGCAAAAGGCAGTACCGATGCACCATGATGATTAGGTTTGTCTGCACCAGCCTGATCCTCAACATCTTCCATATCCCGATCATCATCAGGATCTACACCTAGATAATTTGGTGGCGCTAGCATCTCATTGCCATCAAATGACCTAATGTCTGCAAAATATATATAAGTACAAAATAATAATTATACAATTTCATTAAATAGTTTAATAAAAACAAGTTAAAGAACATGTTAGAATAAATTTAAATAAAACAATAATATTACCTCTATCATCTGGTGGCTCATCATCTGTGAAGAGGATGTTGGCACACCCTCACCAATCTAAAACATCATACAGACAGGAGACTAGAATGAAGGAAAGCTCATCAACATCGGCAAGCAACTCCAGTGCATCATGTGATATCCTTGCAGAAAACTCTGACTCGCCCCTCTTGGGCATCATCTGTCCCCACATCTGCATCCGTACATGGAGCGTCAGCCTATGAGGCTGCCGAATAAAAGCAGGCCTCGTCTCTGGAAACCTCTCAAAAAATAAACAAAATATCTCTAAAGTAAAATGGAAGTTCACCCTCCCTTGTGCCTGAGCACGATATCTATCTAAAGTTGTACAAAACTGCCGCAAAAAATGTTGAACCCTTAGTTAAACTAAGAGGGGGGGTGAATCAGTTTAACACATTCATGGACTTTTAAAACTTTTTCATTACCACTTTTTTACACCTTCATTTCATGCTCAACTTAACATGTGAGTAATCTTAGAATGTGAGTAGCAAGCATTAATATAATGTAACAGTAGACTTAATATGAGAGCAGTAAGTATTAAGCAGATGATATAAACCAGATCAACACATAAACATCATGCACAGAGACACCAGATATAAGTGGAAACCCATAAAGGGAGAAAACCACATCTTATTATTGTTGTGATGAAAAGGCAAGCTCCAACTTCCTCTCACCACTGATTTTCTGTAGGCACCAACCTACAGGAGGCTCCAACCTCAATTCTGCAAGCTACAACTTGCAAGGAAGCTCCAACTCCCATCAATTTTCTACAGGCACCAACCTACACGAGGCTCCAACCTCAATCAGCTACAACTGACATTTTATCAAGCTACAACTTGATGTGGAAGCACCAACTCCCATCTATTTTCTGCAGGCACCAACCTACAGGAGGCTCCTACCTCAGTCAGCTACAACTGACATCTATCAAGCTACAACTTGATAGGGAAGCTCCAACTTCCTTACTCTTTTAAAAGAAAAACACTTGTTGATTTACCTTGGATATCAACTCTGTTCTGTACCTTCTCTTCTACTGTTCAACAGTCCTCATATTTGTCCTTATATCATTTCTGCATCTTCTCAGATTCACTATCAGCTTCTCCTTCTTCTTTGCTCAACTCCTCCTTCTACTCTGCCTCACTGCTTCATTTTTGCATTCTCTGACTTTTCACAACATCTTGTTCTGCTCCTCCTTCTTCTTATCTTCTCTGCCTCAATTCCATACTCTGCATTCTCTATATTCACTCTCTCTAACCTCTTGCAGCTTTCTTATTTTCTTCAACTCTCTTCAATTTTGTTGCACACTCTCTTCTTCTCTCACTCTGTTTTCGTAACCTCCTCCCCTTGGATATTACCCTGTTTTATAGAAAATAGCTTCATGGTTGTTTGTATTCTACTGGGAATTCGAAATGGACAGCCATTTCTCTTTGCCTTCTGCCTTCTCATCTCTTCTATCCGCCCATTCATAAAATATAACTGTAGGTACCAATTTAACATTACAGTGGGATATTTGTTCTCTTTCGGAGACTTGCCAATGCATCACAACAATATAAATCAATTAAAACATTTACATTTCACCTTTTCGGTTACATAAAAACAATTTCACTCGGCCCATTTTCTGGCCTTTGGCTTTGCTGGTTTTGTCTTTTTCTGATGTTGTTAAGAAATTGTTCTGCATACTCTATTTACTACTACTCTGTGCACCTGCACATGTACACCTGTCAAGTTCATTCCTGTGCATATTCCTGTTCACCGTGATTGTGTGTCTGTTGTATACATATAGCTGTGTTACAATATATATAACTGCTGACTTTAAATCTGGGCAAATTCCAATGCTTTGGTTTCCTTTACTGGCAGTTTAAATAACTGAATGCGGAGGCTTTAATATCGCCATGGTTATAAACCCAATATATGTCCTCTATGCAAGGTTCTCTCCTTCTATTATTTCAAGCACTTAATGTTCTTTCTCGGCATTATTATTTTGATATTCAAACCTTAGAATCAACCCTTTTATATAATGCTCTGCGGCATATCCATCATTGAGCGCACCGGTCTAGTTATTTCTTTTCTCTATTGAACTCCGACCCATTTAACATTTGAATAAATCACTTAATTGAATAACTCGGGCCCACAGGGCTGTTCAACGCATATCACAATTCTTTATAGTATAAGTTGGTCTATACATAACAAACCAACAATAAATCTTCACTTTTCACATATGTTAACATATACGACGCCTTCAACAACCGATGCGATTAAGCCAGAACTAAAACCTATAAAATCATAGTTTATACGCCCATCGGGTCCGGAACTCAATCGCAATCGCAATTTTCATTTGCATGTTCTGATATTCTTATGCTCCGATGCGATCACTCCGATCCGATGTGATGCAATTACTCCGATTGTGATTAATCGCAATTGCAATTTTTAGTTGCATGTTCCGATATTCCTATGCTCCGATGATCTGATGCGATCAATCACTGTTTACAGGAACTCAAACATGTATGAATTACAGTTTATATGCCCATCGGGTTCGGAACTCAATCGCAATCGCAATTTTTGTTTACATGTTCCACGGCCAAGTTTCTCCAATGCGATTGGGTGAGGGTCCCATAATATATCAAATCTCCGGAACTCAAACATATATGAATCATTGTTTAAACCATATCGGGTCCGGAACTTCAATCGCAATCGCAACTTCTATTGTCATGCTTCGTTGCCACACTTTTCTCCGATGCGATGTAACACTGTTTACCGGAACTCAAACATATATCAATCATGGTTTATAAACCCATTGGGTCTGGAACTCAATCGCAATTGCAACCTGTTGTTAACCTGTTCTGCTGTCAATTTTCCGATGCGATTGGGAAAGGGTCCCAATCGCATATCTCGGGCTCAATAATATGAAACATATCCCTTGTATTATACCTTTTGTCCCTTGTCCATAAAGCGCTCCATATATATATATATATATGCTTTGGACCTTTGTGTATAAGGCGCAATATATGTAACGCACTGCATATATATAAGCTTCTGCTTCCGCCTTTATTGTATCCTCCAGCTGGGGTAATGATTCTCGGAATTTATGTTTATGTATCCTCCAACTTGGGTAACGATTCTCGGAATTTTATGTAGGGGGGTCTCACACTACATATAATGTTCTCCGTCAATATTATATTAAGTCTTTGGATCATACTTAAGCCCAGCACTAATATATGTAGTAATATAACCTTTCGGGCTCCAGAGTTATTTTAACTCGCCTTGCTTATAATGAAATAATGCTTTGTCTAAAGTTTATCACTAACCATTAATGCAACAGTTCATCCGGGCCCACCTCAACTTATATTATTATATCAAAAATTTAAATAAAAAGCCAGCCATCAATATTTAAAACAACATTGGACCCACGGCATACATACCATTTCATCTCTGCCTCTGCCTTCGCTGTGCCTCTGTTGCTCGACCTCTGCCTCTACTGCTCGACCATCTCTTAATTTGTCACGCTTCCAATATTCCAAACTGGGTTGAAGGCATGATTTCTAGGAAATTCAAGGCATATCCACACAGAATTCTTCATGCAGATTTTATTCCAGGTCTACTCTAATTCTAACCTCTCTCCAGCATTCATCTGCAAACTGTATTAAACCCCTAATACATAAATAAACCTCTGTATTAAGCTCCTTCAGGCCCTTCCAATATTCACTGCTCTGTCTCTCCAGATCTGCTATTAAATGGCCCTCTTCTATTGTCCCTTCTATGCTGCCTTGCTACCTTTCTGCTTCTTTTCTATCTCTGCTGCTCTCTTTGCTGCCTCTGCTACTTGTCTTATGCTCTCTCTGCTGCCTCTGCTACTTGTCATATGCTCTCTCTACTTCCTCTGCTACTTCTTTGACTAATGCTTCTCCCTTAATTCTCTTTTTGTTTTCTTTGCTACCTCTCTTTTTGCTTCCTCTGCTCCTTGGCTGATGTTTCAGGTGCTCCTCCTTTGTCATCTCCTTTGCCATCAATGACAACATTTCCAACAAAAAAATGGAAGACCACCTCACAAGTCGTGGCTCCTGTAATAAAGAATCAACATAAAATAGAAGCGGAAAAATAATCTGTTTCCTGTCGCTGGTATGGTGTGCAATGGTCGAAATCAGTAGTGAGAGCCACCTCACCTTCTCTCCACCAAATGAAGCAATATGTAACTGACCTTCGAAGACCTGAAAATCTGAAGGAGACAGTACATCCGCGCTAATGTATCTCTCGGAGTAAAGAAATTGACTCCCTGTTGCATAGCCAACGGGGACCTCTGGGAACAAGGGAAAATCCACCTCTCTCTTTGATGGGCCAATAAAGAAATAGATGCCCTCCTCAATGGGTGCGTACCACTAGTTAGGACCAACCCGGAAAGCCTGTAGGTGGGCATTCCACCTATGGATAAGATGTCATAAAAACACACCATGGCCCTTTAGGGATGTATCCTCCTCATAGAACTTGAGGAGGCCTACTTGCCTTAGGAGCCCCTGGGTAGCTGTTGTAATAGGGTGAGGATACATATCTCTCTCCCTCTCTCGTGCCTCCCATATGCGAACCATGTTATACTGGTTAGCCTGTTGTTGATGATGTTCCCTCTCTTCTCTCCTTTCACGTCATTGAATGATTGACATATTAAATACAATTTTTTTATTAAATGAGACATGTATTTAGGAATATACATATATAAAAAATTTTGAAAAAAAAAAACAGTCGATGTGCCACAAAAAATAGGCATGCACCAGTAACGGTGTGTCTTTTTTTGTCACACACCAGAGGCAGTGCCCCATAAAATTTTCAGTGCACCGGAGGCGATTTACCTTCAAATTTTCAGCGCACCGCCCTCTTGGCATTGTTACAAGGTCAACGATGCAGTGGTATAACAGACTGCACTGTTGACTATGTACCAGTGTCAAGAGGGTGGTGCACTGACCAAACTATACGCCTCAGGGCATATAGTTTAGGAAGAGCACTGCCATCCTGACATCATTACATAGTCAACAGTGTGGTCATTTACCCAGCCGCACCATTAACTATGTCGAATTGTGGGAATGTGGTATGCTGAAAAAATTACTTGCCCCGGGCCGGATATTTCTGTCAACGCACTGCATTCCCGCAATTCGACATGGTCAACTGTGCGATTGGGTAACCGATTACACCGCACTTTTTTAAATTTTAAAAAATCACGGTGCGTCATTTCAGTACCACCCCGAAACCTGTTCATATACCATTAGCACTGATCGCGGTGTGGCCTGCAAATTTATAAGTAGCACCTCGAACCAGTGCAAGCCGAACGGCTCGAGCACACTGCGCGGGAAAAAGAATTAAAATAAGGTGAATTTTAAGCTATTTTACAAAAATGATCTGCTAAAAGGTTTAATTATGGAAAAACAAGGAAAATACCTGTACATTTGGCCACCGAGGAGGCATATTGGCTGTATAATTTGCAAAACTAAATTTGCCCACCATTTTGCCAAATTCAAAATGGAGATGGTGGGCAATGGACAGGAGCAATGTGTGCAATGGGAGCATTGATGGCAGGGCACCTCACATAAGGTAAATTTGCACCGGTGCTTGAGATCTATGGAGCACTGAAAAGTGAAATATGCATATTTTTTGTTGTAATTTTTTTTTATTTAACCCTGTTTTGGTGTGCATGTTTTATAGGTGCACCGGTGTGGTTTCTTAAAACCGCACTGGGTTGTTTCAATTTTGGCGTGGGGTTTTAGGACACACCCGTGCAGAATCTTTGTAAAGTTCCAGTGCACTACAGTAATGAGATGCATTGGGAGGTTTTGTACCAAGCGCACAGTGTCCCGATGTGCCAATGTTTTGTGCGCACCGGTGCTTTCTCTAGTTGAACACACCGGTGCGGTTTAGGATGATAAACGCACCAGAAGAAAAAAATCTGCAAAAACCTCCACCCACCAACCTCCTCTAGTAACCTCTGCTACAAATGGATGTCTGGGCTATTTTTATCAATGGTTCCTGAAAAACATCTGCTAGAGGGTATTTTCCTTGTAGTGTCCACAACAAAAACCTCCCATACTCACTCAAAATATCCAAAAGGAAAAACTCCCTTACTCAAATTGGACATTAAATTTGAACTTACCATGTAAAATGGTGAATTAAATGCAGAGAAGTTGGACAATTGGATTCATCAATTCGAGGTTTATTGCAGAATTTAGAATCTTCAAGAAGATGCAATAAATATCTAGTTGGATTAATTGAGGCTAGAAGGAGCAGCACTAATCTGGTAGGAAGCAAAGACTCAATCGGAAATGTGAATCCATGATAAGATATCCATTTCTTGGGTTGAGTTTATTTCTTCAATTAAGAGATAGTTTTATCCTTTAGCTTACATGAAAAAATCCATTATGAGTTGGAAAAACTTTAGGCAACTCAAGGGTCAAACAGTTCAAGATTATACCCAAGAGTTTAGGAAAGGGATTTTGTTGTTAGGTGTAAACTTGAATTCCTAAGATGATCTATTGAAATAAATTGGGGGTTTACATTCGTATTTAAAACACACTATCCTTATGTTCAATCCAAGCAACTTAGATGAGGTTTGTGTGCAATCCACGCACCTTGAAGCAAGGGGAAAGAACATTCAGGAAGAGGGCAGTAAGAAGAATCCATTCAAGGGTAAGTAGAAAGAGAGGGGAGGAAAATGGAATGGAAAGAAGAATGCAAGTGTTAAGAAATAAGGTGAGAATATTACATGAAAAATTTGTTCCAAAGAGGGGCATGATGAAGCCCATTGTTGGAAACTACATCCCAAACTATGGCCTAACAAACTAAACAATAAGGGGAAACAAAAGACAACTGCTACCACATAACATGATCTTGGATTTGATTGCAGTGATGAGACTAAGATTACAACCATGGTCACAAAGGGAAAAGAAACCATAGCAAGTACTAGTTCATCAAATTGTCACAACAACACTCCAAATGAAGAAACAAGAATAGAGTTGTTCCATGTATGGGTGATCTCAAACCATACAAATATTGATGCATTATTTGATTGTGGGTCACAAGTGAACTTAATCTCAGAATACTTGATCAAAAATATTAACCTTGACACTGTACCTCATCACAAGCCATATTCTTTGGGTTGGATAGTCAAAAATGAGAGTTTACAGGTTACAATGAAATTTATATTCAGGCTTGCCATTACTGCAAATTTTATTGATGAAGTCGAATTAGATGTGGTTTCCCTTGACATTTCAGGAATTATCTTGGGAAGCCCATATTTGTATGATAGGAAAGCAGTATTTCATTGACATAAGAACAAATATCATTTTCTCAAGGATGGGGGGGAATATATTGTGAGATCTCATCGCAAAAAGTTGAATATTTCTTTGGTTAATGCAGGGTAGATGAAGAGACTAGTAAATGCAAGTAAAATTTTTGTGCTTCTCATTATCAAGAAAAAGAATGATATGGATTATGAATATTTTGAAGGTTTTGATGAAAAATTAAAATCTTATTTGTTTGATGTGCTAAGTGAGCATAGCGAGGTGTTTTAGGAGCCAAATGGGTTACCTCCCAAGAGGGGAATTCAACATGAGATACAGTTGCAGCAAGATGTTCCACTTCCAAAAATTGGCATGTATCGCATGTCAATAATGGAGAGCATGGAAATCAAGAATAAAATCCAAGATTTTTTTAGCAAAGGTATCATACGCCCATCTACATTGACATGTGGTTC
Source organism: Pinus albicaulis (assembly GCA_034641835.2). Taxonomy (NCBI): domain Eukaryota; kingdom Viridiplantae; phylum Streptophyta; class Pinopsida; order Pinales; family Pinaceae; genus Pinus; species Pinus albicaulis. The sequence goes on along the minus strand of CM076578.1, from coordinate 642,069,241 downwards.
ACCGATTGTCTTGGTGCCAAATAAGGACGAGACTTGGTGCATGTGTGTGGATTTCTGTGCACTAAACAAAATCACAGTAAAGAATCGTTATCCACTCCCAAGAATTGATGATTTTCTTGATCAATTGAGGTATGAAAATTATTTCACTAAGTTAGAATTACGAAGTGGTTATCATCAATTTAGAATAGTTGAAGAGGACATTTGGAAAACCGCATTTAAAACTAAATAAGGATTGTTTAAGTGCCTTGTTATGCCTTTCGGTCTTACTAATGCTCCAACTACTTTCATGAGAGTTATGAATGATGTATTGAGGAAATTTCTTGATGATTTTTTCATTGTCTACTTAGATGCTATTTTGATATTCAGCAAATCAAGATATGAACATGTCATGCATGTGAACAAAGTACTTGATGTCTTGAGAAAAGAACAATTGTTTTTGAAGATGTCGAAGTGTGAATTTGGCAAGAATTCTTTAGTGTATTTGGGACACACTTTTGGAGGAGGTGAGAAGAAGATAGACCCCTCTAAGTTTGAGGTCATTGTGAATTGGCCCAAGACCAATACAATTATGGAGGTAAGAAGCTTTCTAGGGGCAGCACAATATTGGAGGAAATTCATTGCTAATTTTTCTTTCATTGCGACTCCATTACATGCATTGACTAGTGTCAAGAAATTCTTGGGGAGATATGCAACAAAAATCATTTGATGCTTTGAAAGAAAAGATCAGTTCAGCACCGATATTGGCTCTTCCTGATATTAGACAACAATTTGAGATTCAAATAGATGCTAGTGATTACGCCATGGGAGTAATTCTCATGCATCATGGTAAGCCCATTTCATTTCATTCTAAAAATTTTAATGGTTTTGTTACCAACTATCCCACTTATGACAAAGAGTTATATGCATTGGTACAAAGTGTAAAGAAATGGAAACACTACTTGATGGGGAAAGAGACCATTATCCACATCGTCCATCAACCATTGCAGTACTTACAGTCGCCATCAAATTTGCAGCAATCAAGATACTTCAGATGGATGGGATTTCTACATTAGTTTCATTTGGTTATCAGGTATAAAAAGGGAATCTACAATAACGTTTTTGATATACTTTCTAGGCCTATTGTAAATTCATCTATTATACTCAAGCACAATTATGTTTTGCATGAGAGTCACATTGAGCAATATGCATATGATAATGACTTTAGAGATGTGAATGCAATCTTGTGTAGTAAACCAAATTGAAGAGTTAGATTACCATGTACATAAAAGTTTGTTGTATCACTTGGGCAAGTTATGTATTCCACAAGGATAAACAAATAGTATCATAAGGGAGGCGCACACTTCATTGATTGATGGAAATTTCGGTGTAGGAAAGACAGTAGTGAATCTCCAAAGGTATTTTTATTGGACACGCATGTTTGATAGTGTATCTTGTTTCATTAGAGGATGTTCTTTGTGTGCAATAAGAAAGCCTAGTAATAGGAAACTAGGATTGTAAACTCCACTTCTGGTACCTTCACTTCCATGGGACAGTATCTCAATGGATTTTACAGGAGGTCTTCCATTGTCAAGGAGAGGTCATGATTACTTGTATGTAGTTGTATATAGGTTCAGCAAGATGTGTATATTGATGCCATGTAAAAAGAAAATCATAGTTTAACAAACAATTCATCTTTTCTTTCAAAAAATTTTGGTTCATTTTGGTCTTACTACTTTTATTATAAGTGATCGAAATTCTCGATTTGTTGGGAATTTTTGGTCAAATTTGTGGGACATGATGGACACTAAGTTGAAGAAGAGTACAACATTTCATTCACAAACAGATGGTCAAACCGAGGTGGTCAATAGGACAATCATTCATCTTCTTCGAGGATATTGCAGCAAACATCTTAAGTTGTGGGATGAATAGTTGCATTACATTCAACATGCATACAATAGGGAAAAGCATTCTTCCACAAACACATCTCCATTTGAGGCATCTCTTGGATACTTGCCAAGATCACCATTGGACTTCATATTTGGGAAATATGTTGCTATTTATGGCCATAGTGACATAGATAAAGCAAAGAAGTTCATTGAGAAAATTCAGTTGATACATGACACAGTGCAAGAACAACTTGAAAAGAGTCAAAGCAGCTACAAGGAAAGGCATGATAAACACTGTGTTGATCATAAATTCCAAGTTGGTGACGAAGTTTGGTTATATATTAGCAAAGAGAAACTTCAAGGATAAGATAAAAAAGCTTAAGCCAATCCGTTATGGTCCTTTTAAAATTCTGGAAAAGATTGATAACAATGAATTTAAGCTAGATTTTCCTCCTTATATGAAAATATACTCTATTGTTAATGTTGAGAATTTGAGATTATTTGAGCCTCCGTTGATTGATGATCAAGGAGAGCATGTTTAGCTGCCATCAATAGATGATTTCTCGCCAGAATATATTGACGAAATTCAGCAAGATCTCATACTTGATAGAGGAACCAGAACTTCAAGGAGATGGAATGTCGAATACCTTCGAGTGGGACTCAAGGGAAAAAATCTTGCTAAGGCCAAATGGATGGAGATTAAGAAGGTGAGGGAACTATACCCTCACCTGCTAAACAATTGATAGTATCTTTTGGGGAACAAAAGGCTTCTAGTGGGGAGGAATGATCAAGTGCTCAGTGTTAAGCTCAAAAATGGAAGTGCTCAGAATCATTCGGAACCTAAACGACCGCGAAGTGCTCATCGCCAGGAATCTAGCGCACTTTTTTTCATCGAAAATCAACTCTGTATGCAAAAGTTAGAGCTTATTGTCCATTTACTCAAACAGGTAAAATTTTGAAAAAAAAGGGACAGGCATCTGCCCAGTCAACAATCCATACTATTGACGTGGTAGTTGACTATGCAGTTGGTAAAAATGGTCAAAGGCTCCTCCGGGTGAATCAGGTGTTGACATTTGTCATTTTTTTATTGGTTGTCGAGTTGGGGTATTTGTTACATTTTTATTTGTTGTTGGAATGAGCCAATGGGAAGAGAACACGTGGTGCAGCCAGGGGCTGCCATGTGCCCCCTCCAAAAGATCGAAATATGGCTATGATCAAAGGTCAAAATGCATATTTGTATGGTGGAAAAATTATATGGCAGACGGGTAGAGGTCGGGGTCAACCCCACAACCTCCCCCACACAAACACAACTTACCACTATGACCACGCCATGGTTCTTACCATTCTATGCACATGGTATATATTTGTTTTAATACAATGTTGTATGCGGGGGTAAGGCGGGGGCCAACCCCGAAGGGCCAGCCCCTGGTCCATGTGATCTCGTGCCATGACCACAGAACGCTCCAACTTAACCGCGCCATTAACGTGCATTAACCTGCACTTAATTACATTTAAACTCCTGCTTATCCTTAATTAAACCAATCGTATATTGGCGGAAAAGTTGGTTGATTTTGTCATTTTCAATGGAAATCCTAATTTATCGGAGTTAACTAGAGTTCTTGCCATTTTTGGAGGAGTTTTCCTCGGAAAAAATGATTGAGCCATAACTTTTGCAAAATTCAACTAATTTTGGCTCATAAAGTGTCTATCCTAACAGATTTGGACATTCTAAGCAGTTTGGAGCAGGTTTCATGAGCAATAGAGGATTACAACAGCACTCTTTCCATTTTGATCTAATATAGAGGCCCAAGCCATGGAAGCTGGACCAAGGAGATGTAGCCCCGAAGGTGTGAACTCTTTCATCAAAGCACTGTGTTAATGGATCATTTGATGGTTTGTTGTACATTTTATTACTGTTGTTCAGTACTTTTTTTTTAATGTTAAAATGCTTATGAATTTAACATAAAAATTGACACAATTACCTATGTAACACTCGCAAACACCACAAGGAAACCTATGCACATGAAGAAAATGATCAGCAATTGCTTATAATTTTCAAGATGAAATTAGCACACCAAAACTAACATTCAAATTCAGATCATTTGTGATCCATATTGATTCTTTGAAATTGATTTTTGGATTAATCACATCATAAATATTTTTTGGTCCACGTTTCGAACCCTCTAATGAGGTTCATCATCAGGACAAAGATGAAAAAATCAAAATATCCTTAGTAACAAATAGCAGAGATGCAAGTTCTAGAACTAGCGGTTAAAAATATGATATATTTTAATAATAATAAATGTTAAAGGAGAGTTTAGCTAATATAAAAATGTTAAAATTAATTCGGTTAAAGTAAAAAATATAAAAATGTCAAAGAGAAAAATTAGGTTAATATTTAATAAAACATAAAATTAATTCGTCAATATATATAAGTAAAATTTAAAATAAAAAATGAGGGGAATTTTATATAGGAAAGGGGGAAGAATAAATGCCATAAATAATAAATTAATATATTATATATTAAATTTAAGGAAAAGAAAGGGATCAAATATTATGATTTTATTGTTATATTAGTATAATTAGTTATAAAATGTTGTAGTATAAATTATTAAATTTTAAAGAAAAAACTAAAAATTTGACTAAAAATTAAAGAAGAATATTAAGTTTTATTTATAGTTAAATAGGATTGGTAGGGAAAATAAATAAATATAAATAATAAACTAAAATAAATAAAGCTTCCTTCGATCAGTTAAAAATCTTAAGGACATGAAAGGGGTTCACTCAATTCCTTGCTCTTGTGGGGTTCCATACATTGGGGAAACTGGTCGAACCATTAATTTAAGAATTCAGGAATATGCAACAAACATTAAGCACAATCGTTCTCGTTCCTCAGCTATTGTTGAGCATGTGGTGAAAATTAAGCACCATGTCTGCATTGAGGACTCCAAGGTCATAGCCAGGATCAATCATTTCCATCACAGGGAATTGAGAGAGGCCATTTTTTTTTTTTGCTTGGTAGTGTGGGCCTTGAGATGACTTCATGCCAAACCTATGAGAGAGGCCATTGAAATTTATAAACAGATGAAAAATATCAGCAGGGACAATGGTTGGAAACTGAGTAAAAGCTGGATTCCCACCCTCTCCTCGTGATTGTTTAGGTGTATCCTCTTTTTATTTATTTATTTATTTATTTTTATTTATGTATGTTTATTTTTATATATAGATTTATTCTTTCCTTATATTTATTCGTTTTGGCATTCTTCCCTTATTGATCATATTTGTTTCGAGGTCTTTCCCTTTGTTATATATAATATTCTATAATAATTTGTTCTTAACTATATTTATTTATTTATTTATTTTTATTATTTTTTTAATTTTTTTCTTTTATATTTTTTTTTTCATTTTTCATTTTTATTTTTATTATTTTATTTTTTTCCCTTATTGATCCTATTTAACTATAAATCCACCTTAATATTCTTCTTTGATTTTTAGTCAAATTATTAAGTTTTTCTTTACAATTTAATAACTTATACTACAATATTATATAACTAATTATATTAATATAAAAATAAAATTATAATATTTGATTTTTTTCTTTTCCTTAATTTAATATATAATGTATTAATTTATTATTTATGACATTTATTTTTCCCCTTTTTTTTTGTATAAAAATCCCTCCAATTTGTCCACGAAATATTGGATAGATGGTGATCAGGTGCTCTGTTAAGGCACTCCTTGATGTAAAGTCACTGGTTCAATTCCTTGCCCTGATCAAGGTTATATATTGGACATGATGAAGATGTAGTCATGCCAAGCTTACAAAAAAAAAATCCCCCCATTTTTATTTTTAACTTTTACTTATATATTGACCTATTAATTTTATATTTTATTAAATATTGACCTAATCTTTCCCTTTTGACATTTTTGTATTTTTTACTTTGACCAAATTACTTTTAATATTTTATATTAACTAAACTCCCCCTTACCATTCTTTTGTTGATTAAAATATATCATATTTTTAATGGCCAGTTCTAGAACTTGATGCATCTCTGCCATTTATTCCTAAGGATAGATTGATTTTTTCACCTTGGTTGTGATGATGAACAGGGTTCGAAACATCGACCAAAAAATATTTATGATGTGATTGATCCGAAAGTCAATTTCAAAGCTAATTATTGTAACATGATCATCATCTATAATTAAAACAAGTGAGTCAAATATCTATAATTTAAGTGAATTTGACAACATCCATCATGAGGAGTAAAGTAAAACCATCATACGTAATAAATATGCATCCAAATCATTAACCACTTTCAATATATAAAAATCAACGAGTCAATACTAATAAGATCATCATCATATATAACTAAAACAAGTGAAATTCACATATACTAGTAAATCAATAACATGTGAAAATGATACATGTCCAACAATCGAAATAAGTCAAAATGATACATCATGTACAAATGATATAAATAAAATCGACAAATTATGTAAGACAAAAATGATAGAAGTCAATATGATACGTCATGTCCAAATGATATCATTCAAAATGATACGTGTCAAAAAGGTACAACTCAATAAAAAGGTACTAGAGGTTGCGAAAACATCCCAAAAGTCGAATTCTAAAAAGCTTGATACTCCTAAATATCCTGCGAAAATTGAGCATGGACAGTAGTAACAGAAACCCAAGGTCTTGGTACTGTAGAATGTGTTGCGACAATCTGATCTGGACAATGGTGGCCATAACCCTCACTACACAAAGAGTCTGATCTACACTGTGAAAACCCTAGTTGTTGAATATGATCTTATACGATGGCGACAAAACCCTAACTGCTAGTTCTGATCTGGACAACGGCAGTTAAACGCCAACAACTGGATTTTATTTGGACAAAAAGGTATGGGTTGATCTTCAAATAGTTTAGGGAACTATGGTCTCAAAGGAGTTTCAGGTGATACAAATCGTAATATACGCAGGGGTCCTACAATAGTACTCGATCCAATCTTTCAGGGCGCTAACTAAGAAGGATCTATCGTACCCTTAGTCATACTACCCTACCCTATTGTACGTGTAAGTAATCTCCTCGAGTGTTGTTCTCAGTGTATTGTAGCAGCAAGATGGCCGACTACTTATCTAAGGTTAGGTTTCAAGTTACCCTAGGGGGGCTTCTGATCCAGATCTTGGTTGAAATGGACCTCTTGCTGCAACTTCATTGATAACTTCTGTTATAGGTGATGAAATAAAATTCTGTCAAAGACCCATTTGAGGTATTGAATATATATATGCATTGATATAACACACTTGAAATTTGATGACCCGTGGGGTGAGAAAACGATTCCACATACTCATAGGATGCGTGGCGGCGCAATGTTCCAAACACGTGTAACTTCAATTGCTCATATATCTCAAACTGGGAAACTAAATCAAATTCCGTAAAAAACCCATTTGAGATAATAAAAAATAATTTCGAATGAGATATTTTTCACACTCTAAAATGATCTGTGGAGATTTTGGCACTTATATGGAGTTTACTAAATATTACTGCAAAACATTGAAACTGAAATGTGTTTCAAGCCCTCATGGAGCCATAACCTAAATCTATATTTATGCAGGAATGAAATAAAATACAGAAATAAACATAAAAATAGAAATTTAGCATAAATAAAACTTCATTTCATTAATATCAAATGACTGAAATATGCTTACAGATAGAATGGACATAAACTAGTTAGGGCGATGGTAGCTTATCTCTAAGAAGATATGTAGTGGCTACATGCCTCTGAAATGTGTTAAAATGAGGCTCAAGGGCCTTTTTTATTATTGAAAAATAATAGAAAACCCTAAACAACCAAAACACTCAACCCGAAGAGATGTAACACCAAGAATTTATGGGCCCCGTTGGGGTTAATTGGGCAACCAACTTCCCGAGGTCGTAACTTGGTCATAGTATCTATGTGTGGTGTGTATGATACCTCGTTGGAAATATATCTTCGAGGAATACACCGTTTAGGGCCTCATAACAGCTCCAAAAGTTCAGGACTCGAAAAACTACTAAAAATAGTAAATAAGAAAACTGATGAAACTGCCTAGGCGGAATAGGCGGGTGCCACCAATATCCACCTGGATCATTCCTCCCCCCTTATAAAGCAATGGTCCTCATTGCGTGCAGAGCCTCCATGAGATAGGGAATTTTTTGTTGAACCTAGTCCCTGGTGAAGGATTTTGCCTGCTTTGAAGTGGGTGTAGCTTGTGGTGGCATCCAGAGAGGCACTCCTTCTGCAAATGTAACCAAAATGTGTCGCCCACCTGGAACTTGTGTGGCAATCGATGTTGATCTCGGCGTTGCTTGTTCTTGGCATTGGATTTCTCCAAGATGTCGTGGACCTATTGGCGAACATCAGAAAATACACGTGTGGATTATGTCTATGTGGTAGCATGAGGTATGGAAACACTAGGTAGCGGCACACCTGGGGTCATATCAATGGAGTTACTGACCTGACCATGTAGAGGAACCTCTGTGGGTGAGGAGAAAATGTCCTTGTATTCCTCCACAAATTTTTGTATTTGTTGTTGTCGTGTAGGGGAGCCTTGTTTGGAGGTTGTGGCCATAAACTTCTTCTTGCCCTGTGGGCAAATTGTAATGAAAACAAATTTCCTAGTTTGGTAAATAATCTTACTGGATTGCTTTTCAGTAATCAAAGAGATGGCGGGAGGCGGTACTACCTCTGGTATCATGTACAACTTATTTTCCAAATTAATAATAACAGAAAGAGGTCTAGACTCATACACAACATGTCACTTCCACAAGTATGGTTGACCCAATAATACATTAGACACGTCAAGAGGAGAAACATCACACAATACCTCATCAGTGAAGGGTTGATGCTGTACAGAAGGTAGAACTGTTGGCTGACGCAGAGATCTCTTCCTTGGTGAAGCCACTCTATGGTATACAGCGACGAGTGTGTTGTGGTCGGTAGGCCGAGCCGCTTCACGACCTATGTTGAAATGAGGTTATTTTGGCCTCTGCTATCGACAAGGAATTGCAGTGGAGAACCCGTCACCCACATCTACGAATGAAGAGGCACTCCCCCTCCTCTAGATCCTTGGGATCCTCCCTCTAGAGCTTGGTGGCGGGAAACAATGGCGCTAGGATCTGCATTAATGATATCCTTCCCTTTATCATTCCCCTTGTCTAGTCCTGACTCGGAATCAGAACATGCATCTGATTTAGATGCCTTCAGTTTGGCCACCAGCAACTATTTGATCTGACACTGGCTTCTGTTGTGAGTGCAATTGTTATGAAATTCACACCACTTCCCTGTGTCCTTCTTTGGCTTTGTGGTGTTGTTTTGATTCGCCCCACTTTGGCTTTGCCCCTTGTTCTGTGGTTCAAGGGCACCTTTCCTAGGCTTCATATTCGCAGATCCAAAGTCTTTCTTCTTCTACTTAAATTTCTGCTTAATCTTGGTGGCATATTGATATGTCGTGCCAAGCGAGGTAATATCGAGGAACTCCATTTCCTCTTGAATTTATCTATGCAAAAATTTGTGGTACTTGAGCACAAAATGTCTCTCTGAATCTTTAATAACCAACTTTGTGCGTAGGGTATGGAACAAATTCGTCAGCTCGTGCACATATTTATCCCTTTGTTGTCGTAGCGTGGTCCATTGGATGTACTTTTCCTCATAGCTTCCCAGGGGGTAATATTGTTCCTTGATGCCATCTTAGAAAAAATTCCAAGTGGGTGCGACCGAGAATAGAGAGGGTTCCCTTTCGTCCTTTTTCTCACAGTAGGTTTCACACCAGTATTTGACATGGGGGGTGGCCTTAAGGAGTGCGAAATTAATCTTTTCTCGGTCAGAGAAATCATGGATCGAAAAATACTCTTCTAGCAAATTGAATCATGTATCTATGACATCTGCATCTATTTTGCCTTCTACAAATACAGGATTGTCAAAGTTGACTTGTACTTTGAAAGTAGTGGTGCCTCCAAAGTGGCCGTTGGATGCAGATGCACCGCCGATGGGCAGTCATTGAAGGATTTGGGCAAAGTTATCCATCATCGCGCTCCTTTGTTTCTTGAGGGCCTCCTCAAGAAATATTTTGATAGGATCTCCTACTCTCTCATCTTTATTTTCTTCCGCCATGGGAGGCCATTGGGGTTTTTGAAGATGATCTTACAAAGGTTCAACCAGATTGAGCCCTAACTCCTTATACCCCAACCACATTGGGAACATTCAAATAAATATCGAGAAAGAGCAAACCGCTCTAATACCACTGACCTGGATCTTGGTTGAAATGGACCTCTTGCTGCAACTTTGTTGATAACTTCTACTATAAGTGATGAAATCAAATTCCGTCAAAGACCCAGTTGAGGTATTGAATAGATATTTCCACTAATATAAGACACTTGAAATTTGATGACCTGTGGGGTGAGAAAATGATTCCAAAAACTCATAGGTTGTGCGGCGGCGTAGTGTTCCAGAAAGGTGTAACTTCAATTGCTTATATCTCTCAAATCTGGAAACTAAATAAAATTCCATAAAAAACCCATTTGAGATAATAAAAAATAATTTCAAATGAGATATTTTTCACACTCTAATATGATTACTGCAAAACATTGAAACTGAAATATATTTCAAACCCTCATGGAGCCATAACCTGAATCTGGATTTATGCGGGAATGAAATAAAATACAGAAATAAACATAAACACGTAGATGTAGCAGAAATAAAACTTAATTTCATTAATAGCAAATGACTAAAATATTCTTATAGACAGAATGGACATAAACTAGCTAGGGCGATGGTAGCTTATCTCTAAGAAGATATGTGGCAGCTACATGCCTATGAACTATGTTACAATGAGGCTCAAGAGCCTTTTTTATTATCGAAAAATAAGAGAAAACCATAAACAACCAAAACCCTAACCCGATGAGATGTAACACTAAGAGTTTATGGGCCCCGTTGGGGTCAGTTATGCAACCAACTTCCCAAGGTCATAACTTGGTCATAATATCTTCGTTTGGTGCATATGATACCTCGTTGGAAAGCTCTCTTCGAAGACTACACCGTTTTGGGCCTCAAAACTACTCCGGAAGTTTAGGACCCAAAAAAACCTCTAAAAATATTAAATAAGAAAACTGATGAAACTGACTAGGCAGAATAGAAGGGTGGCCACCAATATCCACCTGGATTAGCTTCTGATATACCCAAGGGTACGTGGAAGTGCATTCTGTGGGAATTTATGCATAATGTGCTACTACTTGAAGCGATACCCACAGGGATTACAAGTGAGTCCAACAATCATGACCACATATTTTAGTTCCCACGTGTATGCAATCCCAAATCCGTAGGTTTATGCACTCAACAACAGATCATGTGGTTTAAAGACGTCGAAACACATCTCTAGCCTAAAAAAAAATCTACGAAAATTGAAGGTACCGTTGGCCCTTGAAAGTGCTCTTATACCACTTCTTATGCATTTGATCTACGAGAAAAACAAAATACCAGAAATATGAAACAATATGGCCCAAAACACAAAAATATCATCTGCAATGAGACAAGCTGCAAAGATATTTTATTATTCATAAGAAGAATACAATGTTCACTTTCCTCTTCGAGGGGGCGACCTCCAACAGAGCAGAGCTCAATTAAAATGATATTCGATACTTCTTCTCTTGCTATCTAAGACTATTTATAGCTTTATGACATCCAAAACCCTAACTACTAGTGGTCCCTTGCATAACATGGGTTAACCACTTTATTTATTAACTATGGCCTGTTTATAACTAAGTTTGTTCCATTTTCTATAATGTGCGTCAACCACTTCCAATTATTATTAATGCAGATAACCACTTACGAACTTTATTGACTCAACTAACTAATTATGACTCTGAAGAGGCTTATTACATGAATAAGGGAATTAGGGTTGGACCCTAACATTTAGCAAGGTGCTTACAGTGCCGACAAATTAATATGGAACACCTTCACCCTCTAGGACTCCTAAATCCTTTGCCCATTATAGAATGGAAGTGGGGAGTCATTTCTTTGGATTTCAGGTTAGAAATAGTAGCAAGAAAAGGCTCAATTTTGACTTGTTCCTTAGTCAAATTGAGTCTTTTGATTTTCCACATCTACAGGATCCCTTGGATTTTAGTTAACTAGAGTGACATGGTATTGTCTCCTAGTTAGATGAGTAAATTCAAATTTTGAAGCTAAGAGTATAGTTGTGCATGTATTAATTGTTAATATTTAGCAATCTAGTTCAATTATTTTCAATTGAACTCGGTTAACTAAGCTCAAGTCATTAGTTGAGTCAGTTGAGTAGTTATGACTTTTTTTTACTCATTGATCTCTCAGTTAACTAGTCAATCAGCTAAAAATAGACCCAGTCATGCATGGTATTCGAATTTCTAGGTTGATTGGATGGAAAAGGCACATTTGTATTTGTAATTTTATATTGTTGAGTATACAATGCTTTTTCACTGAGAAACTGATCAATTCCCCTTTGATTTTCACAAGGAAATAGGTAATTTCCCTATTTTTTAGGAGCTTAATTCCTCTACGATTGTGCAAGGAATTAGGAGGTTGGTTGAGGCTTGAATTGGCTAAGTGTTGGCCAAAGCAGGTCAGGAAGCAGGAGAACAATTTTACAATACAGGGTGTGCTTCAAAGTTGAAGAAAGACATTGTAATTGTTTCTCCTTCTCAACTTATTAATGCAAAGTTGTGGGGAGGATTTCCCAGTTGGGTTCCCCTGTAAAATCATTATTTTCCTTGTGTTTTTATGGTTGAATGTCATTGCACATGTTTCTAAGTTGTGATTTCCATTCTGTAGAATAGTAGAGTAAATTTGTAATCTCTTGTTTTCAGTTTGAATTCATCACTAGTATAAAATTTCTATTAATTTCTACATGGTATCAAAGCTCAAAATCCCAATAGAAACTAGTCAATAGAGCTTCTCCTTCAGAGATTTCGATTTGTAGATTAACTGAAGCAGGCTTTCTTCCATGCAGGAAAATTTCATTCAATGGATTGAGATTGGAGTACACCATAGAGGGCATCTCAAATTTCATATCCTGGAATGACATGATGGAATTTGTACTCAATGATAATGGATTGTTGTATTACACCAAAAATGGCATTCCAAAACTAGCAGTATCGAATGCACAGCAATTATCCCAGTGGAAGAAGGATACCACAAAATCCAGGAGGATCAACCTGGATGGTGTGAGAGACCACATAGTCTCGAATTTACATGGCAAGGGGACTCCATTTGCAATGTGGAATACCATAACTGATTTATTCAAAAATGGTATTGATGTCAGGAAATTGGCATTGAGGGACAAGCTCAAAAACATCTGCATGAAAAAAAATGAAACCATTCCACATTACCTCTCCAGATTCATTCAATGTCGAGATGAACTTGGAAGGAGTAGGAGAAAATTTTCCATCCTTTGAGTTAGTGAGCCTAGCTCTCCTTGGCCTTCCAAAATTTTGGCACAACTACCAGGACTCTATAAATGGAAGGGAAAATTACCAAATTGGGAGAGACTTTGGTCTGATTTGGTGTAAGAAATAAATTTGAAGGAACATTAGAGATGGAGTAACGTCCAAATTTCAGGAGGAAGAGGACTTTTCTCTAGTTGGAAAAGGAAAGAATGTTAATGGAAAGAAGGCCCAAGGCGAGGCTGAGTCCAGCCAGAACAAAGGCAAGAAGAAGGACCTCAACAAAATAAAAAAATTTCACTGCCATGAATATGGGCACTATGCTACCAAGTGCTTGCACAAGAAATCCAACAAGGATCCTAAACCAAGAGGGGGAGGAGATGCCTTGGCATCTCATTTCGAGCTATTTTAATCTTTTTTCTTGCATGGAAATCAAGTAAGAGGGAGTGATTGGTACCTAGATTTTGGTGCCTCGTTCCATATGACAGGAGGCAAAGAATTCTTCAGTAGCCTATAGGAGAAGGATCTCCAACTACATATTGAATTTGGAGATGATGGGAGGTATAGTGCCAAATGAATTGGTACTCCCACCTTTAAGAGGGATTCAGGTTCCCATCTTCATCTACAAAATTTTATGTATGTACCTGGGTTGAAGAAAATTTTTATTTTTGTTATTGTATTGGAGGACAAAGGCTATGATGTCGGTTTTAGTAAGGGGAAATCCCTTATGAAACATGTAGCTATTGGGCAAGTGAAATAGATTGGAGTTAGAGAAAAAAATCTCTACAAGTTAGAGGTATATTTCTCCATGTATGCAACTATATCTCGAGGAGTGAGATGGGGGGATGTAGAACCTTAGTCCCAAAGTTGCAAATATTTAGGCAGGGTCTATAGGAGAGCAGTAGCAGTTACAGTATACTCTTCTCATGGATCATTACCCTTGCAACAATGGCCCATAGTATTCAGTAGCAGAAGGATCAATGTCAGATGATGCAGTTAGACCTTAAGTGACATTTGTAGAGCAGTTGCAATCAGATGTTGAGGAGCACATAATAGTATTGATAGTTGTGCAGGTGGCACAATTCAAAATTAACAACAGTTTTGTTTTCCCAGTAAACAGTTCAGAGACTAGTAGCAGTCATATGCTCAGGAGACAGTTGCATCTTAGAGACATAATTGATTCAGTATTTTGGATGTTTTTCAATTGTAGTTGTTATAGTAGCAACAAAAATAGTGAGAGGTAGTGCTACAGTACATTCCACAAGAGTTGGATTGGGGTTTTGTAGAGCCCTTTTCTTGCTAAGAGGGAGTGTTAGAAATTGTAGAAAGAAAAGGCTCAATTTTGACTTTTTCCTTAGTCAAAATGAGTAATTCGATTTTCCACATCAGCAGGATGACTTGGTTTTCAATTAGCTATAGTGACATGGTCTTGTCTCCTAGTTAGATGAGTAGCTTCGAGTTTGTAGGCTAAGAGTAGAGTTGTGCATGTATTGATTGCTAAGATTTAGAAATCTAGTTCAGTCATTTTCAGTTAAACTCAGTTAACTGATCTCAAGACATTAGTTGAGTCAGTTGAAGGTCAGTTGAGTAGTTGTGACTGTTGTTAACTCACCGATCTCTCAGTTAACTAGTGAATCAGCTAAAAATAGACCCGATCATGCATGGAATTTTAATTTCCTAATTGAATGGATGGAAAAGGAACATTTGTATTTATAATTGTATATTAGTTAGTGTGTAGTGCTTTTTCATGGAGCAAGTGATCAATTCCCCTTGGAATTGCGCAAGGAAATAAGGAATTTCCATATTTTTAGGAGTTTAATTCCTCCAATATTACGTAAAGAATTAGGAGGTTGGTTGAGGCTTGAATTGGCTAAATGTTGGCCAAATCAGGTCAGGAAGCAGTAAAATAGTTTTACAATGCAAGGTGTGTTTCAGAGTTGAAGCACGATATTGTAATTGTTTCTCTTTATCATATGATTAATGCAAAGCAACGAAGGGGTTTTTCCCAATTGGGTCCCCCTATAAATTCATTGTGTTCCTTGTGTTTTTATGGTTGCATGTCAATGCATGTGTTTCTATTGTGTTTTTTCCTTTTCATGGAATAGTAGAAGAAATTTTTGTCTCTTGATTTCAATTTGATTTCACTAGCAGTAGCAAATTTATTGCAATTTCAACATTCCATTATTGGTCTACCTAGAACTAGGCAGCAACATGACTCAATCAGGGTGGTGGTGGACAAGTTAAGCAAGTCATCTCACTTTATACCTATCCACTCCACATATAAATGAGTTCAAGTTACAATATTTCTCATGAAGAAGACCTTTAGGTTGCATGGGATACTGAAAACATTCATATTAGATCAGGATGCTAAGTCTACTTTTAATTTATGGAAGATGTTATTTGTAGGAATGGGTACATAGTTGAACTTTAGTACATCCTACCACCCCAAACAGATGGTCAAACATAAAGGAAAAATCAAATACTTGAAGATATGTTG
The DNA here is from genome assembly GCA_034641835.2 of Pinus albicaulis. Lineage (NCBI taxonomy): Eukaryota > Viridiplantae > Streptophyta > Pinopsida > Pinales > Pinaceae > Pinus > Pinus albicaulis. The sequence continues at coordinate 642,053,423 of CM076578.1, read as the reverse complement.
TGTATGCATGTTATGGATTAGCCCACAAAGTGGGAGGATTATTTTGCACTTAGTGGAATTTGCTTACAATAACAACTATCAAGCATCCATTAAGATAAGTCCATTTGAAGCCTTGTATGGGTGGAAGTACCACACGCTTTTAAGTTGGAGTCAGCAAGAAGATAAGTTGATATTAGGACCTAATCTTCTACAAGAAATGGAACAGTTGGTAAAGAAGATAAGGCAAAACTTCAAAACTACGCAAGATAGGCGGAAGAGTTATGTGAACCAAAAGAGATTGCATAAAGAGTACAATGTGGGAGAGCATGTCCACATCAAAGTTAAGTGAAGAAAAGTACTTTGAATTTGGGAACCTATCCTAAGTTAGCACCTAGGTTTCTTGGATCGTTTGAGATACTAGATAAAGTACAATCAGTGGCATACCCGTTGGCACTCCTGGGTCATAAAAGTGCATAATGTTTGTCATGTTTCATTATTGAAGAAGTATGCTCGTGACCCTACTCATGTGATTAATTGAAATGTGACACAGGTTGAACTAGAAGGATAATTCCAGGTTAAACCTCTACAAATATTAGATCAGAGGGAAAATTCACTCTGAATCAAGTCAGCACCTAATTTAAAGTGTAGGAAAGAAATTCAGCCCATAGGAAGCTATCTAAGAGATGGAGGATAAAAATATTTCTTAGTCTAGTGAATGATTGAAACTTGGTTTCATTAATTTGTATTAGTATTAGTATGAGTTGTATTTTTAAATTTTAATTAAATTTAGTTTGAGTAATTAGGATGAAGAAATATCATCTTCTTTGTAAATTTAAATTTTATTTATGACATTTTTTTCTTTATAAAATACAAAATTCAGTTTATCAATAAATAAAATAAAATAAATGTCTCTTTACATAATAAATATTAAATTACCTTATATTAAATATTTCTTATAATAAAAGAAAAAACTCATTTTTTTAATAATCAATTGAGGTAGCAGAAAGATAGAAATCATTTCTAGAATTTATTGAAATTTTATGTCTTTTAAATAGGTTACATTAAAGAAGAATACCATAAGAAATATGGTGAATACAAAACCACTAATATTTACATCACAAGAAACAACATTGTGATATCTTTTTATATTAGTTAGAGAGCAAAACACAATAAATAAAGTCAAATTTTAAGATAAAATATTTGAAAAAAAAAAAAAATCAAATCTTAACTTAAAATGGAAATGTAGAAAAATAGACCAATGTAAAAATAGTTAATACTAATTCGAAAGTGTATATTATTTTTAAAACCTTAAATTCAAATTTTTAAATCAAATATTTATGGAAATAAATATTAAACTTACTAAAGTGAAGTGCAAGTTTCAACTTTGCGTGCCATTAATTCGCACATGAATTCAAAGTCTCCTCCGATGAACTTTATATATTCGTGAAAGTAGTGTAATGAAGACGAGGTTGGTTAGCTTGTACCCATACCCATTCCACGTGAGGCAATCATCACAATTCAATTCAAATCAAATTTTAATAACTTTGCAGAAGTGTTTCTTTAAGCTGTGACACAAGTTCTGAGAAGTCATCAAGCTCATCATTGTCTTCAAGGGATGGAGAGCACCTAATCAAATCAATAAAAAAAAGGGTGAAAGTGTAATTAATTTTATATTTAAAAATTTAAAAGGTGAAAATATAATTATTTCATATTTAAAAATATCAAAAATAAAATGAATTAATAATAGATTTTTCTATGCTAAGAGTTGTGTCTTTCTCGTATGTAAGGAAACAAGTTAATGGCTCAAAACCCAAATGCATCTAGCACGAATGAAAGCCTAAAATCTACCACTTATGTTTGATTTTTCTACAACATGAACTGTAAAAAAACAAATTTTAAACTCAAACTTGGGAGAAAACTCAACAACTTTTCTTCTAGGAGAATTTATTCTTCAGCAAGGTTTCCAATTCTAAATTGTCTAGAAATCAATGCCAAAATCCAAGTCCAAATTTCAGTCAATTTGTCCTCTATCTGCTCCCACGTGTGGTTTTAATAGAACAAAGATGATAATGATGAGTGAGTGATCAAATGAAGTGTCACATCATGTATATATATACAAGTCGAATGGTATAATTTTCCCAAGGGACACACCCTTTCATGGTGGGGTTGACTTGACTTCTTGAGCCTACATTATGCCCAAAATAGATTTTATTTTAATTTAATTTCCATAATTCTTCTAGGCCAACTTAGGATGCCTCTTGGCATGTGGGAATACCTACCAATGCTACACAAAAATCAACACTCCCTCTTAGCAAGGGAGGTATTCTCCTTGGCTGCAACAAATTTCCCCTTATTTGAATTTTCTCCTCCATAATAAAAGTTCATGAGCTTGCTTTGTTCATGTATTTCTATAGATAAATCCATCTTGGAGTGGGAAATGTGAGTATCCAGGGCCTTTTATCTCTAGCCAAATCCCTTTATCACTCCTTAGGAAAATTTATCAATCCCCTGTTATCAAATTCCTCCATGACCCAACCAAGTCATTTTGGCTTCTCAAGAGAGAATTTGAACTTGGACCATTCACCCTTAACCAAAAACCTTTATAGCTTCTCAAGTGAATTACATATATCTCCTCTAGTCAAAGTCCTTTATGACCTAGCGATGATTTGAATGGATGATATTTGTAACGCTATGCAAAGTATCCAAACTGATATAATAAAGTGTTCAAAGTATTCTCCATGAATTTCAGGTTAAAAAAATTAGTTTTGGTTATTTTTTTTAGTTTTCTGTGTGAGGATTAATTCAGTAATTTAACTGTTTAACATAGTACAGCAGAAATACACAACAAGTAAAATTCACCAGCACATTACACAACAAATTGTTGAGGCATTTCACCCCTCTTGGGCTACATCTGTCTGTCCAAGGCTCCCCAATGGCATGTCCTTGTTGTATTAATTTACTCAAAATGGATGTACAAGTGAAAATAAGCCTCAATAGGCAAAACCAACTGTAAATGCAGCTTCAGAAGATATGAAATAGCTAGAAATGGCTTTTCATTTACACTAAATAGTGAAAGAGAGCCCAATACACTTCCTTCTCCACGATGGCTCTGATGGCTCCTTCATCTTCCTCGAAGCAAAAACTATTTTAGATCACCTCTGTTCGACCTCAAACCTATTCCAAACTGCTCAGAATGCTCAAGTGACCCAAAATTGACTATTTTTACACCTTGTTTGGTCGAAAACTGAAGAAGTTATGGCAAAAAAAAAAAAATTCCCAGTGTCCCCCAAAATCCTCCTCCAAAACAGAGGAACTCCAGTTAGCAGTGCTAATTTTGGCCAAACGCCTGAAAAAGTCGGAACTGCGCCAAGTTTGGTGGTAACCGTTAAGGGTGGCATTAAAATTTTAGTTGTGCGGTCACATGCGAATCTATCGGAACCACCGAATAAACCGCGGGTTAACCGCTTCCCAATTGTAACATTAAATGTGGCACTTCCCGCGTTCACATGCGGAAATGTCACTAACTGTAACCGTAGGCGGTGGCGGTTGGTTGGTTGTAGCTCCCGGCCGCAGGCAATGGTCACATGGAATCGGGCTAGCTCTGATGGCTAGCCCCTTAAAAATTTCCGTCGGTTCAAATCGCTTAGCGCCCAAGGTTCTGTGCATGTGTTCATGTGACGACGGGGCTGGCCCTGAGGGGCAAGCCCCCAAAACCTTTTCTCCACCCATTCTTAGCCAACCCGACTACAAGTTTAACCACCCGACTCCTTCAACAGATTACCACAGGCAGGTCAGTCGGGTCCCTCTGCCTGAACTGTCGGGTCATGGGTTCAAACCAAGTCATTCAACCCTTAAGCCCGGGGCCACTTAGCACCCTCTGATAGGCTGTCCAAAACATATAAAAAATGATTTCATAGTCAAACTAAGTCAAAAGTCTTGTTTTGGAGTTCACTGGACGATTTCAAACCTCAATAATTTTTGCATACGACCTCCATTTTGAGAACCGTTTGCAACGCCAGAATTGCAACGACAAGACCTTTCTAGTCATTCAGATTTCAACCACTTCTGAGCACTTTCATTTTTGAGAAAATTTCTTAACTTGGACATGATCTCCTGATCACACCTCCCCAATGGGAAGCTTTTGGACCCCAAAAGCCTTCAATTACCTATTCAGAAGATGAGGGTACATACCCCTCACCTTTTCCACCTCCATCCATTTTACCTTACTCAGTTTGCTGCCTTTAAGACCAATCCAATGATAATTGACACTTCCCCTCTTAGAAGTGTGTGTCCTCCTGTCAAAGATAGTATCCTCTTTAAGCTCATCCAAATATTCTGGCGAGAAATCTTCTATGGATGGCAGCTGAATGTCACTCCCTTGATCAGCAATCAAAGGAGGCTCATACAAATGTAAATTTTCCACATTCACAACGAAATACATTTGCATATATGAAGGAAAATGTAGTTGAAAAGCATTATTTCCAACTTGTTTAATAATATTGAATGGACCATAACGAATAGGCTTCAGATTTTTACCTTCTCCTTGCATTTTTTCTTTGCTAATATGCAACCATACCTCATCACCTTCTTGAAACTTATGATCAACTCTATGTTTGTCATGCCTCTCCTTGTACTTGCCTTGACTCTTTTCAACCTGTTCTTGAACTTGTTGATGTATTAGCTGAATTATTTTAATGAACATGCGAGCTTTGTCAATGTCACTATGCCCATCAATGGAACCATCCTTCTCATGAATGAAATCTAAAGGTGACTTAGGCAAATACCCAAAACAAACTTCAAAAGGTGAAGTATTTGTAGAAGAGTGCTTGGCCTGGTTGTAAGCATGCTGAATTTAATGCAAGTGCTCATCCCAAAGCTTGGGATGCTTGCTGAAATAACCTCTCAAAAGATGTACAATGATTCTGTTCACTACCTCTATTTGGCCATCTATTTACGGATGGAAAGCAGTACTCTTTTTCAACTTAGTGTCCATCATCTTCCATAAGTTGGACCAAAAATTCCCAACAAATCTGGAATCCCTATCACTAACAATAGAAGTAGGCAAGCCATAATGAACCCATACATGTTCAAAATATAAATCAGCAATTTGTTCAATAGTTATAGATTTCTTACATGGCATAAGAATACACATCTTGTTGAATCTATCAACTACTACATAAAGATAATCGTGTTGCTTTCTAGACATTGGTAGACCTCCAACAAAATCCATAGAAACACTTTCCCATGGTCTAGAAGGTACCGATAATGGCATATATAAACCAAGCTTCCTATTTCTAGGCTTGCTTGTAGCACATAATGAACAACCTCTAATGAAACGTGAAACACTATCTACCATGTGAGGCCAATAACAAAACCTCTGTAAATGTGCCACCATTTTTCTTACCCCAAAATGTCCAGCAATAAGAGAAGAATGATCTTCTCTCATGACACTTAGTTTGTTTCCCTATGGTATGCACAACTTGCCCATATGAAACAGCAAATTATTATTCAAGTGATAATCATTCTCCTCAACTTGATTCCCTTCACTCAAGTTAGCATACACATCCTTAAAATCAACATCTGATACATATTGTTCTATGTAACTCTCATGTACAATAGAATAATTCTTAAGTAAAGTAGTAGCACTAATAATAGGCCTTGAAAGCATATCAGCAACTTTATTGAAAATACCTTTATTGTACCTTATTACCAAGTGAAATTGTTGTAGGAAACCCATCCATCTAAAATGTCGTGACTGCTGCAATTTACTTTGCGACTGCAAGTACTGTAAAGGCTGATGGTCGGTATATACAACTGTCTCTTTGCGCATCAAATAGTGTTTCCACTTTTCGATGCTTTTTACCAATGCATACAACTCTTTATCATATGTAGGATAATTCACAATAGCACCGTTAAATGTTTTAGAATGAAAAGCGATAGGCTTACCATGCAGTAAGAGAACTGCACCCATGGCGTAATCACTAGCATCGGTCTGAATCTTGAATGGCTGTCTCAAGTCCGGTAATGCAAGGAATGGAGTTGAAATTATCTTCTCTTTCAAATATTCGAAAGCTTTATATTGCTTTCCTCCCCATTGGAAAGCACGCTTCACACTTGTCACTGCATGCATAGGAGCTGCTATGGCAGAGAAGTTAGAAATAAACTTCCTCCAATACTGAGTTGCACCCAAAAAACTTCTTACCTCTGTAATGGATTTGGGAGTAGGCAAATTCACAATGGCTTCTACTTTAGAAGGATCAATTCTCAAAGCACCTCCTCCTACTATGTCTCCCAAATAAACCAAAGAAGTCTTTCCAAATTCACACTTTGACATTTTAAGAAATAATTTCTTTTTCTTCAAAATATCAAGTACTTTCTTAACATGCATGACATGCTCTTCTCTAGTCTTGCTGAAAATTAAGATGTCATCTAAGTAGACAATAACTAAATCATCAATAAAAGTACGTAATACATCATCCATAACCCGCATGAAATTTGCAGGTGCATTACATAAACCAAAAGGCATAACAAGCCACTCAAAGAGTCCCTATTTGGTTTTGAATGCATTCTTCCAAATGTCACTTTCTGAAATTCTAACTTGATGATAACAACTACGTAAGTCTAACTTAATGAAAAATTTAGCATCTTTTAGCTGATCTAACAAATCATCTATCCTTGGAAGTGGGTAACGATTCTTTACCGTTATTTTGTTCAATTCCCTGAAGTCTACACACATACGCCAAGTTCCATCTTTCTTTGGAATCAACACTATCGGTGACCCACATGGCGAAGTGCTTGGTCTTATGAAACCTTCGTCCAACAAGTATTTAATTTGCCTCTTTATTTCAGCATTCTCCATGAAAGACATGTGGTACATGCCTATGTTAGGAAGAGGAAAATATTGTTGCAATTGTATTTCATGTTGAATATCCATTTTACAAGGCAAACCTGTCGGCTCCTGAAACATCTCATGATGTGCATTAACTACATCATATAAATCTGATTTTAACTTGGGATCACAATTTTCAAATGACTCGTAATTCACATCAACCTTAGGCTTAACCATAAGAAGTACAAAAATCTTACTAGAATTCACTAGCCTTTTTACCTGTCCAGCATTTACCATCGCTATATTTGTCTTTTTGCGATGTGCTCTAACAATAAATTCCTTGCCATCTTTGAAAATATGATACTTGTTCTCATGGCGATGGAAGATCGCAATATTGTCATATAAGTAAGGAATTCCCAAAACAATTCCTAATATATCAAGCGGAACTACAACAAGTTCAACTGTGTCAATGAAATGTGCAGTAATTGCAAAGCACAATATGCACTTCTTGGAAACCTGTAAGTCTGCATCCTTGCAAATCCAACCAAGTGGATATGGTCTTTGATGTGGAATGGTCTCAAGTTTTAGTTGCTTAACTAAGTCTTCTGAGATGAGGTTCACTTGTGACCCACTGTCAAACAATGTGTCAATTTTTGTATCTTTTGAGATAACCCTCACATGGAACAGTTCAATTCTTTCTTCTTCATTTGGAGCTTGTACATGACAGTTTGAAGTACTAGTACTTGGCTTAGTTTCAATTTCTTTACCCTTCATATTCTTCAAACCCATGGTTGTAATTTTAGTTTCGTCACCTGAATCATCACCTAAGTCTTTTTGTGTAGTTGTAGTAGCTGCAGTTTTCTTCTTCTCTTTGTTTTTGTTAAACTGAGTTCTTTTTTTCAGGATGAAGTTTCCAACTGTTTTTCTCTTCATGGCCTTCTCTTGAACAGTGTTTACATATCACTTTCTCACCCTCTTTTTTGACAGATGCATTATTTTTTCCTTTTCCCTTTGAGGCTTTATCTTTGGTTTTCCCCTCAAAAGACTTGTTTCTACCCTCATCAAAAGTATGTTTCCCTCTAGCCTCTAAATGTGTGGCTTGGAAACAAACCTCATCTAGACTAGTAGGATTGAACATAAGGATAGTATGTCTAAGGTAGTTGTGTAAACCACCTATATATTTTAGCAAAGTGTCTTGACTTTGTAAGTCTACCCCTAATAAGAGTGCTCTTCTCCTAAACTCTTGGGTGTAGTATTGTACATTTTGTCCCTTAAGTTGTCTGAAATTTTGCCAATTCATGATAGCTTTTTGTAAATGAGCTAATGGATAAAAATTTTGTTTAATTGTAGTAATGAAATCAGCCCATGATAAAGTGATCTTACCATGCTTTCTAATCTCCTCCTTGGTTTTGTCTTCCCACCAAACAAGTGTTGCACCTTCCATTCTCAAAGAAGCTAGCTGAATCTTAGTGTCGTCATCATGAAGGTTCTGTATCCTCAAGTAAACCTCCAACTGCCTTATCCAATTGTCAAGTTTTTCTGCATTGACTTCACCATTAAACATAGGCAACTCAAACTTAACATCAACTTTTAAAAATGGACTTTGAGGAAGAGGATGAAGATGGGGATGGTGGATCACCATTTCCTCCATGTCCTTTCTTTGACTTGTCTTCATTTTTCTTTCCTCCTGAATATCCCTCTCCTTCCTTGTGATGTTTATACCCTTCTCCTTGTGATTTTTAGACCCAATAGACTGCCTTCTCTATGATGGCCCTGATGGCTCCTTCATATTCCTCGAAGAAAAAAGTAATGTATATGACCTATGTTCGACATGAAACCTGTCCCAAACTGCTTCGAATGCTCAAGAGACCCAAAATTGACTATTTTTTCACCTTGCTTGGTCGAAAACTAAAGAATTTATGGCAAAAAAAAAAAAAAAATTTCCCAGTCTCCCCCAAAATCATCCTCCAAAACTGGAGGAACTCCAATTAGCAGCGCTAATTTTGGCCAAAGGCCTGAAAAAGTCAGAACTGCACCAAGTTTGGTGGTAACCGTTAAGGGTGGCATTAAAATTTTAGTTGTGCAGTCACATGCGAATCCGTCAGAACCACCGAATAGACCGCGGGTTAATCGCTTCCCAACCGTAACATTAAATGTGGCACTTCCCACGTTCACATGCAGAAATGCCGCTAACTATAACCATAGGCGGTGGCAGTTGGTTGGATGTAGCTCCCGGTCGTAGGCAATGGTCACATGGAGTCGGGATAGCTCTGAGGGCTAGCCCCTTAACAATTTCCACCGTTTCAAATCGCTTAGCGCTAGGGTTCTATGCGTGTGGTCATGTGACGACGGGGCTGGCCCTGAGGGGCTAGCCCCCAAAACCTTTTCTTCGCCCATTCTCAGCCAACCTGACTACAAGTTTAACCACCTCACTCGTTCAATAGATTACCACAGGCGAGTTGGTCAGGTCCCTCTACCCGAACTGTCGGGTCATGGGTTAAAACCCCATGAACCCAATTTTTTCCAAGTCATTCAACCCTTAAGCCTGGGGCCACGTGGCAGCCTCCGAGCACGTCACGTGGCACCCTCTGATAGGCTATCCAAAACATATAATTTTTTATTTTTTTTACTTATATATATATATATATATATATATATATATATATATATATATATATATATATATATATAGATATATATTTCATAGTCAAGCTAAGTCAAAATTCTTGTTTTGGAGTTCACTAGACTATTTCAAACCTCAATAACTTTCGCATACAACCTCATTTTTTAGAACTGTTCACGTCACAAGAATCGCAGCGACGAGACATTTCCAGTCGTTCAAATTGAAACCACTTCTGAGCACTTTCATTTTTGAGCAAATTTCTTAACTTGGACATGATCTCCTCATCAAGCGAAGTCCTTCTGGCAACCATGTCCTTTTTGCTTCTTAGGAGAAGATTAGTCCAATCTTGTAATTTCCCTGGGCCACTCACCACTGGTCAAAGTCCTTTATGACTCAGCCATTTCCTTTTGGCTTCTCATTTTAATGTATCCATCTCCCCTCATCAAATTCCTTTATGACCCAACCAGAGTCCTTTATGGCTTCAGGAGATGGTCTACCCTAATTCTACAAAGACATCAACCCTGCCTCTCAAAAAAGGGATATATTCTACATCACGTCAAGTTTATCCTTGAAGTATACAAACTTCACTCAAGACAAAGGATTAGTGATAATGTTTAAAATATTCTCATATGTGTGTATGTATTGGAGCTCCATTGTTCCTCTCTACACCATGTCTCAAATGAAGTGATTTGATCAAAGAGTCCTTCAAGAAGCTTTTGAAATCACATCAACATTGTTGGGTGTGGAGCCTGATTATTATTTTTATGTTGTATCATAGCATTGGCCCCTATACCTTAATGGGGCGGCAACGCTGCCCGTAATTAAATGTTTCCTGGGGGGTCCAAGGGGGTTTCGGGGGTAGTGCCCCCAAAGTTAAAAACAGATGTAAAATTTCCTTGTAAAAGTATAGTAATTTCTAGTCAATCTAGGCCGTTCATTAGGCAGATGATCTGATGGTAGAAGTTATGTTCATTTTAGGGTTTTTTACCCTATAAGGCAACCCATCGCTTTGTATGAGGGTATTGTATTGCGGCTGTGTACTGTATGTGTATTCTCTGAGCGAGAAACTAATAGAGAGACTGTGAGAGAGAACAAAGGATATTACAGCGGATCTGTTGTAGGTTATGTCTCTTCATTTTGCTGGATAATAGAAAGGAAGGACTGGATGTTCGGGGTGGACGTAGCCCAAATTGGGTGAACCACATATATCTGTGTCTCTCTAGTTTTATGTGTTTTATGTGCTTGTCTTTTACGCATATTTTATGTGTTGCATTGCTCTGTAATATATAATTTCTAACAAATATAACTTGCAACATAGGTTGCAATAATCTCTAATCCTGATGTACTGAGTGCAACTAAAGTCTACTTCCTATTAAGCCAAGATATCATAGCTAATCCGAAGCTAAAGAAGCACCCCCAAGTTTCTCTTTCTATCCTCTACACTCCATTCTCAATCTAAATTTGTATATTTCTATAGCCTTACTTCACCCCCTGAAACATATCTCAAACCATATCTAATTGTACCGTGTAGGTACCTCAACACATGCTTCACTACAACCCAATGTATCTTCCTTTGCTCAACCATATACTGGCTTATGGTGTTCACTATAAATTAAATACCAGGATCAGAGTTAATCAGGTACATCAGTGATCCAATCAACTACCTGTACATCGTGAGATCCACCAAATCTAAATCTCCAATCTCAGGAAATAATATATCTGGCCAAAATCCTTCATTTCAATCTCTGAGGCCAACTCCCTCTGACACTGAACCAGGTCTTCTTCTAGTAGTCTTGACTACTTCCTTTGTCATGGAATAAAATCCTCCTGCCGCTGGTACTCCCTTTGTCAAGAAATAAAAGCCTCCTGCCACTGTCACTCCCTCTATCACGTAAGCAAGTCCTTTTGCTATTGTTTCTCCCTATGACATGTAAGCAATTCCTCAAAGAAGGCATGTTGCTCCTAGAGACCTTCTATCTCTAAGCATACTGATAATCTCAACCCATGACATCCTCTTGGAAGGCTACTCCTTCCATTTTACCGACTATCTGTTCCCTTGGTATCATAATCCCTTATGTTCATTTGGCATGGTCCTCGATGTCTATACAATTTATCCTTCTCAAAAATCAATCACTACTATTGAGTCCATGCTTGAGCCTTTTGGTTATATAAGAAACCATCCATCGGATAATGGTGCAACAATATCCTTGTACTACCTCTCACTATGAGAACCTTCTTGCCAAAAACCTTTATTTGTTCTTCCTAATGCTGTGTGATAGAATCATTTCCTTGGCTATTTTCACGATGTACCTGAAACCTCATTCAAAAGGCCATGGAAGAAACAATTATAACCAAGAAAAAAATACAAAGACAAGAAGCTCACCAAGGAAAAATAACAATAACCAAGAGAGAAATATATGAAGTAGTTATCTCTTGATTAAGGAAGAAATTGATGAGTGTTGTAGGAAAGTATCAACTCCCTCTTGATCCTTTTGTTCTTAATGAAATCTATGTGCAATCTTATTAAGCTTAGATTCATTTGTTTCTTCATCCTGCGGATTAAGCTTAGCAATCCATTCATCGAGCTATATAGCCACATCGAAGGCTTAAAAACAAGTTAGTATCAACACCAAGTCCTTCTTGTACAATTGATTTAGGGCAAGTCATCCCTTGGTGGAAGAATTAGAGAGGAGTATAGATTGGTTGAAAACTACAACTAGTCAAATTAACAACTTCCCTTTGGTCCAAATTCCAATTAAACAAGCTAAACACATCTAACATGGATACTAAACAAGGATTTTAGTCCATGTCGAATGTGGAGTTGTGCTTGTACCCAACAATCACATGCCAGATGTCATCATCCATGTTGTATATTGTTTCATGTCATTCCACAAGGACAAATTATGTGGCACCAATATTTATATCATTCCCCGGACTGGAATTAGACCATTAATCACTCTCAACTAGTAGGTTTTCCTTTTCCTAAAATTCTCAAACAAATATCAGCTTCTTTTGATAACTACCAACTTGCTACTCATTATTGGTGTAATATTCCCAATTAGCCACTGCTACTTGGAATATTATAACTGCTCCATTTTTTAAATAAGAAGTAGGGAAGACAATAAAACATATCCCAGTGTGAAAAGGGATTGAAGTAGGAGGAAAAAATAAAGCCTCTTTGGTGTGAAAGAGGGGCAAAGCAATGAGCTAGCTACAATTGACCAAGTCAACAGCGTTATCACAAGAGGAGGGAAAGCTACTAGGGCAGCGCAGTTTTGAAGGAGGAAACTTCTCAAGGAAGTCACATCACCAATGAGTGGGGCATGGGATGGGAAAGCTCACCAAGGATAAGAAGGAGGAGATAGCAGAAAAGGATTCATTCATCTTATCTTGGTCTTATGACTAATTTCAAGCTTCAGCTATTTAGCCGGAGTTGCAGCACTGTTTAGTGCAAAAGGATTCTCATGTGGGAATTCTATCTTCACCATTGGCATAGCTGATTGGGAGATCTAAGGAGGAGGTCCTGAGTTCAATTCTCATTATTTATCTTAAGGGGAACCATTCTCCATCCTAGACAGTGTAGTCACTCATAGTGATTGCATTATTTCTGCAGTAGCTGGGTTGCATCTTTCCATTTTGTGCTTGTTTCAGAGGAGGAGGAGTCTATTTCACTCCGGGAGGTTTATTGAGGGAGGCCTTGAGCCAATTTCTGTATTATTTGTGTACTTTAGATCACATTTAGTATTTTCTAATACAAATTTGTTGGGTACAGTGTTATTTTCTGCAATGTTGTATCTTGTGTTGCTATTTTGCCGGAAACCCTTGCCGGGGTGCTCTGATGTGCTTGTAAAAGGGGTCAAACCTCTCATTTCTGATTCTATGATGAATGAAAGCTCCAGATCTATGTTACATTATATTTTTCTATATATATATCATTATAAAAATAACGTTGTTGCAGTCTCTGGCATTTCTATTTTATGAAGTAGTGGGATTGGGGTGCTTTTGAGTATATTTGATCTGGGGAGATATGTTTAGTGTAGCTAGAATGATTTATTTCCAATGCCCTTTTATATTTAAGCTACATACAACATATACAAGAGGACTGAAGTCCTGTACAATGTTTTTATTGCATATTTTTCCTTATACAGCGTCCCCATTGAAAGAATTGCAGAAATTCCTAAAAAGGAATATTGCAGTGGTATCAGAGCTCTGCTCTTGGCTCAGCTTGTGGGGGGGAGATTTATCTTCAGCATGGAGAAGGAATACATCTCAAATCTATTACTTCAAACCCTTCAGAACATTGCAAGGGATCTCAAGGAGATGAGACATGAAGAGGACTCCTTAGGTTTTTGCCATGAGGCAAGCACCAGCACTGCAAATGTCATGGGGCATTCAGCTGCATCACAACACTCCACCATGCCTTCATTTCTAACTGGAGGAGATAAGGAGGACACTCTGGGGGAATATTTTGAAGAGTATGAACTCCAATCTCAAGGGTTCAAGGAGCACTTGAGCTTTCAGGAGTTTTTCCGGATCAAGGATGGGAGGAGGATTAATCCTCATCAAAAGGAGGAGAACTTGATACAGGGATCAGCCCTACAGCGCAGTATGGTAGGGTTCTTCTTGCCCACATTTGATGGGACACCTAAGTGCACAGCAAAGGCTTGGGTGGAGAATCTGGACACATACTTCCAGCTCAACACGGTTTCTGAGATAGAAGCCATCAAGATAGCTGCGCTGCACCTAGAAGGGGAAGCTCAAGATTGGTGGTTTCATGGACTGACCACACTTGGGCATCACCATATCACTTCATACTCAGCTTTCACCAAGAAGCTAGTGGAGAGGTTTGATCCAAGGGATCCGGAAGCCCACTTTGCCAAGATAACCAAGCTCAAGCAGGAGGGAGATCTTGAGGATTACATTGCTGGGTATTTGCAGCTTTTAGTGATGGTATCCAACCTCACTATGAGCAGGAAGTTACGCATGCTTGTGAATGGGATGGTTGAACCATTACAAGGGTTGGTCAAATCTACTAAACTAACCACACTCCTTGAATCTGTGGAGAAAGCTAGAGATATACAACACATCTTGCCTAGGGCAAGAACCCTTTTGCAGCAAGAGACTCACTCAAGACCAAGGGAGACAATCCATGTTCAGGATTTGGAGGGATAATTTGTTATAGGAAGGACACATCATGTCAAGACCTTCTCCAAGAAGGATGCCAGTGTTGTACAAACCATGGGAGACTTTGCTCCAAGAGGGGAAGCTATTGCAGTGTTAAGAGGAGTCCCAAAGTGTCTAACCTTGAGGGTGAGAGGCACTATCATGGGGCAAAGAGTTTCTGTATTGATAGATAGTGTAGCCACTCATAATTTTATTGATGCATAGCTGGTACAAAGGAGAGGAATCCACATAGAGGAGTTTGAGGGATTTTTAGTTTTGGTCCTAGGAGCTATGACCCTGCAATGTGCCAAGTATGTTCCCGCACTAACCATTACTATGGGGACCTACACATTGACAGACCACTTCTTTATGGTATATATTTCAGATACTAATGTCATATTGGGAGTCCAGTGGTTAATCACTCTTGGGAGAGTTACCACTAACTGGAGAACCTTGGAGATGGAATGGAAAGGAGGGAAGGATGGCCAGCAACAAAATATCAAGGGTATAAACACATACCCCCCTCGGGTTGTTTCAGCACACAAGATGGAGGCAGATCTGCGTAGAGGGGATATTGAATGGGCAGTGGAACTGCATATACCAGAGGTGAAGAGCAAGGATTCACCAGTGCATCCAGATGTTCAGTCTCTCTTGGACCGATATTCTACAATATTTGGAGATATCCCACCAGCGAGACCTCTTGACCAAGGTTTTGAACACACCATTGAGTTGGAACAAGGGGTCCAAGTAGTAATCACCACTCCTTATAGGCATCCCAAGGCTTATAGGGATGAGATTGAGAGATTTGTCCAAGAGCTTCTAGCTCTAGGACACATACGACCTAGTACTAGTCCTTTTACTTCCTCGGTGGTTTTGGTAAAGAAGAAAGATGGCACATTGAGGATGTGCATTGATTATAGGGCCTTAAACAAGAAGAATATGAAGAACAAGTACCATATACCCAGGATCGATGAACTCATGGATGAGCTAAGGGGATCTAAATACTTCTCCAATATTGATTTGAGATCCGGGTATAATCAAATCAAGGTGAGGGAGCAAGATATCCCCAAGACAGCGTTCAGATGTCACTATGGGAATTTTGAGTTTCTGGTAATGCCCTTTGGATTGGTTAATGCTCTAGAAACTTTCTAATCCTGCGTGAAGTACATCTTCCGTGTTCATTTGAAAAAGTTTGTATTGGTCTTCTTTGATGATATTCTTATCTACAGTCGCACTTGGGAGGAGCACTTGCAGCATATTGAGACAGTTTTACATATACTCAAGGAGCAGCAATTCTATGCCAAGCTCTCCAAATGTAAATTTGGCCTCACAGTTGTATTTGGGGCACATCATAGGAGTGGATGGAGTGAGGGTACATGAGGAGAAGATCTAGGCTATCAGAGACTGGCCTGAACCCAGGAATGTTACAGAACTCAGAGGGTTTGTGGGCATATGCACTTATTACCGAAATTTTGTGAAAGGATTTTCACAACTAGTAGCACTACTCATAGACTTGACAAAGAAGGGAGATTTCCATTGGACACCTACAGCGCAGAGGGATTTTGATAAGCTCAAAGAGGTAATGAGTAGTTGTCCTGTTTTGGTTTTACTTGAATTTTATCAACCTTTTGTGCTAGAATGTGATGCATCAGGTGAAGGTATTGGGGAAGTCTTGATGCACAGTGGGCATCCTATAGCCTTTGAGAGCAAGAAGCTACTCCCTCATGAGAGGTTATACCCCATCTATGATAAAGAGATGTTGGCTATCATGCATGCATTAGCCAAATTCCGGAAATACTTGGTGGGAAATAAGTTCAAGGTGAAGACTGATCATAACAGTCTTCGATTCTTCCTTGAATAGAGACAACTCCAGGAGAGACAACAAAAGTGGGTGAGAAAAATCCAAGCCTATGATTTTGACATAGAATATGTCAAGGGGAAGATCAATGTAGTAGCTGATGCACTATCCATGAGGCCTACAGCGTTGTCCTTGAGGGGCTTGGATGCAGATTGGAAGGCTCAACTCTTAGTTAAGTATTCCAAAGATGACTTTGCATGTGAAATACTTGATGGGGTGGTATCTAATGACTTAGAGTGATGGATGAGGTCATCTATTATCGGGACCAGATATTCTTGGCTAAGAATTCTAAGCTCAAGGAGAAGATCTTATTGGCATCACATGATTCACCACTTGTTGGGCATCAAGGTTTCAAAAAGACTTACAGATCCATCAGAGAGAGATTCTCATGGAAGGGCCTCAAGGAGGATGTGCTCCAGCATTTCAGAGAATGCACCATTTTCCAACAGAATAAGGGAGAACACACTCACCCTGCTGGATTGTTGCAGCCACTACCTATTCCGGATGGGAAGTGGGAAAGCATCTCTATGGACTTCATCACCGGCTTACCAACAGTGCAGGGTAAGGACTATATCTTTGTTGTTGTTGATAGACTAACAAAGTACTCTCATTTCTTTGCCATTTCTGCACATTATACTACTTCACGGGTAGCTAAGATCTTCTTCAGAGATGTATTTAGACTCCATGGTCTCCCAAGGACCATATTGAGTGATCGGGACAACCGCTTCATGGGTGGCTTTTGGCAGGAAATTTTCCAATTAGTGGGGACTGATTTGACTCCAAGCACTAGCTATCATCCCCAAACTGATGGACAGACCGAGATAGTGAACAAGTGGCTAGAAGGCTACTTGAGGAACTATGTGGCAGGGTAGCAGAAAGCTTGGTTGCGTTGGCTCCACTTGGGAGAGTATTGCTACAACACTACTCACCATATTTCTATTAGCATGACTCCATTCTGAGCCTTATATGGGTATGAGGCACTCTCATTTGCTGATGTTATGTTTGGGGCAAGTAAAGCTCTAAGGGAAAAGGATTGGATTCAGGAGAACCAAGACATACTCAGGGCACTCAAAGACAACATTGCCACTACCCAAAACCAGCAGAAGATGTATGCAGACCGTGGTCGGATAGAGAGATAGTTTGAGGTGGGAGATCTTGTCTACCTATGTCTTCAGCCTTAAAAACATTCCACACTCAAGGAGAAGGGAGTTGATAATCTCAAACCACGTTTCTATGGGCCATATAGGGTGGTCAAGTGTATCGATAAGGTAGTATATGAGTTGGAGCTTCCTAAGGGGAGAAAGATCCACAATATTTTCCATGTCTCTTGCCTCAAGAAGGCCATTGGGAGGAATGTAGTTGCCAACATGGATCTCCCCCCTATTGATGATGAGGGCCACTTAATCTTGCAGCCAGAAGAAATCTTAGACACAAGGGAGAGGTAGCTAAGAAACAGAGTCATCAAGGAATATCTGATTCGATGGAGGAATCTACCAGATGAGGATGCCACTTGGGAGGGAGAGAAGATCTTGTAGCATCCTTCCTTACTGTTGCTTGTGGGCAAGCAAATTTTGAGTGGGGAGGATTGTAATATTCCCAATTAGCCACTGCTACTTGGAATATTATAACTGCTCCATTTTTTAAATAAGAAGTAGGGAAGACAATAAAACATATCCCAGTGTGAAAAGGGATTGAATTAGGAGGAAAAAATAAAGCCTCTTTGGTGTGAAAGAGGGGCAAATCAATGAGCTAGCTATAGCTGACCAAGTCAACAGCGCTATCACAAGAGGAGGGAAAGCTACTAGGTAAGCGCAGTTTTCAAGGAGGAAACTTCTCAAGGAAGTCACATCACCAATGAGTGGAGCCCGGGATGGGAAAGCTCACCAAGGATAAGAAGGAGGAGATAGCAGCA
Organism: Pinus albicaulis; assembly: GCA_034641835.2. NCBI lineage: Eukaryota > Viridiplantae > Streptophyta > Pinopsida > Pinales > Pinaceae > Pinus > Pinus albicaulis. The sequence goes on along the minus strand of CM076578.1, from coordinate 642,035,059 downwards.
AAGGATTTATTCATTTTTTCTTGGTCTTATGACTGATTGCAAGCTTCAGCTGTTTAGTCAGAGTTGCAGCACTGTTTAGTGCAAAAGGATTCTCATGCGGGAATTCTATCTTCACCATTGGTATAGCTGATTGGGAGATCTAAGGAGGAGGTCCTGAGTTCAATTCTCATTATTTATCTTGAGGGGAACCATTCTCCATCCTAGACAGTGCGGTCACTCCCAGTGATTGCGTTATTTCTGTAGTAGCTACAGTAGTTGGGTTGCATCTTTCCATTTTGTGCTTGTTTTAGAGGAGGAGGAGTCTATTTCACTCCGGGAGGTTTATTGAGGGAGGATTTGAGCCAATTTTTGTATTATCTGTGTATTTCATATCACATTTAGTATTTTCTAATACAGAGTTGTTGGTTACATCATTATTTTCTGCAGTGTTGTATCTTATGTTGCTATTTTTTTGGAAACCCTTGTCGGGGTGCTCCGATGTGCTTGTAAAAGGGGTCAAACCTCTCATTTCTGATTATATGATGAATGAAAGCTCCAGATCTATGTTATATTATCTTTTTTTATAGATCTCATTATAAAAATAACGCGGTTGCAGTCTCCGGCATTTCTATTTTATGAAGTAGTGGGATTGGGGTGCTTTTGAGTATATTTGAGCTGGGGAGATCTGTTTAGTGTAGCTAGAAAGATTTCTTTCTGATTCCCTTTTGTATTTAAGCTACATAAAGCATATACAAGAGGAACTAAGTCCTATACAGCTTTTTTAATGCATATTTTTCCTTATACAGCGTCCCCATTGAAACAATTGTAGAAATTCCTAAAAAGGAATATTACAATTGGAAACATCCTTTATTCCATTGTACTTATCAGTATTAATCACCTTGTTGTTTGGTCTTTCCTTCACCTAAAAAACTTCACTATCATCATTTGAACAACCCTTTAACCTTGTTTTCCACCTCATCAAGCCTCCTTACAGCCATTTTTCCACTCAAATTTTTCATATAGTCTAGCTTACACCTACAATAGAATTTCCATATGTTTTTAGGGCATTCGGTCCCCCATTGTATACCCTTAACTAGATTATTCTTAGGGTTTGAGACCCTTGGACTCCTTTTACTCATTGTGGCCTTATTCTAGGGCACTACTCCTGAGGTCCTCAGTCCTATTCTAGGTTACGGCCCTATTCTAGGGAACTACTCCTGAGGTCCTCAACCCTATTCTAGGGTTGCATCCCTTCTTCCACTGCTTGAAACAGACTGTGTCTCTCTCTGTTGTACAAAAAAAACTTGACCAGGACTCTCCTTGACTACATCCAGCACTTGCCTATATTGGCCCTCCTTCTTGAGGTCTCAGACCTCTCCTCCAACAACTTTGAACCCTATCTAAGGTCTTAACTGCAGTCCTTTCCCGTGGTCACTGAGGCAAAGTGCAACACTCTTCGAGGGATGTGACTATATCATAAAACAACCTGATTTCACTATGGCTAGCACCCTTAACTCTCACAGAACCCTATGCCTCCTAGAATAGGAAAAACTCAACCTTCTTGCTCTTGAATAGAATTCCACTTGACTTCCTCCAAGCATAGAACATACCATAAACTCATCATCCTTCTTTGGTGCGACTCCTCTAGGGATTGTTCCCTTGTGTAGTCACATTTCATTGTTGAATTGATAATTTCTCTTTTAAAAAGGCTCTAATTATATGTTGATTTTTCTACAAGATGAACAGTAGAAACCAAATGTTCTGATATGATAATTACTACCTAATGATATTTAACAAATTATCTTTATGCCACTAATTTCATTGAGTATTTGTACACATAAAATCTAACCATGTAATGCAAAGAAAACAATAATATCATAAAGATTTAGCCATGCACAATAGAGACGACAAATTTTCCCTGTGAAACCCAAACTTGGGAGAAAACTCAACAACTTTTCTTCTAAGAGAATTTATTCTTCAACAAGGTTTACAATTCTAAATTCTCTAGAAATCTATTCAAAAATCTAGGTCCAAACTTCAGTCATTTCATCCTTGATGAAATGTCTTTCGGATTAAAAGACATTTCATAATCAATATGGATCACAAAAGTCTAAGATCAAAAATTCATCCTTTATCTTCTCTCATGTGCGGTTGATATAGAAGAGAGATGATGATGATGAGTGAGTGATCAAATGAAGTGTCACATCATGCATATATATACAAGTCAAATGGGATAATTTAAGCAAGGGACGCACCCTTTCATGGTGGGGTCGAATTGACTTATTTGAGCCTACATGATACCCAAAAAAATATTTTATTTTATTTTATTTTCCATCATTCTTCTAGGACGACTTAGGAGGCCTCTTGGCATGCAAGAATGCCTACCAATTCTACACAAAAATCAACATTATGGACTACTAGTGGGTAATTCAAAGTGGTGTGGTTTTCTTTAAATAACATAGATGATTCAACCTACATTTGGATATAGCGGCCAATGATAGGTTGTTCCCAGTGTTGGTTTGACAACTGGGCTATTATTATTACACACACAGATGTGTGTGTGTGTGTGTGTGTGTGTATTAATAAATTATTTTAATTGTTTTATGTTTTTGAGGTTTTTTTGGTGCATTTTCCAGTAAAAAATGTCTAAAATATAGCGGGAAATTGTTAGAACCAATTTTTTTGTGAATTTTGCAGAATTTGGGGCCCCAAGGGTTTTTAGGGTGTTGAATTCATTTATGCATTTAAAAATGGATTTTAAAAAACAAAAACATGATCTAACTAAAAATTGTTTCGCCGACCAAATCTCCAAAACATTAATAATTAAACAATGTTGACTTAAATTAATTTTATTTTAAGATATGTGTGTGTGAGATTATTTTTAATAATAGTATTCTTTACTAAAAGTATTATATATATATATATATATATATATATATATATATATATATATATTAAATGGCTTTAAGTCACTTTTTTTTTCACTTACATTTAATTTAGTTTTTTTAATTCACATTTCATCATATCATACAATGAATATTATAATATCTTTCTCTTGATTTCTTTCTTCTTATTCTTTAATGCAAATTGTATTTTATTTTATGATCAAATTTACGCATTTTCATGTCTTATTAGTTAATACAATATTACTATTCTTGTAAATAATTTTGTTTCCTATTAAATTGTTTCCAGATTACATAATACCAAAAAAAAATTATCGATATTTGTTAGATTGGAAATCAAACCAATGGTGAAATTTAATGTTTTTATACCAAATGTCCATATACTAGCCATACACCTAAAAAAATATTTACTAATCAAGACTTCATTATGTAATATATTCTACCACAGTACTAGTAAATGCCAAGTGAAGTAGAAAAAAACATAAGTTAACTAAAAAGATCAAGAGGACATGGAAATAACATTACTACCTCTAATTGTTGGATTGACTAGAAGTGCAAGGTTTGGTTCATTGCAAATTTGATCCTCAGCTCTAGCCAGTTCTCCATGTTCTTCAACCCTCAAAGGGGGTTTCTTGGTCTTGGTTTATCTGATAAATAAGTCTTGGTCTCAAGTTCTCCACCCAGTTCTTCATGTTATTCCACTCCTAAGGGGGTTTCTCGAAGTTTGTTTATCGGATTGATAAGTCGCAGTCTCCAGTCCTCCCATAAGTGAGTGTTCTAGCTTGACAAAAGATGAAGGTGAATTTCATTGCATCCCAAGTTAGCCAGAAAGCTTGCTACCTCATTACCTATCCTCCTAACATGAGAGTGAATAACCACTAGAACCATATAAATTATATGATTAATATGTGTGATATATTTTTCCAATCTCCAATTTTAATATCATATTATTATTTATTATACATATAAAATTTACATATTCATATTTTATTATATAAGGTAATAATCTGATAACTTGTTTTCCTTATACAGATATTGTAGGTATTACACTCAATCAAATTGATACTACTTCACATGTTAATTATTATTTTTTATTAATATTATAAATTTTATTTCTTTTTTAAATCATATATTCGCATCTCATCTCCCCGATGGGGGTGTTATTACAGATGTGATGGTTTTATAGGAGGTCATGCCATCCTCCTCCCAATTCTAATGCCTCATTTATGTTGTGTAGGTCATTGCAAGTGTCAGTTTTTGATTGCATGTAGGATTACAGGTGGAGTCGCTTCCTTTAAATGGCATACCATGGTTTGGTTTTGGAGTATGAAGAGGTGAGTTTGAGTGGAGATGAGGGCATGCCCTCGACCTATATCTATTGTTTCACAGTAACTCTACTAGTGTGTAACCTTTACTATTATGAAGAATTTTTGTTTAAGAATAGTATTGGCACTAGTATTTGCATCTAGGTGTGCAACCTCGATCTTTTTTCTATATTGGTGTGCAGTTTCAATATTTTTAGTATTCTGGTGAAAAATTTATCGCATGTTACCTGTATAATTTTCCAATTTTTGTTCTTCAATCATTGGTTTAATAGATCAACTCAATCTCTATGTCTATTTGTGCTATGGTGGGTAATTTTCTAGTCCTCGGGGGCTATTAATGTTTGTTGAGCGACTCTGAGTACTAAGGGTTCTAAGATATTGAATTGTTTAGAGTCTATTGGTTTGATTTTGAACAAGTGTGTTCTATTGCGGTACTGTAGAATCTTTCTGTGTTTGGTGTTTGTTGGTGGCACTGTGTTGGCAGTGCTTTGTATCTGCCTCTCTATGTTGTGTCAGAGCATGGGTAAGTATTTTTGTTTTTCAGGGTATTGTAGAGTCTTTTGTTTCATGGTTTTAGATTGAAGTTAATTTGAGAATTTGGTGGAATTTGCACCAATAGTGTGGCAACTGGATGAATATATAACGGTTTTCAAGTCTGGGGATCAAGGTATTGTTTTTGTTCCTTCTTATTGCTTTATATTCCGAGGGTATTTCAGTTTAATCCATACATGTTCCCTCTCATTAGTGTTCATTCCTCCAAAATAGAGAATGAGCAGTACGAGAGGTGGATGAGGCAATTATACTTTAGGGAAAAAATGGGTTCCTCCTTTTGCTTATGATTATGTGGCTACTTTCTTTAATCCAATCCCTTCAGAGGTGAGGAAAGAAATTTAATTGTTGGAAAGTAAAGAGGTAGGGGATTTCCCTTATTATTTAGATTATAAATTGGTTGGAAAATATATGAAATGGGTTCCTACTCCTAGAAGATTCAGGAGTAGGAAGCTACATTTTCTGAATTCTTTGGCATTACATCAACAAATCACTACCCTGTTGCGGTTGATCTTCAAAGAAAATCAGGTGGAAAATTACAATGGTTTCTCCTCATTGGAGGACATTAGACGCATGCTCCATAATCAAAGGTTCTGCTTAGACAATTTGGATTCTCATTTGGCCTGTGTAGAAGGATTTTTTGTGAATGATTCTGCCTCTGGTGACCTCATGAACACTTTGGGCTCTAGCGCTCGTGCGTCAGCTACAATATCCTACTCTGATCATGACTACAGATGGTTGGATTTCATGTCTTTTTGTAATCAATTTTGGTATGTGAACTCTAAGGTATGGCTTCTTCATGGGGTTCCTAATTATGTTTTAGTTCAGAATTACATTGTTCAAGAACATTTTCTGGTTGACAGACTAGTTTATAATGTGGAGAGTTTTTCTCTGTCCAGATTTTTGGTTATCATTGTGGATTAGCTGGTGTTATTGATAGCATGTGAATCTATGGATGGATCTATTTTTTTATTCTTGGCTCTTTTATATTGATGTTTTTCTGGGATTTGAACAGGAGAGGTGAGGTTATTGCTCTCGTTGATGCATTTTTGAGACGGTTGTGGTTTAACTGTAATTGGATATGGATCTGAAATTGGATATGAATATAGTTGTGGTCTATATTGGCTCCATGTTTCAATGGACGTCCCTTTTTTCCTGTGGGATTATATGGGTTATGAACTTCTCGGTGATTGATCTTTATTATGGCTCTATGTGCATTATCATCACTTCCTGCTTGTTCTGAGGACCATTGCCACTATTGTTATTTGGGTTATTTTTCTAGAATGTGAATATACGTGGTTCTAGAGATGTATTTCACCTTGGTTTACGACGTTGAGTCTTGTATAAAACTTATGCTTCATTATGTTTGTTTTTGTTCCTAGAGAAGGTCAATTCACTCTATGGCTTCCTGACATTATGGTTTTCAACTTTTTTTATGTATCAATGGTGAAAATCGCATGTATAAGGTCTATGGTGTTATGTTTTGGTAAACTAGAAAGAGAAATATTGTTATGTGGCTTTGTTGTATTTGGGTATATGGGATCTTTCAATTTCCCAATATATATTGGTAGATAAGATCTCTAAAAAAAAATTGTAAGCTTATTTTATTAAGGAAATCCAAAAATAATAATTTGCACCACCACAAAAAAAAAAATATATATATATATATATATATATATATATATATATTTCATCAAATTGATATCACTTCATATCTTAATTATTAGTTTTTACTAATATAATAAATTTATGAATTTCCCCGGATGTGGGTGACTCATCCAGATCGCGCAAGGAAAGATCCTCCCATGCTTAAGTTGATGTTTCCCTGCAACACCAGCTCTAACATGATGCAGAAACTCAAATTTTCAATCACTTATACCGGTGCTCTACCACACCTGATCTCTCAACACAATTTGTATCACATGCAGTCACACTTGGATTGTCCCTCACCGCCTCTGCACTCGTGCCAATGGTCTTTAAAAGGCACAGAAGCTCCTCATTCAACCATCTCATTGCTACTCAAGCCGGTCTCGAGAGCCATCATTGTTATTCCCATCGTCATCACACCACTGCTCCATCTTTCCTCACGCACCTCCATTGCCATTGCCCTCCCTGTTGCACGCTTCCCCTACTGCGTGCCCCCTGCTGCGAGCCCTCTGTCATGTGCCCTCCTTCTGCGTGCTCCTCCCCCTGTCATTATCCTTGCTGCGCGCCCCCTATTGTGAGCTCCCCTGTTGTGCGCTTCCCTACTAAAACCCCCTCCTCCTGTGCTTCTCCCGGTTGTTCACCATCTACGGCGAGCACGCCTGCTATGCGCCCCCTTGTTGTGCCCCCCCGCTGCGTGCACTCCAGTTGCACGTCCCCGTGCTCTTGACCCGATCTCACTACCAGCATCCCTCTCTCTGCTCAATAGCCTCTCTATGGCCCCGCGAAAACGTTAAAATCCCATTAAGGGCAGCCATAGAGGAGCGTTCTTGGGGTGTTATCACATCAACATCCAAGACTAGAGTCTGCAATCTATTGAAGGTTCCTCTTCAGGAAGCCACGAAAGGCAAGCTACTCATACATCTGATTTTACCCAGGGAGAGATTGTCTTGACTCCGAAGAAGCCTAGGGGCATAAGAGGCCCTAGAAAATCTACCATAACACACTCTCAGTTGGCCACTCCTTGGAAAACCGATCCGCTCCCTGTTCACGAGCCAGTGGAGGAGGAGACAGACGTTTGGATCATGGATTCGGATGGTGTCTAGACCAGAGTTTTAGATGCATAGTACCCTGTTGCTCCTATCATCCGTGTGGCCCCTCTGAAGCCTCCTCACAAGCCCATGGCTGAGGAGGAAGTCATTGCGCGTGAATATGGATGCCTCAACGAGGAGGAGGACCCCACGAAAAAGGAAGATGAAGGAACACCATGACTTCTCGGTAGCACGGTTCATTTATGTTTTTTGTCAACTTAGGACATACTTCAACTATTTTGTTTTTATATGTGTTATGGAATATTTTGTAAACATGATTGTATGACTCTATTAAGGGGTTGGTTTCCTCCCAGGAGGCAGCCCAAAACCTACTTTATTTTGAAAACTACCAAGGTTGGGATTAGCTAAGCACCACTTGCCATCTCATCCCAATGCCTACATAAAGTTTCTTTTATGATCTAATATAGTTTAACCTAACTTACAAAAAAAAAAAAAAAGTTATAAATTTCCTTTTTAAACTATATATTCACATCTCAATGTTATATAATGTAATTATCATCATATAATGTAATTATGCCGATAGGAATTTTATTAGGAAGTTCTACTTTGTGACACTGTTGAGATTCGTCATCCACACGAGAATCTCAACAGTGTTAGTTGACGTAATAGAGACGTATGAAAAACCTGACACCCCTTTGTCCATTGATGTGGCCTCGTTCTGCTTAACTTTGTCCTCGCCTTTCGCTTTCAGAAGTGGCCTTGATTTTGCAGCATTTTGTTCTCGACCACAGTTCTTCTCTGCATTCAATCTCCACCTGAGTGCGTTGCTCACCACCGAATGAAGGCCTGCACCATCACCGCCCCTCTAATTTTCAGAGCATTCCAGTCGATGCCCTTCACAATCACATGATGCATGATGTTTCCGTCAAAGCTGTCGCCCACAAGAAACACTCTAGAGAATTTGTTGTGGGATTGAAGGTAAGGAACCCCATATTTTTTATTTTTGTTGTTTCTCTTCGTTGCTTCATAGTGGAGCCACGAGAGGGCATTGAGAAATTGTCGTAGGCAGCAACAGTGAGGCCTCAAATGATGATTGTATATTTTATGAGTTTTCCCTTAACCAATCATACAGGTTTCCTTTGCCCTAGTTCCAGTAAGGCAAAGGAGGAGTGAAGGTATATGATTCTAGGGAAAACATTTGGAGATCACTCGGTTATCTTCCTCAAACGCTTGAACACTGTGGCGCGATGTAATTTTTGTTTGCGGTTATATGGCGCCACCACAAATAGGACATGCTTATGTGGAGCCAAGTGGTTATGTGGGGCCCGGTAGAGATGGTGTTGATTTTGTTTTCTACATGTGGAAGCCTCCGGATATTATAGAATGTGGATCAGATGAGTTATCGTAGGACCAAGTGGCTGGAGAGTGGACTATTATTCCCATTCAGATTCCCCAACACACTCATGCAATTATGGATTGTTTTTGTTTTCGGGGTATCGTTACTTTTGAGATTTAAAATTAAAATCATAGATAGGGTTTAGAATCATCTCATCATATGGCTTGGATTGAATCAGTTAGTGATGCAACTCTGGTATCAAACGTGCGACTCAACTCTCTGATAATATTCGTGATTTCCCATTCCCAGTTGTTATTTTATTATTGACAAAAAAATTAGTTGGTGCTTATTGTTATTATTGACATATGAATCAGTTACTGATTATTGTTATTATTTACATATGAATCAGTTAGTGACCAAAATCGGGGATGAAAAGTGTGACTAAACTTTCAGCTGACAATATTCGTGATTTCCAAATTGTAGTTGTTATTATTGACATATGAAACAGTTAGTGTGATTGATCTCTGGTATGAAAATTGTGGAGCCACGAGAGGGCACTGAGAAATCGTCATAGGCAGTAGTGAGGCCTCAGATGATGATTTTATATTTTATGAATTTTCCCTGAACCAATCGTACAGGTTTCCAACTATAAATCGTTGGGTACAAATGCAAGAAAATCTGCATCACCTATATAATTCACCTACAACATTGAAGCGTTTGACTGAAGCAAATCAGCAATGGAAGGACGAGAAACGAATTACACTGAAATGATCTTGCAAGTCTGAGCATGATGTTGACTTAAATGAAGATGATGAAGTGCATGGAATCCTTGGAATGCTAGTTGCAAAGTCTGTTTTTTATGTGGATTCCAAGAGTTCTCATACCTCTTCAACTATTGCAGAGGATGTTCAAGAGACCAAAAATTTCAACACAAACAAAAATCCTTATTGTTTGACTGGGAGAATGAGGGGCCACATGAGGAGGTTGTAGAAAGGCTTATAGTGGAAGGAAAATTACTTGATTCCTTGGCACTTTCAGGCTGTTTACGTGATGGAGCTTCAGACCGTTTGTTACAATTGCTAATTGAGCAAGGAGAGGAGAGCCATTTAAATTCTGGTCAATTCCATAGTTATGGAGCACTTTGCAACCTTTAGAGTGATAGTTGGAAATATTGTATTTGGCTTAGAGACAAAAGGCTTGCTGCCACCCTAGCTATAAAGTATTTGCACTGTTGGGAATTAGATGCGACTATGGACATTATCACAATGTGCATTTCTCAATTAGTTCAAGGTGATTCGCTAAGTCTGAGAGGTATTGCGAATGAATAAAGCATTGCAGAAATATAATCATATTCTGTGTGCAGATGGCCAATTTGGAAGTTGGCAAGAGGTTGAAGCCGATTCAAAGCAGATCCAGAAGGTTTGGCACTTCGGTTGCCAGCGAAGGGTGCAGTTTCAGCAGCATTAGAAGTAGCTGAAAGTGGTGGTTTATCAATAGAACTATGACGAGAATTACAAGAACGTCAACTTGTGAAGCTCTTGACGGCAGATCTGATCAGTGGTGGAAGTCCAACATAAGATTCTAGATTTCTTTCTTCATTGCATGAACTAGAGGATGTTCTTCCAATTGCTATGGGTTCTACATAGCAGTTACCAAATATTCAATCAGAATAATTGTTGGCGAGTGGGAAAATTATCAGAAGCAGACATTGTCTGATTAAAAAATTTGGCCTTGGGTCTTCGGTGCCTTTTCCATGGAAACAAAGATGTTCTTCTTTGCATGAATACAACTTGAGTGGGTCCAATGGTTAAGAGCATGTGTTTCCTCTTAAGAGGTCACAGGTTCAAAACTAGAGGAGGTAGAGTATGTACACCTTCATAGACTTAGCAGTCAAATCACTGCCCCTGTCAGTGCTTAGCGCCATTCCATCCCCACATCTTTGCCTTGCAGCAATTTATAACATGATTAAATATGAGATATTACAAACATTTTAGGAAAAAAATAAACTTACAAATATAATTATTTTATAATATTTTTCTCATGATTTCATAATACCATATCATAGAGCATATATCTTCTTAGTTATCTCCTATACATAAATAAAATGTATATTATCTTTGACTTCAAGCTTTTGTGATTCATTATGTTTTTTAAATATTTTTTTTGGATTAATCACAATGATGTGGTCTATTATGAGGATGAAAATGTGGTTTATCATTAGAATAAATTTAAAAATGTATGTTTTAAATTGAGAAAAACTCTAAATTAATTATTATCTTGGTTCAATAAATTACCATAGTAAGTCTATTTTATATTAAGAGAAACTATGAAAAACATTTAATGTGTTGAAATAAGAAGACATTTTAGGACGTTCTTAAAATGTGTATTTATTTTAAAATAGTCTCTAAGCTTTTTTAATTGCCATATAGACTTACAAAATAGTTTCATGGGTTGGGTTTTGAAGGAATGCATCCATCTTTTCTGGAGACACATTCATTAACAATGTGTATATTTCTAAGATTACAAGTTTCTCCATCTATGAATAAAAAAAGAAGCTTTGTGGCCTTTTTACTGTTCCAAAATTTAGAAGTGTGCTTTTTTTAAAGAAGAATAAGGTGCATTTTAACAAGTGAAGTTGTGCATTTGAGGAGGAAAGTTGCTACTCATGCCACTTATTTTCAAAAATGGTATAAATATTTCATTTTATATTCCTTTGAATTAGATATAAGTTCATCTATCCCTATGCTATGTTAATATTTCTTAAATTATTTAAAAAATGAGAAAGATGTTAGAATATGTTTTATTTTTATTTAATTTCAACTCATAATTTATATTGTCACGGAGCCAATCCATGAACAAAACACAAAAAATTACAAATATTAGTTTAAAAAATACCCAACCTTAACCCTTAACCATTAATTGGAGATGTAAAGATAAATATAGACTTTTGGAGTGAAACATAAAGAAACTTAAATGGATTTCTTAGAAGCACTACTAAGTATCACAACTTTTCTTTAGAACTATATTATTTGAGACCATTTTATAAGTGGGCTTCTTGGATAATTCAACTTCCTCTGTCATCTGACTTATAATCTTAATGTAGTATCAAGTACATGAAACTAAATGATGCCATATGTTAAAAGTATCATTCACCTTACTTCATATTAAAAATATTTCACTTAAGTATCTTGCATCAATTAAGTACTTATTGCCCATCCAAAATCATAGCATGATAAAAATACTCAGGGATTCCTTAAATTGCATCATAGGACGAATTAACATTTCAATTCATTTAGGTTTTTAAGCACCCTATGAAATGCATGTTTCTCAATTTCTTTTTTTCTCCCCATCCAAACAACTTCTCATCGTAATCTCCACGATATTGTTAAGAGAATATGGTAGGATATCAAAATGGTGTCTTCTCGAAGATTTCTTTAGTTTAGTTATGAGTTTGGTGATATAAATATAATATATTGCAGATTCTATAATGCAGTTTTACCCACTCTGAAAACTTTACTTTATCAATAATTTAGCCTCCATTTCCTCATGTCTTCCATTTCCACATCCTTGTTTCCTACAATACTACCTCTGTGTCACCTTACATTCATCTACACTTCTATCGGCATATCTTTGCACCCTTTTGGTGCAAATGCTAGTTATATTATATTTTGTTTCAACAAGTAAAAGACAACCTTATACTTAATTTAATTGAGCATTACACTCAATCAAATTTAAGTCATCTTACATATTCCCATCTAATGCAATATTATTATTTATTATGAATTTTATAATAAAAAAATAATTCACATGTGCGTTGGAGTTTTTACTCAAACTTTAACTTTCTATTTAAGAAAATATCTTTTATATATCATTATTCAAAATTTTCACATCATCAATCCATTTAATCAAATCATCTCATACATGTTATTGTTATATTTAATATAAGTACTATAAATTATTGTTATTATTTTTTTTTATATTTATATTTCATTTTTCTTTTAAAAAATTATAAAAGTCAATTTATTTATTTTCCTCTAATACTATATTATTTTGTTTAGAGAGACATTTGAAAGCCTAATATGGTAAATATGTTGTAATGTAGTGTTTTATATTTTAACTAAATTAAATTAGATAAAAATTAAATTAAATAATAATAATAATAAATTAATGCAATATAAACAGTTTATATTTGCTCAAAATAAAATAAAAATAACTCTATAAAAATTATTATTCTAGGGGTAACTCAATTGGTGGTTGAAGTAATGTGAAATTTGTGAAAACTAGATATTCAAGGTTCTAATTCCCGAGTTGTGACTTACTTTACGGAGAGGAACAGTTGTGACCCAGAGAAAGACAGGTCGTAGAACCCCAAAGATTTACTAGTAGCTACATAGATCCTAAGTTAAGATATATCTAAACTAGTTTATTATTTATTAAGAGTAGTATAAATTGTATAACTTTTCTTTTAATTCATGTGTGGGTGTGTTGAAGTTTTTACTCAAACTTTAACTTTATATTTAATAAAATATCTTTTACATGTCATTATTTAATTTTTTCACATCATCATTACACTTGCTCTAAAAATTTACTAGTAGCTAGTGTGATCTGAAATTAAGATAGATCTAAGTTGGTTTATTATTTATTATAAGTAGTATAAATTTTATAACCTTTTTTTAATTCATGTGTGAGTGTGTTAGAGTTATTACTCAAACTTTAAATTTCTATTCAATAAAATATCTTTTGCATATGATTATTTTCACATCATCATTACACTTAATCATATCACCTTATATTTTATTATCTAATAATATTGTATTTAATAAATATATTATAATTTATTATTATTATTTAGTTTAAGTTATTTATATTTTTTCTTAAGGAAAATATTAAATATTAAATAATTTTCTTATATGATTTTCTTATATATTTATATTTTTTTGAACATGTATCAATAAAAATACAATTTACCCATTCACATATGCTTTCATTTGGGCATTGATCCTTTTGTTGGCGGAACTAACTTTTATCAATTATCAACATATCGTATATACTTCCTCAATACCCAGGGCATTTCTAGGTTGTACCACGCTTTCATACCCTCCTCTTGGCAGTCCCATAATGGCACGTGGATAATTGCTTCTGATTGACGTCTTCAAGGCCCCCTTGCTTCTGAATGGGATAACTTCATCAAGAACCTCATTCTCAATCATTGCATATTAACAGAGGAGGAAGATACAATAGTTTGGGCTTGGAATTCATCCTGTGGGCATTTCACAGCTCGCCTTGCTTATGATATTATATCTTATAGTCCTTCCTCATCTAGGACAAACTGGTGGTTTAGAATAATATGGGATTGGCCTATTGCTCCAAAGTTGAAATGTTTAATTTGGTTGGCCTTAGAGAATTGAATCAAAACCTGGGACCTATTACTACGTAAAGGTTTTTTCTGGGCCAGACATGTATGTTCCCTGCTCTCACAATTCAGAATTTGTCAACCACTTATTTTGTAAGTTTAACTTTTATTGGTCTTTATAAACAACCATCCTTGGGTTTTTAAACATTCTGTACTTTGGTCCGGCGTCTCCTCTTGACCAATGCCTTCTCTAATGGGAGCGCAACATGGGAAACTATAAAGTATTGCTAATTTTCATAGCTTGGGGCATATGGAAAACTAGGAACAAACATATATTTGAAGGTAGACCTATTGAAACCATTCTTCCTCAAATAATTGGGTTTTTTCCAGATTTTGTCAAGCTTTGGAAGCCTCCTCATTGTCGACATTTTCACTTACCTCCAAGCCCTCTTTCAGCAACAGTCAGCTTCTTTGATGGAGCATATTAGTCAGCTTCTTTGATGGAGCATATTAGTCAGGTGTTTGTGGAGGTGAGCCATCTTATTCACCCCTGGGAATATTCATATCTTATCTGGTTTAATAATGGCCTAGGTTCAAATACTAAAGTAGAGGTGTCTGTTGTATGAGATCTTTTGTATTGGGTAGCATAATTAAACATTCTCTCCCTTCATATCTTTGGTGACTCCAAGTGTGTGATGGATTGGCTTATGGGGAAGGGGCACATGAAGGTTCTCACTCTCAAACACTAGGTGGATCGTATCTTGTACCTCAAAGGACTCTTCAAAAACATTTTCTTCCAGCGTGTCTTGAGGGAATGAAACTATCAAAGAGACTTTGGTCCAAAAAAACCTTACAGGAAAAGGAAGGATCCATTTTCTTTGAAGAAAATATAGGCATCCAATTACTTAGAAGTAGATATGTTCACATTCGCTATGATTTTCAGCTGACACATCTACTTTGATAAGTCCTATAAAATGGACTATCTGTATTTTATTGTTCAATTAAAATATTTTTTTGTAGCCTAAACATATACAATCATCTTGCTTTCTATACAAGTCTTTTTTTCTTTGGAATCTATTTTAGCACCTTTTTTGTAATCCTAGCCATGTACCTCTTTGTTCTCATGTGCTCCTCCTCATTTTGTCAGCACATCAAGGTTATAGATGTCAATACCTTTTTAATGGTTTTTCAAATCTATTTATCAAATGTTATGTATTTACTGTTCTTTCATATAATTCAAAGGACGATTTTACTTTTCTAAAAACAAAACTTTTCTTTTTATTTTTAATATTAATATATAATATATACTTTGTGCATAATTTTTTCTAAAATTATTGATTCCATTTTTTTTAAATATATATTAATTTTTCCCCAAAATTTTAAAAAATATATATATAATAATTTACATAATCAAATCTCATCATATAACATAATAAACATTATAATCTATAACATAATAACATTCTAGCATAATAACATTGTGATCTATTTTCGTGTATCTAAATATCCCATTACAACATTATAACATAATAACATTGTGATCTATTTTTGTGTATCTAAATATCCCATTACACTTTATTAAATTAATCATTACATTTAAAGAAACTAACCTAACTTCACATCTCACCATCTAATTATATAATATATTTTGGTCATTATTGTGAGCTCAAATGAGGAATCAATTAACAAGTACATAGTATGGTTCTTAATCTTTTAACAACATTTAAAGTCAAGTAGCCTTTTTTGAACATGTATCTTTAGATTTGAAGAAAAAATTGAAACAACTTTCTTTCTTAAAACGGGCTTTATGAAGATGAAAAATTATCTATGGTAGTAAAACCTTTTTGGGAACTAGACTCTTAACTTCTTCATTCTCGCTATATTTTGATGCAAATAACCATTAAAATATGTAAAACAACCTATATTTTATCTGAAAGAAATTTATAATACTTATTTCCATTAGTATATTATGGTAGTATTATTTTACTATCATTAACCAACTCCACAAGCTTGGATGCTTACTTCAAGTTAAGGTTTGCCAGAAATTTTACCTATAAAAAAATCGCAATGTGTTAGGGAAGGTTTTTGCTTATATAAATTCAAATATTTATAATAACAAATATTCATTTATTGGCTAAAATATAAATTAGATCTTGTTTAGTCAATTTAATGTCTTAAATTTTTATAATAAATTATCAATCGAGGTTAGTAATATGATGAAGTGTGGTGCAATATATATGCTTAGATGCCCTTTTTTCTTACTTCATTGTGTATTTTTATATATTGTTTTTGGGAGTTTGTATTTTATGCCTAATGTTAAAAACTAAAATTAATCTAAGGAATGAAATATAAGTTTTTTAAATGAAATATTTGAATGCTAAGAAACAACTAAATTTGAAAGAAATTTAATGATGAAAACTTAATCTTTAAGGAGGAAGAAAAAGAAATGTTATTTTTACTCTAAGAAAAGGAATTGATTTACAAATTACTCTTAATGAAATAAATGAAATATAAAACCTAAAAGAATGAAGAAAAGGAAATGTTATTTAACTAATCTATTTTGCATAAAAATAAATCTGGATGGTTAAAATCTGAGCTATGTTAGACTATTCTATGCTGACAAAACATCTATTGAAAACATCTAATTAAACTTATTCTACATTTAAACAAAGCACTGTTCTAAATCTCATTGAATTCTATTGATCTCTAAATGATGTTCTCTCTATCAACATAATAAAAATAAAACCATATCCTACTTTATCAAGTGAGACATTAATTCTATGAAAACAGAGCATTTGATATAATTTTAGATCTATCTGAAATGATAAAAATGTAATTCTAATCTAACTCTGTCCTAGTTTTAAATATATCTAAAAATGATCAACATATAACTCTAATCTAACTCGGTTCTACATTCCATGGAGCGAAAGCATAAAATCTATTACTTTGAAATTGAATTGATTGTGCTAATTGAAGTCAAATTTAACTAAGGAAAGCAAAGAATGACAGAGTATCTATTGCGTAAACGAAATGTCTAATATTAAATCCTATGGTTGCTCTGTAATCAAATGCAAGAATGATTTTAATTGAAAGCTGACAGAGTCGTGGAAATGAAACAATTCATGAGAGCATAAGATACAATCAACTGTGTGTAAATGTAAATAATTGATTCAAAAAAACATTTAGGAACTAATTAAAATGAAATTAAACTACGAATCGACGAGAAATTAACTGTGAAATGACGAGAGATTAACTACGAATCAACGAGAAGTTAAGCTATAAAATGACAGTAAATTAAACTATGAAATGACTATAAAAACCTCCTTTCCGTGCAGTGTTGAGATTCAACAAGATGATGATCCTAGAGAAAATTAAGCACCTTCACTAGGTGGGGCCCACAGGCTATTTTTAGGTGTATGTCTATTTTTAGAATGGTGATTATATTCTAAAATTAACAAGAGACTAATTCTAGATGGTTGAGAAAATTCTATCTTTATATGAGTTTCTACTTTTAGAGATATGGGAGAAGTATATTTATAGATCACATATCTAAAAATATAATGCATGTCGATTATTATTAGCCCTTAATGATAATCAGACAATAAATAATAATGTATTCTCTTGAAGCACTAGATTTCAATTAACTGATGTGGAAAACCAGTTAGCTGAAGGAATTACGCATGCCAAGGTTGGTTGGTGGGATATGCACAATGGACTTCATTTTAACTGAGTGTGACAAAGCTGTAACAAAGTTGGAAGAGTAGTTATGTGAGTTGTTATTTAGTTTAACTCAGTTAAGTGATTTAAACTCAGTTGTCTTAGTTGTAACTCATGATACACTAGTGAGAGATCAGTGAATTAATTATTTAATTAATTCACAAGAAATGTCTCATGAAACTGAAGAAATACAACTATTAACTACATGCATGTCAGATCCAGTGGAGACCCAATGGAGAGATAGGTGAAAGGGTCTGGTTGACTATCAATTGTGACTATAGTGATGCATTCGATGCATCTACACACACATTGGAGATTTCAATGAGTATTGCACAGTCAATGAAGGCAAGATTGCATTCATTCAGGGATCTTCTTCAGCAGGGATTATGCAGTGGAGGCAGGCTGTCAGGAGGCAATAAATTGGTGCATGTGTGAACCAATTTTTGTATGACAATGTGAGACGATTGTATATTGTACTGAGATCTCTATGAGCAGATATTTGTATGAGATTATTTCATGATCCATTGATATATATAATATATGATAGTTGGGGTTTTTAGCTTTAAGTTTTCCCGATAAAAACATATTGTTATGTGTGATTGATTTTTCTTCATGTGTTTGCAATTGGTGATTTAATTTCCTAAAAGAATTAAGTAGAAGGATTTTGTATTTAACAGTGGATTTAATTGTTAGATCAGGAGAGTGTGGTAATACATCACAGTATTGTTTAAATTTATATATAGTATCGGAGCAGAAGAGATTGCAATGTTGAAGCAGTGTTAAGTTTTTTTGGTGGAACAATTCAAATTTGTTGCAAGAATTTCTTGGTGCGACAATTGAGTAAACATCGAAATGGCTTTCAATGGTTTGCGGTTGGAGTATGCACTCAAGGGCAGCTCGAACTACATTTCATAGAAGGATAGGATGGAGGCGGTGCTTGAAGATAATGGCTTGAAGTAATTCATCGATAGTGATATTCCTAAGCCCACTTCGACGAATGTTGCATTAATTGATGCCTCGAAAAAGAAGGTAGCGAAGACGAGAAGGATTCTGTTGGAAGGTGTGAAAGACCATATTGTGTCAAGCCTTCATGGGAAATCCACTCCATTTGCAATGTGGAAGTCTTTGACAGATCTTTTCCAAAGCAGTAGTGACCATAGGAAGTTGCCGCTGAAAGATAAACTCAGAAAAATCAAAATAAAGAAGGGCGACAATATTCCAAAGTATCTCACGAAGTTTGTCCAATGTCAGGATGAACTATAGAGTGTGGGAATTACGGTTACTGATGATGACTTGGTGAGCTTGGCTCTCTTGGGTCTTCCAAATATTTTCCACAGTTATGAAGACTCTGTCAATGGACAGGAGAAACTGTTGGATTGGGAACGACTTTGGTCAGATCTAGTGTAGGAGGAGATAAGGTGGAACACCAGGGATGGCTCTTCATCAAAGCATGATGATGAAGAGGATTGTGCTTTGGCTACCAAAGCAAGGAAAGGGAAGGGGAAGAAATTCTACTCAAAATCCAAGGCTAAAGGCAAGAAGCTGGATTTGTACAAAGTGAAGTGTTTTCACTGCCACGAACATGGGTATCTCGCCACTAACTGCCCACAGAAAAATAAGAACAAGAAGGTTCCTGGTGAGGCCCTTGCCTCGCAATTTGAACTTGATTTCTCTTTGATCGCACGCTTGGTTTCAATTACAATGGGATCGGTGTGGTATCTTAATAGTGTTGCTTCCTTCCACATGACGGGAGATAAGGAGATTTTCAGCGAATTGGAGGAGAAACATCTCCAAATGCATATAGAGATGGGCGACGATGGACGATACAGTGCGACTGGCATTGGTACCATTACCTTTGAGAGGGAGTCAGGTAAACCATTTCTGTTGAAATATGTTATGCATGTTCTAGGTCTAAAGTAGAACTTGGTCTCAGTCGCGATGTTGGAGGACAGAGGTTATGACATTGTTTTCAGCGATGGAAAATATTTCCTGCAACATAAAACAATGGGTCAAATCAAGAAGATAGGGATTTGAGTTAATAATCTCTACAAGCTAGAGGTAGATGGTTGTGCTGCAATGGTTGGCAAAGTAGAAGAAGTGGTGAGCTGGGATGAAGGCAAATTATGGCACAGGCGATTGGGCCTTCTTCACCATGGCGCCCTGAAGCTTTTGCAGCATATTTCTGCTGGACTTCCCAATTGTACACTTAAGCACAGTTATATTAGTGCAAGGGATGTACTATGGGTAATTTTGTGAAGACCACCTTTCATGAAAAGGAGAACCGTGCTTTGGTGATCCTGGAGAGAGTTCACACAGACGTGTGTGGGCCATTCTCAGTTGCTTCAACAGCAAAATACAGGTATTATGTTATTTTTGTTGATGACTATTCTCGTAGATGCTGGATATTCTTCATACAGAACAAGGATCAAACATTCTCAAAGTTTTTTGAGTTTAAATCATTGGCAAAGAAAGATTTGGGGAAGCAAGTGAAGGCTCTGTGGAGCAATAATGGTGGTGAATATAACTCGAACGAATTCAAAGACTTCTGTAGCAAAGAAGTAATTCGGAGAGAACTCATAGTGCCTCATAACCCACAGCAGAATGGGGTCGTAGAGAGGAATAACATAACGATCGTGGGTGTTTCACGAGCTATGCTGAATAATCAGGGCCTACCGATGCACTTGTGGGAAAAATCATGCAACATTGTGGTTTATGTGCAAAACCGTTGTCCTCATAGAGTACTTGGCACGAGTACAAATAAAGAAGATTTTACTAGTAAGAAGTCGAATGTTTCTCTTTTAAATATTTTTGGCTCATCTGTTTATGTTCATGTGACCAAAAACGCCAGGAAGAAGCTAGAGCCGACTGCTGAAGTTGGGATATTTGTGGGGTACACATAAAAACCCCATAATTATCGTGTGTATTTTCCAAATAGTCGAATGGTTGTGGTGCAACGGGATATAAAATTCAATGAGGAGAAATCCATGAAGTTGTCGCTTGAGAGGGAGCTAGACTTGCATGCAGAGGAGGAACTACTTGTTCCCAAATATGAGCCTCTAGATGTGGATCAGCCACAGGAGGAAGTTCATGGAGTGGAGGAGTCCACTCACGCAGATACAAACATTAGAACAGGCAGAAGTCGTACCACAGAAGCTGAGAGGTTGAAGCTTGATGCGACACAGAATGTAGGAGTCCCTACTTCACAGCGCCGATAGAGACAGACACCTGACCGTTTCATAAGATACATGGCTCTCATGATAAAATGTATTGTGACAGAGCCATCTTCCTTTCAGGAAGCAGTGCAGGAGCCCACATGGGTAGATGCAATGGTGGAGGAGTATTACTCCATTGTCAGAAATAGTGCTTGGGAAATTGTTCCAAGGCCGGTTGACAGATCAGTGGTAGGTTCAAGATGGATCTACAAGGTAAAGCAAGCTTCTGATGGGAGTGTTGAGAAGTATAAGGCAAGATTTGTGTCTTGGGGCTTCTCACAGATTGAGGGGATTGATTATGAAGAAACCTTTGCACCTGTCGCACGGCATTCTTCCATAAGGACCATCCTTGCTCTCTAAGCGCAGATGGGTTGGCACATTCATCATATGGATGTGAAGAATGTGTTCCTTAATGGGATAATTGAGGAAGAAGTGTACATTGAGCAGCCTGAAGGATTTGAGATCTTTAGCAGCGAGTCGCATGTGTGCAGACTCAAAAGAGCATTGTATGGGCTTAAGCAAGCACCTCATGCTTGGTACCCTTGAATCGATAGCTATTTCACTGGACTTGGCTTCACCAAGAGTGAGGCGGATGAAAACCTATACCAGATTGTGGTGGAGGGTAAGCTTTTAATCATTGTTCTTTATGTTGATGATTTAATATTGACTGGTGATGAGCAGATATTACACTCATGCAAGGAGGACCTTGCAAAGGAGTTTGAGATGAAGGATATGGGCCTCCACTATTTCCTTAGATTGGAAATATGGCAGTGAGATGGTGAAATTTTTGTGTCTCAAGGAAAGTATGCCCGGGAGATACTCGGTTCTTCCAAGAAACTGGAGGAAAGAGGATGCTACATCGGCAAAGGTATTGGATGCAATTGTCTATCGATAGTTGGTGGGTTCGCTCATGTATTTAGTTAATACAAGACAGGACATATGCTATGCGATGAACCTGCTTAGTCAAGCGATGGTTAAGCCTACCAAACTCTTTTGGAAGGCAGGAAAGCATGTCTTGAGATATCTCAGGGGAATATCTAAGTATGGCTTATGGTACATACAGACGGATGAGGTGAAGTTTCATGGATTCACGGATGCAGATTGGGTAGGCAGCCCAACGAACAGAAAAATCACATCAGGAGGGTTTTTCAGTATCATATCTATAGTTTTTTTTTGGTACGGCAGGAAACAAAGATCTGTGGCACTCATTTCAACAGAAGCAGAATACATGGAAGCAATTCAAGCTGCATGTGAGGCTATCTAGATGAGGAAGATCCTGGTTGGTTTGTTTGGTTCTCATTTAGATCCTACAGTGATTCATTGTGATAATGAGAGTTGCATTAACCTCTTGATTAATCATGTGTTTCATGATAGATCTAAGCATATAGATATCCAGTATCATCATATCATAGATTGTATGCAGCGGAAGATCATGTTGCTTCAATACATTCCTACGGAACATCAGGATGCAGATATTGTTGGAAATACTGAGAGGGGGGGGTGAATCAGTATTCCTTTCAATTAGAGCATTAGTTAATCTTCAATTATTATCAGTGTTTGTACAATAATAGCAGTAAACAAGAGGAACACAAATGCACACAGTTTTTAAGGTGGAAACCCACTCCGGGACAAAAACCACCTAATGCTTTTCTAATAATTCTTTAATATTCAACTCCAATTGAAAATAAAGCTCCAACTTCCTAGAATCTAGAAAAGTATTCTTCTCCAGCTCCCACTGGATGGACACTCCAATGCCCGAGATTCTTCAGTAGTCAACTGAATGGATGCCCAAACACCCAATGAGCTACAACTCACCCTAGCACCACCCTACCACCCTATAGAAGAATAAAAGAAGAATGGACTCCCATACGAGGGAAAATGGTCCACTTTACAATGATATAGAATGATGTAGAAGAAGAAGATATACTAGACCATAACCCCAACTTTGACACAACCACCTAATGATGATCTTACACCTCCCAACATTGCCTCTTCAACCCTTGGCAGAAAGACACTAGTACAATTTTTACAATAATGTATTTACAATGACTTAGTACAATGGTACCTTTACAATGATTGTATGCAGTGCTGCCCACTTTAAGACTTCATATGATGAACTTCTTGTTGCTGTTATGCACCTTGGTTGCTACTCTTTTCATGCTACCCTCTGTTGCACCTTGCTTTGCTTTGCTACCATAGAAATTTTAGTCCTTTGCAACCCTTGACAACACATGATCTAGCTTTTTCTTGCCTTCTAGGAGCTCGATATTGAATCTAGTGTATCTCTGTTATTTCAGATCCTCAATATCTGATTTTTGGTCTTGTAGTATTCCTCTGAGTCATCTTTCCAATTCCACAGGTTTGACCCAATTTGGATTCTTCAAGAGAGTGTTATACCCAATCTCTCACAATGCCCTAATTATGGACTGCCTCAACATAGCGAACTTGTACGGCGTGCCACGTGTCATTGTTTATTCATTCCACTCTAAAATTGATAGAGAAAAAACTACAGTCCGTGCACTATCTGTCACTTTTTATGTAATTCCAATCCGATACTCATAGAGAGAGTTATGACGATTTTACCACGGTCAATTCTTTGAGTTGAATTTCAGGAGCCTGCAAAAACCCTGACTTCCACAGCTCATATCTGCAAAAATGTTGCGCACTTTGATCTGAAATTTTTACAGAAGCTTCCTCAGGATTTTGGCTTCACCTCATATAAATTTCAGCTTTTGAACCTTCATAGAAAAAAATTTAGAGCGAAAATTCCACGATGATCTGTTTCATATAGCGAAATCCCTTGCCTAAGGAGGAAATGAAGATCACAATTTATATAAATGCTTAAGTTGAGAAGGGCTTCAACAAGTGAATGTGGGAGGGATTTTAGGAGCTTAAAAAAAATTAATTATGACTTTTCAATGACCCATGCCTCAACCCCATGGGGTTTTAGCCCACTAACTGGGGGTACAAACTTCAAACATGAATATCTCTCAAACCTTGAAGAATTACATGGCGTGCCATATATCAACGGAAACATCTCGACAAGTAGAAACCATAAAAATCATTACTGACCCGGAATATATTAATTTGGTAGGTAAAAATTCCCATGCAATATTGGGTTAGCCCCTGGTGCTGCTTGGGTTGACATCAATGACAATCGTTGATCAACAATCTCCCCCTTTCGCATTAATGGCAAAAAAGTACTCCCCCTGCGATCATGACACCTCTTCCTACAACATTATCTCCCCTTTTGAAATCAATGGAAAAAGGGTAACTCCCCCTGAAACACAACCATCCTGTGGACCTATACACACTTCCACTCCCCTTGACACACAACCGTCCTACAGACCTGTAATCTACTTCCACTCCCCCTTTATATTTTGAAAATAGAAAATCTAATGAGAACTTGGGATAATCCCAAGCTTCTGGCGAAGATATTCCAATGCTGGTGAATATTTAATATGTGATTCTTTTGGTGCTGCTTGGAATCTTGCTACTTGTCCAATTTCTTCCATAACATCTGGTCGAGAGGTTGTTACATATAGAAGACTACTAATCATAGATCTATACAACCTTTGATCCACATCCTTAGATGAGTCATCTATGCTCAATTTGCAACCTGTTACCATTGGAGTAAGGATGGGTTTGCAATCTTCCATTTTAAATTTCTTGAGCATTTCCTCGATGTACTTGGCTTGACATATAAATATTCCTTTCTCTTGCTGAGATATTTGAAGCCCTAAGAAGTATGTCAGCTCACCAAGTAAATAAATCTCGAAATCACTTTGCATCTTTGTAGTAAACTTCTTACTTAGTCGATCATCATTGTTACCAAATATTATATTATCCTCTTTAGCTATTATACATGCTGTATTTGCTTCATCCAAAACATATATGTCGTTTGGAGCTCGACTTGCTGTAGCCACAATTTTACCATACCTGCCTTTCCTGATTTCACATTTTGTGGAGTTGAATAGCATTGTGTGTCCTTGATCACACATTTGTCCAACACCGAGCAGATTGTGATTCATGTTTTCGACCAATAGAACATTCTTGGCTATAACATCTTTGCTTCCGAGAGTGATGGTACATGATCCTATAACATTTGAAGATCCATCATTTCCAAAGGATACGGTTCCATCCTTCTTCTCTTTCAGAGATACAAATTTCCTTCTATCTCTAGTCATATGCGTTGAGAAACTGTTGCCAACATACCACACATCTTTGTTGTTTTGAGCCTTGAGAGCGAGAGAACAATTATCAGTCTTCTTCTTCTTCCATGTTCGTTCATTATGTGGCTTCAAAGATTCTTCTGGAGGATTTTCAAGTCTGCAGTCTCCGGCTATGTGTCCAAAGTTCTGACATTTGTAACATTCCATATTATTTCTTAAATGTTCAAATCTATCGATGTTTCGTTGAGCCCTGGGAGGTTCATATTTGAAGAATCTCTTGGAATTGTATTGGTTCCTAGGGTACGTGCGACATTCTACAGCTTTATGACCAAATTTTCCACATGAATAATAAAAGAGGGCCATAAAAAATATGTTGGTACCTAGATGGAAATTTTCATCGAGGAATTGTCTTCCAAGGCTGTTCTTGTGAGTCTTGTCCAATGAAGTCTACATGCATGTCAGATCTCATATGTTTATTGTATTTTGCTATAGAAGGTCTTGCTTCTTCTTCTTATTTGTAACCGATGCCAGTTCTGTCGTTGTAAGATCGTTGATTTTTTATGAGTTCTTCCAATGCCCTGGAGCTGTTGGCATAGTTTTGGATAGTTTTTCCCTTCTTCACTTCCTTACGCAGCGAGACTACTTCGGCTTCTAATGCTTCCCTTTCTTGGTTGCTTTCTTCCAACTTATTTTGAAGTGACTCTTCAATACATTTGTGTTCTTCAACCTCAATTTTGAGACCTTGAACTTGTTCTTCAAGAGTATTGGAACGAATCTTCTCAGCATTGAGCTCTTTTATAAGCTTGATTGCCTCCTCATAAAATTCTTCTATGGTCAACCCTTCTTCTTCATTGTTTGATACTTCTTGTTTATTGTGCTTGGCCATAAACAATACTTTGTCATTGGCTTCTTCTTTTCTGTCACTTTCTTCATCAGATGAGGAGCTATCTTATTTAGAGACAAGGTTCCTTTTGGATCCTTTATTTTTTCCTTGCTTGTTGAATTTCTTAAAGCATTTCTTTCCTTTTGAGTTGCCATCACTTCTATTTGGACATTTTGGCTGCAAAATTACCAACCTCATTACAATGCTAAACATATCGATGGAAGTTTACCCTTGAATTGTCCCTTACCAATTTTTAGTTTTCTCATGAAGTAAGCATATTCTTCATCCGAAAGACCTTCTCCATCATCTCCCTTTTCTTCACACTAAGTAGCATGTCATTCAATTCAAGGCTGTTTGTCCTTATTTGTTTTCTTAGATGAAACAAACGCAGCTTCTAGACTAAGTACCCTTTCTTCACCAAGTCCTCTACTCTATATTTGGGTGAGAACTCCATGTAATTCTTCCTTGTTGATTTTGTCCGCATTTTGCACCGTATTCTAAGACTGATACCTTTGGGTAGAATCTCCCTAGTAACGTTCTAAGAATATTTTGTATAATAGTCTTCTCGTCAACTGACTCTCCCAATCCTTCCAGAGTATTGGTTATTTAATCAACATATTGGAAGTGTGCAACAATGTTTCAATCTTCTTTCATTTTGAGTTACTCAAATTTTTCTCTATATATTTGAAGCTTTGCTTCTTTGACATTTGAGTCACCTGCATATATATTCTCAAGCTTGTCCCATACATTTTTGGCAGTTTTACAACCCAACACCTTATGATAAGAATATTCAATAAGTCCACTGATAATAATATTATTTTCTTTTGCATCATTTACCAAATTATTCTTACCTTGTTCATATGTGGTTGATGTAAATCCATTTTGAACAGTGTCCCACACTTCGTAACCTTACGCTAAGAGATAGACCTCCATTCTTCCTTTCCAGAGTGCATAATTATTTTGGTTGAATAGAGGTACACCATTCTTGGTATGCTCCATGACCTCCTTCAATTTGTTAAACTGTTATTGAAGGAAACACGCTTTGATATCAATTGTTGGGAATACTGGGGGGGGGGGGGGGTGAATCAATTTTCCTTTCAATTAGAGCATTATTTAATCTTCAATTATTATCAGTGTTTGTACAATGATAGCAGTAGTGAGGAACACAAATGCACACAATTTTTAAGGTGGAAACCCACTCCGGAAAAAAACCACCTAATGCTTTTCATTAATTCTTTAATATTCAACACCAATTGAAAATAAAGCTCCAACTTCCTAGAATCTAGAAAAGAATTCTTCAGCTCCTACTAGATGACGCTTCAACACTGAATTCTTCACTAGTCAACCCAACGGATGCCCCAACACCCAATGAGCTACAACTCACCCTAGCACCACCCTACCACCCCATAAGAACAAAAGAAATTAATTCCCTGCACTGTGGAAAATTGTCCAATTACAATGATATAGAATGATGTAGAAGAAGAAGATATACTAGACCATAACCCCAACTTTGACACAACCACCTAATGATGATCCTAGACCTCCCAACACTGCCTCTTCAACCCTTGGCAGAAAGACACTAGTACAATTTTTACAATAATGTATTTACAATGACTTACTACAATGGTACCTTTACAATGATTGTATGCAGTGATGCCCACTTTAAGACTTCATATGATGAACTTCTTGCTGTTGTTATGCACCTTGGTTGCTGCTCTTGTCATGCCACCCTCTGTTGCACCTTGCTTTGCTTTGTTGCCATAGAAAGTCTGGTCCTTTGCAACCCTTGACAACACATGATCTAGCTTTTTCTTTCCTTCTAGGAGCTCGATATTGAATCTGGTGTATCTCTATTATTTCAGGTCCTCAATATCTGATTTTTGGTCCTGTAGTAGTCCTTTGAGTCATCTTTCCAATTACACAATTCTGACCTAATTTGGATTCTTCAAGAGAGTGTTATACCCAATATCTCACAATGCCCTAATTATGAACTATTTCAGCAGAGCAAACTTGTACGACATGCCACGTGTCACTGTTTCTTCATTCCGCTCTAAAATTGATAGAGAAAAAACTACATTCCGTGCACTATCTGTCACTTTTTATGGAATTCCAATCCGATACATAGAGAGAGTTATGACGATTTTACCATGGTCACTTCTTTGAGATTAATTTCAAGAGCCTACAAAAACCCTGACTTCCACAGCTCATATCTCCAAAAATATTGTGCACCTTGATCTAAAATTTTTACAGCAGCTTCCTCAGGATTTTGGCTTCGCCTCATCAAAATTTCATCTTCTGAACCTTCGTATAAAAAAATTTAGAGCGAAAATTCCACTATGATATGTTTCAGATAGCGAAATCCCTTGCCTAAGGAGGAAATGAAGATCACAATTTATATAAATGCTTAAGTTGAGACGGGCTTCAACAAGTGAACGTGGGAGGGATTTTAGGAGCTTAAAAAAAGTTAATTATGACTTTTCAATGACCCATGCCCCAACCCCATGGGGTTTTAGCCCACTAACTAGGGGTACAAACTTCAAACATGAATATCTCTCAAACCGTGAAGACATGGCGTGCCATAAATCAACGGAAACATCTCAACAAGTAGAAACCATCAAAAGCATTATTGACCCAGAATATATTAATTTCTTAGGTCAAAATTCCCATGAAATATTGGGTTAGCCCCTGGTGCTACTTGGGTTGACATCAATGACAATCGCTGATCAACAGATATTCTGACGAAGGCGCTCACTAGGAGAATATTCGAATACCATAGAGGTAGGATCAGGGTGAAGGATAATCCCTTTCTTATTGAGAGTGAGTGTTGAGATTCAACAATATGATGATCCTAGTGAAAATTAAGCACTTTCACTAGGTGGGGCCCGCAAGCTATTTTTAGGTGTATGTCTATTTTTAGAATGGTGAGCATATTCTAAAATTAGCAGGAGACTAATTCTAGATGGTTGAGAAAATTATATCTTTAGATGAGTTTCCATTTTTATAGATATGGGCGAAGTCTATTTATAGATCACATATCTAAAAATAGAATGCATGTCAATTATTATTAGCCCTTAATGATAATCAGACAATAAATAATAACTTACTCTCTTGAAGCACTTGAGTTCAGTTAACTGATGTGGAAAACAAGTTAGTTGAAGGAATTACGCTTTCCAAGGTTGGTTGGTGGGACATGCACAATGGACTTCATTGTAACTGAGTGTGACAAAGTTGTAACAGAGTTGGAAGAGTAGTTATGTGAGTTGTTATTTAGTTTAATTCAGTTAAGTGAGTTAAACTTAGTTGTGCTAGTTTTAACTTGTGATACACTAGTGAGAGATCAATGAATTAATTATTTAATTAATTCACAAGCAGTGTCTCACATGCAACTGAAGAAATGCAACTTTTAACTGCATGCATGTCAGATCCAGTGGAGACCTAATGGAGAGGTAGGTGAAAGGGTCTAGTTGACTACCAGTTGTGACTATAGTGATGCATTCAATGCATCTACACACATATTGGAGATTCCAATGAGGATTGTGCAGTCAAGGAAGGCAAGATTGCATTCATTCAGGGATCTTCTTCAGCAGGGATTGCGCAGTGGAGGCAGGATGTCAAGAGGAAATAAATTGGTGCATGTGTGAACCAATTTTTGTATGACAGTGTGAGACGATTTTATATTGTATTGAGAGCTCTATGAGCAGAGCTTTGTATGAGATTGTTTCATGATCCATTGACATATAAAATATATGATAGTTGGGGTTTTTAGTTTAAGCTTTCCCTGTAAAAAAATCTTGTTATGTGCGATTGATTTTTCTTCATGTGTTTGCAATTGACGATTTAATTTCCACAAAGAATTAAGTAGAAGGATTATGTATTTAACAGTGGATTTAATTGTTAGATTATGAGAGTCCAGTAATACATCACAGTATTGTTTAAATTTCTACATGCAGGGGCCCTCTACAACAGAACGAGCGTGAATCTACTTAAGCTTTTTTTGTTGGCTAGGTGATCAATATAACTAGCGAGTCGTTCATATGAGCTATTAGACATGAGCAGTACGATCACTTTCCAGGCAATAAAAATCACATTTTGCCTCTCCCTTATGGTCTTTAGGCCTTACGGCACCTTGGTGAATTTTACAACTCCACATGCTCATATACAATATATATTCTTCGGTCTACCTTATTGACGCATTCCCATTCAACGCTTAATTTTTTTACATTACACTAAAAGTCGCCTTGGACACTAAATAAGGCCAAAAGCGAAAAGACCGTCCTGGAGGGTGTGGGTTTTGATATCGATTCGTAAGGTAAACTACACACCATGTGTTCTGGATGAGACAAGAGGAATATAAGATTCATGTGGAGGATCCAACTCATAGCCCGATATCCCATGGGTTTGTGGATTGGTTATAATGAGTGACATAAACAAGGTGTGAGCCAAACAACAAGATGCTCGAATTTCCTATCCACATCTCAAAATTTGTCATTTTAGGAGCTAAGTTGTCATTGACATGAATCATCTTATACCACAAAGACTCCATGAATAGATAGTTTATTTGGGTATATTAGACTATGTTTATCATTATAGAGTGCACTTGAATTCACACTATATGGTGTACCTAGGTTCAGGAACTGTTCTTCTTCATTAATAAAACAGATTTTAAAAACGTCACAGTATTATCACAAAATCAAGCTTATTCTTGATTTCAACAGACCGGTATTTATACAAGTTTTTAACTAACTGTCTGAGACAATTTCGCCTATGGAAAGACAAATAAAGCTAAGACTAGAAGTCTATTCAGAAGCAAAGTCTTCATGACTCTTTCTTGATTTTCTACGTAAGAGAAAATCGATAATCTTTGTCCGATGATCTCGTTCCTTATCTTGACTGGTCTTTGACGGCGAGTGTAGGCATAATCCTTCTCGAAATTGAACAGGTAAGTAGGATGCGATCCATATATGGACCATTTCAAAGCCACCCATATGACTTGCTTCTTCATTTTCTTCTTGAAACCTGTCAAACAATAATGGTGACTGCAAAACAAAGGTTAGCTACAAAATTTCACAAATTATGTAGCTAATTACAAAAATTCATCTAAATAATAAGAAATATTATAATATAAAATAGAGATCATCTAAATGCCTTCGCAGATGTAAAATATGTCAATTATCACTGATTGAGTTTATGGATTTGTGAAAAAGGAAGAAAATATAATGGAAAAATATGTCAAAATAGGAATATTTTTTAAGTTCAATAGGTCTTATGAGAACATACATCAATAATTTGAGATGTTAAACCAAGTAAAAGATGAGGCTACAAAGGAAATGTATGGATGTATACAAATTTATAATAAGTAGAAAATAATGATCTAACTAAACACCAAAATTGTATGTATCAATCTAAGTAAGATACAAATAATTTGAATAACATGATCATTGCATATAAAACTTCCCCCATTGAGGACTAATAAACTAAGCACAACATTAAATAGCATATGTGGGGTCCATGCACATAGATATTTACAAAATGATAGGCACATATACGACAGTCAATGTTTAACTGAATTAAATAAACATGAAATAATTGATTAATAGATATTTTAGTTATGGCTACCATTGAGACATGTAATGTACTATATATGAGGCCTAACCTGCATATATAGCACATACTCCATAAGTGTCCTCCTAAAATATTGTTATTTCACTTTACATTTTCCCTCTTCCTCCTACTTGAATTGTCTACTCTTCACCCTCCATATATTTATAGCTTAGTGAACGTTCTTGCTTATATAAATCCAAATACTTATAATAACAAATATTTTGCCACATTGATCTATCTATTGGCTAAAATAAAAATTAGGCCCATTGAGAAAATACATTAATAATTTGAGATGTTAAACTAAGTAAAAGACAAGGCTACAAAGGCAATGTACGGATGTATATAAATTCATAATAAGTAGAAAATAATGATGCAACTAAACACCTAAATTGCATGTGTCAATTTGAGTAAGATACAGCTAATTTTGAATAACATGATCATTGAATATACAACTTCCCCCATTGAAGACTAATAAACCAAGAACAACATGCAGAGCTTTACAACATGATGGGCACATGTACAACAGTCATTATTTAACTAAATTAAATAAATGTGAAATAATTGATTAATAGAGCTTTTAGTTATGGTTTCCATTGAGACATGTAATGTGTTGTATATGAGGTATCACCTGCATATATGGCACTTGCTACATAGGTGTCCTCCTAAAATCTAGTTATTTAACTTTTCCTTTGGCCCTCTTCCTCCTAATTAGATTGTCTACTCTTCACCCTCCATATATTTCTAGCTTAGTATTCCTCGTGATTGTTGTTGGCACAATTCCTTAAACAACTCCTTGTTGTTGGTGACAAGTTTTTTCCATTGTCAACCTCCCCCTTAATACAGTAAGGGGTCACTTTGGAGTTTGTAATAATCCTAGGGTCTAGCCTCCATAAATTTCTAGCTATGTATTCCTTGCATTTGTTTTTTATGCAATTCCTGAAACAACTCGTTGTTGTTGACATTGTGTTTCCATTTTTAACCTCCCCAAGATATAGTAAAGTCTCACCCTAGACTTCATGATATTCCTAGGGTCCACTCGATGGACTTCATGATAAATTTATAATCAAAATTATGAGGCGATGGAGGAGCTTTTAGTCCAACTTCACCACAATATTGATACGATGTATTAATCCTACTATTTTTGTATTTTGTCTAATTCATTGAAAGTTCATATTTTCCAAACTATGATTGAGGAGTTCAATTCTCATGTAATCCACTTTCATATGCAAAATTAGTATTCAATTATTAGTCTTTGAACTTGTGCATTTTGTTCTTCTATTGCTTCTTATTTTTCTTGGAGTTATACTATTAATTGAGCTTCTTCAATTGACTCCTAAAGAAGTTGATTTACTTTTCTTTCCCATATGTTTAAATTCAAATCAACTTATGCATATATTTTTTGGAGAGATTCAATTTCCTCTCTTTTTTTAATGTGAAATTAATTTTTGCACATATTTTAAAATAGTGACTGGATTTCCTCTCCTTTTAGGTGTAGCATCACTTATGTATTCGCATATGCATTTTTGTTTTTGGCTACCAAGTATGAAATGATGAGTTGTTGACAAGAAGCAATGAGCTCCATGGTCATTCACCTTCACGTTAGACATTAATTTTCTGTCAACAAAAATTTAGATGGGTTTCTGATGGGCATATCCTTATTCAAAGTTGACCCGATTAGCCTTGGTCATGACATTATTCGTGTCTTTAATTTAAGACAGAGTAAGAAGGAATGTCAGCCTTTAGTTGGAAGACTAATAGAAAGGTTATAAATTAAGTTTTTTTTTTTTTTTACTACCACAAGAATATACTTCTATCTATGCCAAAAAACACTTCGTTCACTCTATTGACAAGAGGCTTAGCCAAACACTATCAATTCTTACAATTATTATCCCTTGAATAGGTTTCCCTTGACCACGATCCTTGTTATTTCTTGGGATCAGAGACATCTTAAACTTGCAATAGTGTATGAGCCAGTCCTATTCCTCCTACACTTGTTTTCATTGGGACAAAAGGTAATGTATTTCACCTTGTCTCATACTAGTCTTCCTGCTACGATTGGTGTCATTGTTGGGCTTAGAAGATTTAAACCTAACCTTGTGCTAATTGACATGGGTTGATAAGATGTTATTGAACCCATTTCAGCAGCAAGGACCCCAACCATAGATAAATAGGGTAGAGTAAAGCATAGAATATGCATCACACTAGTTAGACTACTTCAATTCATGCTTATTGATATTGGCCTTGCTTGTCTACTTCGAGAATGCATGACATGATTTTTTGTCTTATTTCACTATTTTCAAGTGAAAGAAGAAAAAAAAGACTATATTATTTAAAGGAAATCAATGGATGCGTAGCTCACATTGTCATCAATAGAACAATGTATTGCGTCAGATATTTTATTCATGAATTTCAAATATCATAAAAATAATGGTAAAAACAAAATTGACATTTTAATTATTTGTCTTAAGCTAAACTTGTTTCAGCTATTTTTAGCATGGCATAACAACTAGGATATGACAAATGTTTGAGAGTAAAAACTATTTTGAAGGTATGAATAAATTAAATTTGTGACAAATTTTTACCTAGTAACCTAACCAAACGTATCCCTTTGAATTTTGTTGAATAGTGTGAGACAAAGTAGGAATATTCTTTTATAGTTTTAATATTATTTCTTCTAATTCACCTATTTTTTCTATAACGAAATCCATTTTTTGTTGGGTGTTTTGTAGATTTTCCTTAGCTTCAACCCCTTTCTTTGGAAATAGTTTTGCTATAAGATCCAAACTTTGTTGAAATTCCATATTTTGGTTTCTTGACTTTGTGATATAATTACAAAATAATTAATATTAAACATAGTGTGGGACTTCAAAAAAAAAATTCAAACAATTATACGAATTAATATATACATAAAATATATATATATATATATATATATATATATATATATATATATATATATATATATATATATATATATATATATATATATATATATATATATATATATACCTTGAATTTGTGATTGCAGACTGTTATTTGTAGAAATAACATCTTGAAAAAAAAAATCTATCAAAGATAACTTCAATGTTGAAGATCATCAAGATACACTTCACTAAAAAAAAGAGAGAGACCTAGGCCATGAGAAATTGGAAAAGAGCTAGTGGTGGGGTGAGGTAATGGGACGATACAGTAAGTGGTCATATGAAGTGGTGAGATTGTGGCTAAACTTGTGACCATAGATTGTGACAACACATATTTACCACAAGATTATGTACAAAACATAGGCTATCCAAGATCAAAAAATGTATTCCCAAATATGATTCAAAGGTATTATTTTATTATAACTGAAAACTTAGTCTCTTAAGATTCTCAATAAATGTATACATTGGGAATAAGGAAGCCTAGAATAAGACTTTAAAGTTATTTCTCAATAAAAATTCAAAGAAAAATTATATATATATATATATATATATATATATATATATAAAGTCTAATTTTACCTTGAATTCGTGATTAAAAATTGTTATTTATAAAATTAGCGTCTTTGAAAAAAAATTGTCAAGGATCACTAAGACACACTCGACCAAACAAAAGAGAGAGACCTCGACCATAAGAAATGGAAAAATAATTTAGTGGTGGGGTGATGCAATAGGACAAGGCAGTAAGAAATGGTATGAAGTGGTGAGATGGTGGCTAAACATATGACTAGGCATTGTGACAACACATATTTACCACACAAGTATGGAAAAAATTAGGCTATCTAAGATCAACAATTTTATTCCCAAATATAATTTTGATGTATCACTTTATTAAAACTTAATATTATCTAAGACTCTCAATGAAATGTATACATTGGGAATAAGGAAGCCTAAAATAAGACCTCAAACTTATTTCCTAATAAAAATTTAGAGAAAAAATTTGTTTATTATTATTTATATATATAATAAAAGTATAATTTTACCTTGAATTCATTATAACATCTAGAAAAAACATCCTATTGAAGAGAACTTCAATGTTATAAATACTTGAGCTACACCTGATCAATTAAAATAGAGAGACCTTGGCCATAAGAACTAGGAAAAGAAGTTAGTGTTGGGTTGAGGTGTACTGCTCCCTCCCACCCCCTTGGAGTTTTCCAAGCTGATGGAAGATGTTATTTTTAATTAACCCAACCTCTAGGATCTCATTATGGAAATGGGATTAGAAAATTTTGTCTTCACCAAATTTATCGAAATTAAATTTGGAAAACACCATCACGTGTAGCTCATCGAGAGATTTCCAGTGATATAAATTTTACCTCAATATGACTCTTGGATTGAAATTTATGCCCTTTAAAGGAGTGGTCATTAACTCCTGCCATATAAAAAGGGGTCATCATGTGGCAGCCACGGGAGACCCATGTGCATTTCCACATTAACCATGACACCCACATGGCACTTACATAGCTTATCGATGCATTTGTGATACTTTCCACATCAGCTTTACTTGTGGATCCCACTAGGCCCGACTTCTCATGTAAGTCATCAATTTCCTTTATATCCAACCACAGGTAATATCCAAGTGCACAAGAAATTTTCGCTTGGAAATCCTCATGGACCAATGGATACATATGGCTCACCATCATTCCACAAAACTTATCCAAGCTTGGCCCACATATCGCTCATCCATGAAACAAACAAACATAAAAGTCTTAGATATCTGAATTTTTTGATGCATCCACTAAAAATAAACTATATACAACTCTAAGCCTTTAGCACCTTGACGGGCCCCACCCCAGATTTCGGTCAAAAACTGACTTGTGAGCATATCAAACTGTGAGCACCCAGACACTCAAAACCGACACCACATTGATACTAGCTATAATTTACTTCTTCACAATTTATCCTAGATTATTTTAAATATGATGCCTCTGTGAATATGCAAAAGGGAAATTGACCCGAATGTTCAAACTCCTAGATACATCCATCAAACCCACATTCTATACATCTTGGATACAAAACTACACCATTAACATATCTGGAACTAAATACAACTCGATTATGTGCAGTTCTTCATACTCAGAAACTTTTATTAGTATGAAGGACTTGGCCCATACTTCCTTTGACACATAGTGTTACTCGAAACATTATTATACAAGGATGGAACCTTCATTACAACTCCAACATTTCAAGCATTGATTCAAGCTATAAATACAATTAATATATTCAATAACATGCCTACTAACAAGCACAAGAGCAAGCCTAGACATTGCTAACACTAATTTGTAATTTCAATCACAAAAATATCATATTAATCCCACAGAATCGGTCCCAAGCAACATTATAGATACATTTATATATTATACATTATATCATTTACAGTCTCTCACCAAAAGAGACAATCAATAATCTATAGGCACGAGAATCCATGGTACACATAGCATAGCAAACTATGATAAATATCACACAGTGACAGCGAGTTGATCATGTCAAACAATCAGACATAAATATTTAAATGACTCTGCAACTCAAGAACATATCAGCAAGCATAATCTCTTCAACCCTTTCAACCATGAGAACACTCATATCAATATTTACTTATAAACAACCATGAATAAAATATTCCTCCATGAACAAATTTGATACATTCGTTGTCACATATCACAACACATCATTAATCATTTATTGTGCCACATGTGTATTGTAACAATTCTGGATAAAAATCCATGTAAAAAATATATAATACCAAGATCATGGGACACATATTCCAAGCTGAATTTTGGCCAAAGCATCTTATTGGGTGTTTATTTCGGTTTATTATGGCTAAAGAAAAATGGTAAAGGAAAAGGCTTTGGAAATGAAAAGTGGCATTTATTTATGAAAAAATGTAAATTAGGAGAAAAGGAAGGTGACAAGTCACAGGTTGCATGTGAGGAGGAAAATGAAAGAAAATAATGGAAAATGAAGAAAATAGAGGCCTCGTTGATAAAAAGGCTTCTGAGAATCAATTAGTAGCTTTTGTCAATTCGGTTTTGGAGCTCTCTCTCTCTCTTCTCTCTCTCTCTCTCTCACTCTTGGACACTTAGATTTTTCTTGGAGCACTCCAGTTTTGGATCAAGGAAAGCAAAGAAGGCAAAGAGAAGGCAAGTATCGAGTAGCTACATCGGGATTATGTGTAGGTAGTGATTTGCATGTGTGATTTCCTTGCTAAATCTGGCATGCATGGTTTTTCATGTGTGTTCTTGGTTCTCTTATTGTCATTGGCATGGGTTTTGCTAGGTGTGACAATGTTTTCTTCAGCCTTGCCTTGCCATTTTTGGATAGCCATGGTGTGACGGGGTTCTCATTTTTTGGTTGATATATATTGTCGAATGGGTTCAAATTTGAGTGAGGTGGATCTCTGAATGAAAGAACAAATGGTCTAGTGATCCCTAAATCAGACTGTGGATTGTAGTAAATCCAGTGTCCTAGTAACCCCTGAACCAGACCTTGGGTTGTGGTAAATCCAGGTATTGTGTGCCTCGGTGGGCCTAGGAATCCTCAACCTGTGGATGGAAGGATATACAGTAAAGCCTAGAGGTGGTTTCCCTTGATCATGCCTGGGAATACTTACCTGTGAATGGTGGGATAAACAGTAAATCCTGGAGGGTGGTGTCTCTATTATTCCCTAGTGATCCCTAGATCAGACTATGGATTGCGGTAAATCCTAGAGACTAGGAGACAGGAAAATTCCTCATGGTGTAAGTGGAGAATCTGATGGCATCCATGTTTTTTTATGGCCTAGTGATCTGGTGAGGATTGTGGTAAATCCCAGTTCTATTGATGAGGGTGAGTTGGTTTAGCCTCGGGAATCTCTATTTGGTTCTTTTAGTTTTGAGTCCCACATTTATGCCTGGAATATGGCACGGGGGCTATTGCTTGAAGAGAGATTTGGCTCATTCAAGAGATATTTTTCAAAACAACAAATAATGAAGGAGTTCACCTCTCGTGGGCTACATCTCTTGGTCCAACTTCCAATGTTGGGCCTCTTTCATTATGCTCAAAAATATGCAATTACATCAATTTGCAGTGCTCAGAATGAAAAAATATTGTCTCCAATGGCTCCATAACAGTAAAAAAAACCCCTATATGGGTTCTTTCTTCACTCAAAAAGGTCAAAAAATGACTCAGTTATGCTCCAGAGAATTTTTCCTGCTAACTATCCTCCAATTCGCACCCACCTACTATCTGTTCTAATTTTTCACCTTTTTCGGCCACGCGAGGCGATAATTTTTCCTCGTGCTGGCGAGATTCGCACTGGTTCGGGTGCAAATTGTCACTTCATTAAATTGTCTAATAACCCCCACAAACCGATAAAATTGGGCCACTTGGCGCATTTTAGGTCGTCAAATCCGGGTTAATTTGAACGACCGCGCCAAAGGTTTAACCTGTGCCTGTGAACTGGAGTTTGTGCTTGAGTTGGGTTAACACCCGCTGGTGGTCAAGTTTCAAAATTTCACGCCATAAACGTTAACCAAATCCCGCTCAAAACTGGTCATGTCGTGGTTAGGTTTGTTTACCCGTCTGTGGTTAGATTCCCGGAACCCTGCCTAAGGCAAGTTCCACTCCCCACCAACTCCAAACCATAACCCGCATTCATTGTGGTTTCACTACGGTTCCTGCCGGAGGTTTGAACATCGGTCCAACTACTGTGGTATGGTGTGGTTGATACCGTGGCTTAGACCACTGGTTTAAACTCTAACCAATTTGTGGTTGTAATGTTGATTGGTGGTTTGAATCGTGGTTTTTTCCATATTAGCTTGCCAGTATTCCAAGCCATGGTTGCAATGTCTACTAGTGGTTTTGGGCCGAGGTTAACCCCGTGCCTCAACCCCCAATTCTCCAAGCACTAAACCTTAAATACGACCCTGAATCCTATGTTAATAAGCAACACAGTAGGCGGGTTGGTGGAGAGCTTTGTTGTCGGTTGGTAGGTCATGGATTCGATTCGCCCGAAGGTCGATTGAGACCATACCAAAAATTTTCACCAACGATAGGAGTCCACGTGGTGGCCACCCATTGGCCCATGTGGCCTCTCCTGATTCAACCACCTCACAACCCCATAAACCAATGAAATTGAACCGTTCACAATGAACTAGAATATGACACTTTTCATCACACCATTGGTCGATAGAATACACAGTAAACTACCAAATCATTGCCTAGTCATTTTATGGACTACTGACTAGGCATCCCTGCAACTTCATTTTTAACATTTTAGTTGTTTGAGAAATTGGTCAGAATGTGATATCGGGAGAATACGATATCAGTTTTGAGTGAAATGAGTTGTGTTGGATTTAGGGCAACGAGATCGTTTTTTTAGTGTTGGTTTCGAGCCTTTTCGAGCACTTTGAACTTTGGGAATTTTATTGATCCACTGGATCATTCCTCCCCACAAGAAGATTTTGGACCGCAAAATATCACTTTCAGTTAAAAATAAAATGAGGGTATAGTTCCCTCACCCTTCCAATCTCAATCCATTTGGCTTTGCTTGGATTTTTTCCTTTCAGCCCCACACGAAGGTACTCCATGTTCCCTCATTTTGAAGTCCTTGTTTTCTTGTCAAGGATGGTGTCTTGCTGCAATTATTCAGGATATTCAAGATAGAAATATTCAATTGAAGGAATATGAACATTCTCTCCTTAATATTCAATCAAAGGAGGCTCATACAACCTTAAATTCTTAACATTAACAACTGCATAAATTTTCATATATGAAGGAAAATCTAACCTAAAGGAATTAATACCAATCATTTCCAAAATCATGAATGGACCATATAGAATTGGTTTCATTTTTTTACCTTATCCTTGGAGTCTCTCTTCACTAATGTGAAGCCAAAATTCATCACTGAATTGGAAACTGTGATCCACATGATGCTTATCATGTCTTGTCTTGTACTTGGCATAACTCTTTTCCAACTGTTCTTGAATTGTTTGATGTATCAATTGAAATTTTTCAATGCATCTTTTGGCCTTAGCTATGTCACTATGTCCATCAATAGCAACATCCTTCCCAAAGATAAAATATAAATTATATTTGGGCAAGTATCCCAAGCATGCCTAAAATGGTGATGTTTGAGTCGATGAATGCTTGGCTCGATTGTAAGCAAGTTGAATATAGTGAAAATGTTCATCCCACAACTTAGGATGCTTGTTGTAATAACCACAAAGAATATGTATCACCGTTCTGTTCACCACCTCTATTTGGCCATCTGTTTGTGGATGGAATGTTGTACTATTTTTCAACTTGGTGTACATGAGTCCCCACGATCTTGATCAAAATTTCCCAACAAAGCGAGAATCTCAATCACTAACAATGGATGTGGGAAACCCAAAATGTACCCATACATCCTAAAAGAATAATTGAGCAGTTTGTTCAGTTGTAACTTGATTTTTACAAGGCATCAAAATACAAATTTTGTTGAACCTATCCACAACTACATAAAGATAATCATGACCTCTCCTAGACATAGGTATACCTCCTACAAAATCCATAGAAACACTCTCCCATGGACGGGAAGGTACTAGAACTAGTGTCTATAATCCCAATTTTATATTTCTAGGCTTACAGACAGCACATAATGAACATCCTCTTATAAATCGTGACACACTTTCAAGCATAAAAGGTCAGTAAAAATACCTCTGTAATTGTGCCAGTATCTTACCTAAACTTAAATGACCAGCAATAAGAGAAGTATGCACTTCCCTTATAATGTTAACTCTCTCTCCCTATGTAATACAAAGCTTGCAAAGATGATACAACAAGTTATCATGCACATGATAATCCAATTCCTCTTCTTGGTTACCTTGACAAAAAGTCACATATACATCTTTGAAATCATTATCTAAATCATATTGTTCAATATATCTCTCATGCATGATAGAAATATGCTTAAGAATAATGGATGCACTAAAAATTGGTCTAGAAAGCATATCAGCAACCTTGTTATAGATACCTTTCTTATACCTTATCACCAAGTGGAATTGTTGAAGAAAACCCATCTATCTGAAGTGCCTTGATTGTTGTAGCTTTGTTTGTGATTTCAAGTATTACAATGGTTGATACCATCAAGTAATGGTTCCACTTTTTCACACTTTGTACCAATGCATACAATTCCTTGTCATGTGTAGGATAGTTAATCATTGCACCATTAGAATTTTCTGAATGAAAACAGATGGGCTTACCATGTTGCATCAATAATTAGGGGAACTTTGAGGTCTAATATGGGCCTCCTAAGGAAATTATAAAATAATAGTGGAAATAATAAAGTAAGATTAGATGACATCATCAAATTTTAGAGGGAAAAAAGAAAAAAACTACTTTTCCGACTTGTATTTTCAACTTATCTCCCTATGGGTTTACTCAAATTTCGAGTGGGAACACTAGTTGGATGCATAATTTGATTCCTCGTCCAAGGAGTACCCATGTTGCATACTTTCAATGGACCCTACTACATGAAAAATGAGAAACACATGAAAAACGTGATTGCATCATGTTTTTTCACGTATTTCTCATTTTTCATGTAGTAGGGTACATCAAAAGTATGCAACATGGGTAATCCTTTGATGTGGAATTAAATTTTGCATCCAATTAGTACTCTTGCTCAAAATTTGAATAAAAACTTAGGGAGATAAGTTTAAAATACAAGTTGAAAAATTATTTTTACTATTTTATTATTTTTTAATCTTTTTACTTTTTCAACACAAAAATGGTGAATCATCCTCCATGGTTGACATCATCATCTTGAATCCTATTGGTTCTTATAAAGTTTGCTTTGGTTGTACATTTTTATTAGGAGGCCCATTTTAGACCTCAAAATTTCTCTAATAAGTGCACCCATGGCATAGTCACTTGCATCGTTTTGTATCTCAAATGATTGTCTCAAGTCATGGAAATGAAAGTGCATGTGATGAACTGGTCTTTTCCTTCAATGCATCAAATTATTTTTGTTGTTTGCCTCCCTACTGAAAAATTTGCTTCACACTTTTCAATGCATGCAATGGAGTTGCAATGGAATAAAGGTTAGAAATAAACTCTCCAATA
Source organism: Pinus albicaulis (assembly GCA_034641835.2). Taxonomy (NCBI): domain Eukaryota; kingdom Viridiplantae; phylum Streptophyta; class Pinopsida; order Pinales; family Pinaceae; genus Pinus; species Pinus albicaulis. The sequence goes on along the minus strand of CM076578.1, from coordinate 641,992,273 downwards.
TTGGGTTGCTCCCAAAAAACTTCTAACCTTTATCACGGTCTTGGGCTTTGGCCAATTCAAAATGACATCAACCTTGGCGAGATCTATTTTCAACTCACCTCCTCCAACAATATGACCTAAGTAGACTAAAGAATTTTTTCCAAATTCACATTTTGACATCGCTAAAAACAATTGTTCTTTCTTCAATACATCTAACACTTGCTTGACATGCATAACATGTTCTTCACGGGACTTGTTGAAAATTAATGTCATATAAGTAGACTATCAAAAAGCCATCTAGAAAAGGCCTTAAAACAGCATTCATTACACGCATGAATGTGGCAGGAGCATTACATAGCCCAAAGGGCATAACCAACCATTCAAACAAACCTTGATTTGTTTTAAATGTTGTCTTCCATATGTATCCTTCAGTGATCCTAATATGATGATATCCACTCCTCAAGTCCAACTTAGTGAAATACACAATATATTTCAATTGATCAAGTAAATCATCAATTCTAGGAAGAGGGTAACAGTTCTTTACCACAAGCTTGTTCAATGCAAGGAATTCCACACACATGCTCCATGTACCATCCTTATTCGGCACTAAAACAATAGGTGAACTGCATGGTGATGTGCTTGGTCGGATGATCCCCTTATCAAGCAACTCTTGGATTTGTTTCTTAATTTCTACATTTTCCATCACTGACATCTTGTACATGCCAATGTTAGGAAGAGGACAATCTTGGGAGGAAATACTTTAGGTTCCTGAAACATAATATCATATTGGTTAACAACCTCAACCAATTCATATTTCAAATTTGTATCACAACCTTGAAAAGCTTCATTCTCAACATCAATCTTGGGTTTGACCATCAAAAGTACAATTTTTTTTCAAGAGTTAACAAGTCTCTTCATTTCTCCAGCATTCACAAGTGAAAGGTTTAGTTTCTTGCGATTTCCTCTAACGATGTACTCAATACCATCTTTAAACCAATGATATTTGTTTTCATAGTGATGAAAGATAGCTCTTCTATCACAAAGATATGAGATTCCAAAAAAAAATACCGCGTATGTCTTATGGAACTACATCAAGTAATACCTCATGAGTGAAGTTTACAGTAATGGCAAATTTCAGTTTTCATTTTCTAGTTACTTGCAACTTTTCATTGTCACACACCCAACCTAAAGGATAAGGTTTAGGATGAGGAATGGTTTCTGAATTCAAATTTTTGATAATGTTTTCAGAAATTATATTTGCTTGTGAGCCACTGTCAAATAGAGTATCAATTTTGTTATGTTTTGAGATAACTCTAATATGGAAAATCTATATTATTTCTTTTTCATTTTGAGTTTCATTGTGGCTATTTGAAGAACTAGTACTAGCAATGGATTCATTACCTTTCAATCCCATAGTTTTGACCTTTGTTTCATCTCTCAAAACAGATCCTAAATCATGTTGGGTAGTCGCAGTTGTCTTTTTTTTTTTCCTTTGTTTTTAAACTTTTTGGGTCTCATATCAGGATGAAGTTTCCAACAATGATCTTCATCGAGGCCTTCCTTTGAACAATGATTGCATGTTAATTTTTCTCCCTCTTTCTTGATGGAAGCATTTTTCTTCCCTTTTTCTTTGAATTTACCCTTTCCTTTGTCTACACCTTTAAATGGATTTTTGTTGCTCTCTTGTGAAACAGTTTCCCCTATTTCTTCTAGATGTCTTGCATGTACACAAACCTCATCTAAATTTGTAGGGTTAAACATGAGAATAGTGTGTCTCAAGTAGATATGTAAACCTCCAATGTATTTGAGTAAAGTGTCTTGAGAGGATAAATCTACTCCCAATATCAATGCTCTCCTTCTAAACTCTTGGGTATAACTTTGCACACTTTGACCCTTTAATTGCCTAAAGTTTTTCCAATCCACTATAGCTTTCTGCATTGTATAAAATTGTCTTCTTAATGCAGCCACAAAATCATTCCAAGAAGTTATGATCTTACCTATTTTCTTGATGTCCTCTTGTAATTTGGCTTCCCACCAAATGAGTGTTTCACTTTCCAACCTTAATGAAGCAAGTTGAATTTTGGTTTCATTGTCGTTAATCCTTTATATCCTACAATACACTTCAATATTTTGAACCCAATTATATAATTTCTCAGCATTTACCTCTCTGTTATACATAAGAAATTCAAACTTTATGTAAAGTATCAAAAATGGAGTTTTACCATGTCCCTTTGGAGAATATGGAGGTGTTTGTGAAGGGGTTGATGTAGATGATGATGATGGTGAAGATGAGGGTGAGGAGAAAGGTGGAGTTGGAGGTGGTTTATCACCATTACCTTCATCTCCTTTTGGAGGCTTTCCTCCATTTCCTCCATCTCCCTTTGGAGGATTTGATCTCTCACCTTGCAACCTTGAATTCCTCTCCTCATAAAGAACTTTCACCATCTCAGTCATGTCAAAGAATGCTCTCCTAAAATCCTTCTAATATTTAGTCATATTTTCGGACTCTCCTTGATGTGTCATGGCTAGTGAGCCTTTTGGTGAAACCTGAGGTAAACCTGTTGGTGGAGATTGTGGAAAATGTGCTCTCCTTGAACTAGCTTGAGGACTTCCTCCCACTATTTTTCCTTCTCTTATTTTTAGCTTCAACCTTGTAAGCATTAGAAATACTTCCAGCAAAATAAAACCCTCAAAATAACCAAAGAACCTGACTCTAATACCAAATTGATATGTATATGTAAACTTGAAGGTTTATGGTATAATTTTCAATTGAAATTTTTAGGTTTTTTATGCAATTATGTAATTTACATTAACACATAAAAGATTATTATTATCTTATTTTTTCATAAATAAAAGAGACAATGATACCATAACAACAAACAAAAAATAGAAAATGATGAAGGATTTCACCCCTCCTGGGCTACATCTCCTGGTACAACTTCCAATGTTGGGCCTCTTTCATTATACTCAAAAACATGTGTTTACATAAATTTGTAGTGCTTAGAATGCAAAAATATTGTCTCCAATGGCTCCAAAACAGTAAAAAAAAAAAAACCCTATATGGGCTCTTTCTGCATTCAAAAAGGTCTAAAAATGACTGAGTTATGCTCTAAAGAATTTTTCCTGATAATTGTCCTCCAATTCGCACCTAGCTTCTATTTGTTCTACTTTTTCCACCTTTTCGACCATGTGGGGCGACAATTTTGCCTCGCACTAACGATATTCGCATCGGTTCAAGTGCACATTGTCGCTTCATTATATTGTCTAATAACCCCCAAAAACCGATAAAATTGGGTCTCTTTGGGCATTTGAGGTAGTTGGATCTAGGTTATTTTGAACGACCGCACCAAAGGTTTAACCCGCACCTGTGAAGCAGAGTTTGTGCTTAGATTGGGTTAACACTCACCAGTGGTTAACTTTCAAAATTCCGCGCCATAAACATTAACCAAACCCCACTCGGAACTAGTCATGCTGTGTTTAGGTTCATTTTACTGATTGTGGTTAGATTAATGGAACCCCACCTAAGGCAGGTTCCAATCCCTACCAACTCCAAACCATAACCCGCATTCAGTGTGGTTTCAACGTGGTTCCTGCCAGAGGTTTGAACATTATTCCAACTGTTGTGGTATGGTGTGGTTAATACCTTGTTTTAAACTCTAACCAAACTGCGGTTGTAATGTTGACTGGTGGTTTTATCCATGGTTTCCTCCATATTAAATAACCCATATTCCAAACTGTGGTTGCAATGTTTACTGGTGGTTTGGGGTTGGGGTTAACCCCGTGCCCTAACCCCCAATACTCCAAGCACTAAACCTTAAATACAACCCTGAATATTATGTTAATAAGTAACATAGTAGGAGAGTCGGTGGAGAGCTTTGCTGCCAGTTGGTAGGTCATGGATTTGATTCGCCCCTAGGTCGATTGAGACCATACCAAATTTTTTCACCAACAATAGGAGGCCACGTGGTGGCCACCCATTGTCCCACGTGGCCTCACCTGATTCGACCACCTCATGACCCCATAAACCAATGAAATTCCACCATTCACAACGAACCAGAATGTGACACTTTTTATCACACCATTGTCCAATAGAATACACAGTTAACTGCCCAATCATTACCTATTCAGTGTATAAACTGTTGATTGGGCATCCCTGCGACTTCATTTTTAAAAATTTATTTGTTTGAGAAATCGGTCAGAACATGATATCGAGATCATATGTATCAGTTTTGAGTGAAACAAGTTGCATTGGATTCAGGCAGATGATATCTTAATTTTGGCATTGGTTTCGAGCCATTTTGAGCACTTTGAAGGAAAAGATATTGTCAAAGAGATATTGGTGAAGGAAGGTTGCAGAGATTTCCTTTGGAAGAAATGGGAACCATGGAGATTGAGTCATGGTGTTTTTTGCCAGTCTTGTGCTTTTAGTCTTTTGTGATTTGTTGCGCTTGATTTGTAGTTTTGTTTATGACTCTGTATGGCCATACCAATTTGTTTGTTGTGTCGTATTGTTATTGGTTTTTCATGGTTTTCTTCTTGATTTCTTGTGGTTATTTCCTTTTATGTTTTGGGAGTCTTGGGAATTGGTTGGGAAGGAGGAAATTTAATGGAGATTGGGAAGAGATAAATGAAACTTAACAGGTGATTCAAGACTCATACGAAGTTGGATGCATGAGTAAGAACAAATGAAGGCAAGAGTATGATAGTGAATTAGAATGGTTTGGTCCATTGGTGTAAATGGACGGTGGCAAGACAGTCATGAGAAAGGTACTCAATTAAGGTAAAGTGAATATACTTATGGTGTCAGATGCCTTAGCTATGTTGGGAATTGTTGTTCTCAACGTTGTGCATACTACGCATGCATAAAGGGAGTTATATTAACCTTGACCTTATGATATCTGGTAATTATGTTGTGATCGTGATTATGATAATGTCTATATATGTATTTATGCGTGCATGTATGCCATTTTCTGAAGGGATCATGATTTCTTTATGTTGATGTTTATATATGCATATATGTGTGTATGTATGTATGTATGTATGTCATTGATTAATAAGGTCGTTAGGATTTTTTTGTACTAGTGTTCACATGTATGTATATATATATGTATGTCATTGATTAATAAGGTCGTTTGGATTGTTTTGTACTAGTGTTCACATGTATATGTATATATATATGTGTGTGTGTGTGTGTGTGTGCAATTGTCTGACTCGGTGGTCAGGGATCATGATTTTTTCATGTTGATGTTTATATGTATATATATATATCTATATATGTATGTATGTCATTGTCTGACAGGGTCATCAGGAATCATTCTCATGGAAGAATGATTGCTTATATAGGTGAATGGTATGAAGAGGTTCCTGGTTTATGAGGAATCAATTGGGAAGAGTAGCCCAGACAAATCTACAAGGTCAGTATCATGTGGATATGAATTAAGATTATATGTTTGTACTATGCTTATGTTTATGTTATGGAGAGGTAATTTTGAGGGATACATCAGCAGAATGGAAGCAATGTGATCGGTGGCATGTTGGAACATGCATAAATAGTGAAAGGACCCCAGAAGCAAGGTTATTTGGTAGAGTATGTGTGTGGTCTATGGGTATGCAGTAATACTATTGTATATATGTTGTACATGTTGCACATGTGATGTTGTGTATATATGGTATTGTGTACATGTTTTTTATGCGATGTTATGTATAGATGGCGTTGTGTATGTGTTTTTTATGCAATGTTATGTATAAATGGCATTGTATACGTGTTGTTTATGCAATCCTATGTAGATATGGTGTTGTGTACATGTTGTTTATGTATGGTGTTGTGTACATGTTTTTCATGCAGTGTTGGGTATATATGGTGTTATGTACATGTTGGATATCCGGTGTTGTGTACATATCGTACTGAGCACATTTTGGATATATGGTGCTATGTACATATAATGCTTTGTGCATGTTTCATATGTGGTTTTGTGTGCATATGGCATGGTGTGCATGTTGTACGTATGGTGCTATGTACATGTGGTGTTTTGTGTATGATTGTATATGTGGTTTTGTGTGCAGGTGTTGTTGTGTACATGTCGTGAATGTGGTGTTGTGTACACATCATGCATATGGTGGTGTGTACATGTGGTGATGTGTACACGTTGTGCAGGTGGTGTTGTGTACATGTTGTGTAGGTGGTGTTGTGTACATGTTGCACAAGTAGTGTTGTGTACAGGTGGTAATGTATACATGTTTTACATTTGGTAGTGTTTGCATGGCGTACCTGTTGTGTTGTGCACATGTGGTATTATGTGCATGTTGTACATGTTGTTTTGTGTACGTTTGGTATTGTGTACGTGAATTGTGTAATCATTGTATTGTGACATTTGTATTGTGTTGTGTCGTACAGTGGGTGTAGGTCTAAGTATTTTTTTGTGTTTTACACTGGGTGTAGGTGTATGTTTTGTGTTTTACACCAGATTCAAGTGTATGTGTTATGTTGTACACTGGATGTAAGTGTATGTGTTGTATGTCAAGTGTAGGTGTGTGTATTGTATGGTGTTGTATGTCGTGTGTGGTTGTATGTGTGTGATGTACATTATATGTATATGTACGTGGTTGAAGAGAAGGCATTGGGTGTTTTTCGGGTGTGCATACGTATCAGTAACAGTATAAGTCTCAGTATTTTATTTTAGTTTTAATTATGCATGCGATCTCTAATTATGGTTTATGATGATTATATGTGATATATGATTTTGATTTATGATGGTTACATGTGAACTATGATTTTTATTATGATGTTTATGTTTCGAGGTAACCGAATGTGTTACGTTTATACATGATGATTTAATCAAATAGCTAGTTTAACTTGTTGTGACAGGAAGTGAACAGAATTGCAAGTGTACCTTGTTGAAAAACTACCAATGAGGTATGATGTGAATTTATATCAATTTATTTTGATTCTAATGGCAGTTATGCGCTTGGTATAAGAAAGCATGGAATGCCTAGTTGGTTGGTTGGAACTGACTGCAAGAATTACCAGCAGTAGTGAAAAGGAATCGAAACAGCACAAGTATGCTAGTAAAGCACTTCAGGAGTAGGGCCATTGTGGGACACTAGTACCCAATTGTGTCCATTGATTTCCATAAACATGTTATGACCTATATGATTACTTTGAGGAAATTATATGCCTTGGTTGTTTGACCTTCCAATTCAAGGAAGCCTTGCCAAGGGATGGATCACTCGGGATAGGGAATGTCGGGGAACTTGGAAGGTGAGTGACTGCACGGAAGGGGGTGACCAGATTGCCCGATGGAATGTGTAGCATAGACGGGAAGGTCAAGGAATGGATTTTTTTTTTTGTTATTATCATTTCCAAATGGAATCAGATGCACATTGGGAGTGTGCCATGGAACAATGAGTCAGTAACTGTTCACTGAGAGGACAAGTGGCATGGGATTGTAGCGTCAGACATTGGATGCAAGTTTGACTCTGGTAGTGGATTCTGGACTTCCTGGGAAGGAGGTGAATCCTTGTATTACTTTTGAGGGTGGAGGTGTGAGCCTATGGATTCCCTTGTTGCAGATGCAGGCATCGTATCCCTTTATTTTTTGGTTACGAAAATGTGCATATGTGTATATGTGTATATTATTGTAAATACTATATCGAGCTAGATTTATAAAGAGCCATAAACATTATGGTTATTTTTTGGTTGAGAAAATGTGGTTGTTATTGTAAATACCATAATGAGTTGTGCTATAAAGCTCTAGTAAATAGTATGGTTGACATGTTTTTAGCAGGTGGTCATTGTAAATATTGCAACGAGTTGTGTTATAAATCTCCATGGGCAGTATGTTTTGCTTTCAACAGTATTGATGGTTGTAGGTGTCATTGAACACTAAGGATGATGTTACCCCAAGGGGGGGGTTTATGTAATAGCCCTAGTTAAAAATCCATGTAAACATATATATATATATATATATATATATATATAAGAACAAGTTCATGGGACATGTTTTCAAGGCTAAATTTTGGGAAAAACATCCTAGTGGGTGTTTATTTCAGTTTATTATGGATGAAGGAAAATGAAAAAGAAAGGGCAAAGGATTTGGAAAGGCAAAGTGGAATTTATTGGCATTTTTTTATGAAAATAATGGAAATTAGAGAAAAGGAAGGTGAAAGGTCACATGTTGCATGTGAGGAGGAAAATGAAGGAAAATAATGTAAAATGAAGCAAATAGAGGCCTCATTAATAAAAATGCTTATGAGGATTAGTTGGTAGAATTTTTTTAGTTCAGTTTTGGATCTCTCTCTCTCTCTCTCACTCTTGGACACTTAGATTTTTCTTGGAGCATTTTAGTTTTGGATCAAGGAAAGAAAAGAAGGAAAAGGTAAGGCAAGAATCGAGCAAGGAAGAGCAGGGCCAAGAAGTTATAGTGGGATTATGTGCAAGTAACTATTTTCATGTGTGATTTTTTTGCTAGATCTGGCATGCATGGTTTTTCATATGTGTTCTTTGTTCTCTTATTGTCATTGGCATGGGTTTTTCCAAGTGTGACAGTGTTTTCTTCAACCTTACCTTTCCATTTCCAGATAGCCATGGTGTGATGGGGTTCTTATGTTTTGGTTGAGCTTGATTTCCATATGGATTCGACACTAAGTGAGGTGGATCTCTAAATGAAAGAATGCATGGCCTAGTGATCCCTCGAACTGGATTGTGGGTTGTGGTAAAACTAGGTATTGTGTGCCTCGTTGGGCCTAAGAATCCTTGACCGGTAGATGGAGGGATATATGGTAAATACTAGATGTATTTTCCCTTGATCAGGCCTAGGAATCCTTACCGGTAAATGGTGGGATATGCGGTAAAGCCTAGAGGGTGGTGTCTTGATTATGGCCTAGTGATCCCTGGATCGGACTGTCAATTGGGATAAAGCCTAGAGACCAGGAGATGAGAAAACTCCTTATGGTGTAGGTGCAGAAATCCAGTGGCATCCATGCTTGTTTATGGCCTAGTGATCCGGTGAGGATTACGATAAATCCTAGTTCTATTGATGAGGGTGTAACACCCTCATCCCACATCTACCCAAGTAACCGTCTAAATGGGGTAAATATGCGACGAGAGGCCATTATAATGGTATTAAACCTCCTAGGTTACCTTAATGAAATGGAATCGATGAAAACACATCAAACAGACTTTCCACATCAACAATAAAACTCCTAGGATACATCCCAACCACTCATGTAACTAGACCCTAGGTCCCACTGATTTTTTAGACCATTAAACCATCGAACACTCCCTTGATATGGATGAGGGTGTGTCTAGGAGGCTCTAGACGCTCCTACAGCATGGACATGCATGCATCTAGGGACGTTTTTCATTAGATTTGTGTTAGTGTCCCCGGGATTTGAGCCACTTTTTCAAGTCCAAAGCCCAAGTCACTGCCCAGAACACCATGGCATTTATATAAACGAAATATAACAATGGAATAACGATGCAAAAGCAAACACTTGAACAGGGACTTGACTGGACCCCTACTAGCCATGACAAGCATTTCGTCAAACATGTCATAAATATATAATCTACAGGTTTAAATAACAAATTTGAGCATATGGGTCTCATACTTATCATAGAATTGTTAAGAAGCATTGTTGCCTCGTCACATTAACTAGATTACCATATAATTGGGCATATATACATTATTCATTCATTTACAAATCAAAACATGATGAGATCCATACATCATCAATAGCATAAAACACATTCATAACCATCATATAAACAACAAAATTCAAAAGCACATAACAACCATATAAGCCACATAATAAAAAGCATATTTACCCATCAATAAAGAAGGAAAAGAGTTATTATTTCCATAAGCAAAATGCAACCAATTCTGGGACTTCCACGTTCCACCCGACCATAGACATGGTTGAGCCAAATCTCTCTTCAGCCAGACACCCTCATGCCATATTCCAAGCATGAATATGGGATCTCATAAAAATCATCAATCAAAACCGAACCAGGGCTTCCATAGGCCAAACCACCTCAACCCTCAACCAGTGATTACACCTCCAGGGCTTAAGAGTGCTTGTTCCAACCAGGGTTTCCAGGACTAGTAACTCAACTCATAATTGTCGTTGGGCTTCCAAAGTGTTTGTCCAACCAAGGAATCTAGGACTAGTAAGTCAACCCACCAAGGGCTTCTAGAGAGTTTGTCCAACTAAGGCTTCCAAGACTAGTAACTCAACCCAAGTTGTTACAGGGCTTCTACAACATTTATCCAATGAAGGCTTCCAGGAACTAATAACTCAACCCATATCCAAAGCACATGAGAACCAACCAGAAAAATAAACAATGAAATGAACCCACTACACCATGGTTATCCAGGAAATGGAAAAGCTAGGAAAATCCACTGTCAATCCAGGAAATCCTCCATGCCAATGACAGATCATGACCAAGAAACCACATGCATACACCATGCATGCCAAAACTAGTGAGGAAAACATACATGCAACAATGTACCTCCAAAAAAAACCCTTTGTAGTTTTTGATCCTGATGTCCTCTTGCACATTCCTGCTCTTCCTTTTCCTTCTTACTCCAAATTTCAAGTATTCCACCCCCTCTAAGAGTGCTCCAAGAAAACTCTAAGTATCCAAGAGTATGAGAGAGATAGAGAATAATGAAGGCTCCAAAACTACATTGACTAAAAGCCATGAGTTGATCCTCAGAAGTCGTTTTATTAATGAGGCCTCTATTTTCTTAAATTTTCCATTATTTTCCTTCATTTTCCTCCTCACATGCAACCCGTGACCTTTCACCTCCATATTCTCTTATTTTCCATTATTTTCATAAATAATTTCCAATAAATGCCACTTTTCCTTTCCAAAGCCTTATTCATTGCCTTTTCCAATTTCCATAGCCATAATAAACCATATGAACACCCGCACTAGGATGTTTTTCCAACATTCAGCTTGGAATATGTGACTCATGACCTTGGTTATTACTTTGCCTTAATAAACTTTTATTACATGGAATTTTCACCAAGGATGTGAAAGAACCCTCCCTTAAGGGGAACACAGTCCTTGATGTTCAACAACACCTACAACCAACAAGTCTGATTTAAGAATAACATACTACCCATGGAGCTTTGTAACTTATCTTGTTGAATTATTTACAATGATCAACCTGGCATGACACCTATACCGCTTATTGGAGCTTTATAACATATTTGATGGCGATATTTACATCCATATACATATTTACATATACCAAAAAATCACAACAAGCATATACCAAAGACATATACCAAAACTGTAACTCAACCCAAACTGTTAGAGGGCTTCCAGATTGTTTTTCCAACCAAGGCTTTCAGGAACTAATAACTCAACCCACAAACAAAGCACATGAGAACCAAACAAAAAAAACAATGAAATGAACCTACTACACCATGGTTATCCAAGAAATGGAAAGGATAGGAAAATCCATTCTCAATCTAGGAATTCCTCCATGCTAATGACAGATCATGAACAAGAAACCACATGAATATTCCATGCATGCCAAAACTAGTGAGGAAAACATACATGCAACTCAGTACCTGGAAACAGAATCCGCTGTAGTTGTTGATCTTGATGTCCTCTTACACTTTCCCGCTCTTCCTTTGCCTTATTGCTCCAAATATCCAAGTATGCCACACTCTCCAAGAGTGATCCAAGAAAAATCTAAGTATCTAAGAGTATGAGAGAGAGATAATAATGAGATCTCCAAAACTGCACTGATAAAAATCCATGAATTGATCCTTAGAATCTTTTTTATTAATGAGGCCTCTATTTTCTTCAATTTCCCATTATTTTCCTTCATTTTCCTCCTCACATGCAACTTGTGACCTTTAACTTCCCTTTTCTCTTATTTTCCATTATTTTCATAAATAATTTCCAATAAATGCCACTTTGCATTTCCAAAGCCTTAGCCATTGCCTTTGCCAATTTCCATAGCCATAATAAACCATATGAACACTCGTACTAGGATTTTTTTCCCAAAATTCAGCTTGGAATACATGTCTCGTGACCTTGGTTATTATTTTTCCTTTATTAAATTTTATTACATGGAATTTTCACCAGGGTTGTTACAGAGGGTGAGGCGGTTTAGCCTCGAGAAGCCCTGGTTGATTATTTTGTTTTTGAGTCCCACGTTAATGCTTGGAATATGACACGAGGGTGATTGGTTGAAGAGAGATTTGGCTTGGCCAATCTATGTTCGGGTGGAACATGGTAGTCCCATACTGGGTTGGATTTTTCATTCAATAATAAGGGATATTTTCCTTGGTATTTTATGTGTAAATGTATCGGTTCATATGTGGAATTTATGGTTATTGTATCCTTATTATTTTTGTTGTTTATATGCGGGTTATGAATATGTTTTATGATAGTGAAAATATATGGTTCTCATCATGTTTTAATTTTTAGATGAATGAGAAATGAATATATGAGCTAATAGATGATAATGCAGCTAATGTGATCAGACATCAATGCTTCTTAACGATTCTTAGATAAGTATAAGACCCCTATGCTCAAATTTGTTACTATAACCCGTAGAAATCATAGTTGTGATATCTTTGATGAAATGTTTGTCATGGTGTTTTACTATACAACACCCCCCATTTATACTGATATATGGGGACCCTTTTTAAATTTTCTTTCCCTTAAATAATGATTACTAACTCTAAAAAAATTCATCATAAACTCTAAAAATAGTGAAATACTAGTTTAATGCACTTTTCCGCTTGGAAATTTTCAGAAACCGCATATCGCAAACCCTTTGGAACAAATGCTTAAATATCATGAAGGAGCTCATAAATGCGATTTTCGATCCCTTTCATAAAGGTTAAAACATCCATCTTAGGAAACCTTAGTTATAAGGATAGATCGAAAGCGCAATATATTTCAAAATTTCCATAAGCACTTTGCGATATGTCTCAGACCCGAAATTATTATAAAATAATTTCTCATTCATCGTTTAAAGTCTGAAAATGCCCAAAAGATTTGAATATATTAAAAAACCTTTAATTTAAGGAAAAGGCGCTTATAGGCTACCGCATATCGTGGATTGCAATTAATGAAACTTCTTGTAACTATTACCCATTCGCCATTGCGAAATGCGAAATGTGAAATGTAATGAATCGAAATAATTTCTCCCGCGGCATTTAAAGCCTGATACAGTGATAAAGCTTTCAATTTTAACCGTTAAAACTAAATGCTAAGCGAAATCCCGAGATGTGATATTGTGATTTCACAATTGCACCATCGCATGAATGCTTAACGAAACTATTTTTTACAGTTTGACTTTTGTGATGTGATATTCTGATTGGACGTGAAGTACATAGCATTAATAATATTAAATGAAACATCAAATGAAATTTTAAGTCATTTCACTGATTTTAGTGGCTCGAGAAAAGAAATAATTGTTTTCACTTATAATGAATTAAAAGCCAATATCTTCGAAAATATTTCATTATCATTAGTTGATTTTAAATTTTCATGTTCCATCCACTCTATATTTTTCACTCTACCCTCGCTTCTTTTAATTTCAGGAAAGCTTCCAAGGATATGTCTCTAAGGAAAATGATGCAGAAGAACAAGAAACAAAGCAATTCAGAGTCTGAGTCTACAGAAATGTCACCCCTATTCTTAGATACCACATGCAACAAAGATGCAGGAGCGATGGCATGGGAGGTTATTTATAATATCCTTGAAGATGAACAACCCAGGGTTATTGAAATCAAACCAACAACATATTCCTTAATGCCATCAACAGCTCAAATGAGTGATGCGGCCTCCTCTTTCCTTCATAGGATAGCAGCAAGACCTAAAATTTACCATACACAGATATGGTTAAATGAGTGATCGACAACGAGAACATTACAGACAGACAATTTAGAAATTCAAAGATGGAACTCATGGGATATTTCACAGGTAAATACATGAGGCAAATGTACCATATTCCAGAACCTTATAAAATTTATGATTCAACATTCCTATCGCAATTCACAAAAGAGAATGATGAACCATTCAAAATGATTCAGAATTGGAGGTTTGGGGGCAACAACTTCAAGCAAGATAAAATTGGTATGTACCCTATTGATCCTTTATCATCCCCCCATAACTATGTGGCCGCTATGTTATGTAGTTTATATGGAAAACCAGACAGTACCAAGTTTTCAATACAATGGGTACCCTTGATATATGCATGTGTCAATTCCATTATAATGAACTGGGCCACCATCCTATCTGATAACCTAGCTATTGCTATCTTCGACTATCGTCGTAAAAGAAATACCTCCATGAGAATTTTTCCCCCATTCTATATGAGTGCGTACATTATGGATGCTATTTTCTTTTGCACAAAATTTCCAATCATGGGTTGGAAATGGACCAGTCAATACCCAAACCCTATTCACCTCAGTCATAAAGAGTTATGGCATTCCTATTGCGCATCTCATTTTTACAGGATTTGTCATGGTGTCATTCTACGCATGCACCAACTTATTTTTGACAAGAAAGCCCCAAGATTTTCTGAAGAAGCAAGTATAGACTTTCTCCCTATTGCGTGTATTTTACTGAAAAATGTTTACCTATATTAGAGTTTTCGGGAGTGTTGCAAAACCTCATGTTCTTCCTCTATACGTCCCCGATAAACTATTAGCAAGGGAAAATTCTTGTCAAACAGCAGGAAACGGCCTTACAAAGAGCCTAAAATATTCAAAGAAAGTTTTATGGCCAGTTTTCCCGGTAATGTGTGGTGCTTTTACACTAAACTATTTTGTTCATGCAATAAAATAAATTCAAAACATAGAAATTCTAAAGCTATCCACCATTTCAAGCAGGCAATATGATCCAGATAAGGTAGCTTATGTAATGCTCCTTTTTCAGGAATATTGTCAAGCTACTCAATGGGAACATTGTATAAAGAGAAATGGGCAAATAAAATGTAGAAAAAATATTGGTTCCTCTTGAATATGTTGTGCGGGACTCAAATATGGAATTTCTTCAAAAACAAATCAAGTTAGATCTGCTAAACAGATCTCCCACAACTGGTATCAATGTAATGTCATCTTTTTGTAACATTAAAAATCAAAAATATGATCTATACCAGATATTTAATGAAGTTTCATTTACCGGATATGTCACCTTCTCGAGGAAGTGTGAGATCCGGAGGCTATCTGGCCCTTTTCAGACTCTGTCCATAGACTCTTGTAAAGAGGTAATGCCAAAAATTGTTTACTCAAAAAGTCATAAAATATGCTTAATAACACTCAGAAACCAATAGAAAGTATAGCAGAAACCTTTACTCAACTGTTATTCTCAAAAAGGTGAGGAAAAACAGCGTTTTATGCACTAAAATGGGTGTGTTTATAAATATGCGTAAAATTAAGGAGCATGGATTTGGAATATGTTATATCAGGTTAATAGAGACTCACATGAAAAATTTCAGCTCAAACAAAGGAGTTTTTCTATGTTAAACAGTTCCTCCTTCCCGACTAGTCAACAAAAACCCTGATTTCCCATGACCTAATTTATGCAAAAACATTTTGAAGCATGGGTAGCATAATTTCTGAAGGGATTGACTTATT
Organism: Pinus albicaulis; assembly: GCA_034641835.2. Classification (NCBI taxonomy): domain Eukaryota; kingdom Viridiplantae; phylum Streptophyta; class Pinopsida; order Pinales; family Pinaceae; genus Pinus; species Pinus albicaulis. Next base: position 641,976,682 of record CM076578.1, on the reverse strand, counting down.
TTATGCATGAATATCAGTATTAAAATTCATAATAGGAATCATATGGATTATACTAAGAAATACAAGCATTTTCATAAGGAAAAACCCCGCAATAAGATGCTGCAACACATAAGAAAGGACTGCATAACCATGACAGCATTATTTTCTGGGGCTGAAGTAGTGTTTCATTAATCTTCAGATCTGAAGCATATCAGTACATAAAAATATAGATCTAATACAGAAATAATTACAAGAAATTCTTATCTATACATTCCCCTTGGGGTTTTGTGAAAAACATGAAATGTCGGAAGTAGATTTGAGATCTAAAATTGCAGATCTGTAGAATGATTCAGAAATTTATGAATAATAAGATGTTACATCAGATCATATCTGAAACTAACATGGATTGGATGGCCAATCCATGGATCACCACAGTGAGAGGAAGAATCCTAACACTGGAGATCTCTCCTCCAAAGGATCGACAAAACACCCAGCAGTTGTAGATATGAAAATAATGTAGCTCAGGGGAAAATACTACATTGCCTCTTCTGGAATGGGTTTGGCCTATTGCCAATATGTAGATTTGAAGCCCAATGAGTCTAAAACCAGCTTATCAATGGGATAGATGATTTTCCCAGTGACAAGGTGTGCTAGAACTCCCTAGATCTAAAGAGATCTGATCTCCACTTGCTACAGCTCACATAAAAAATTCAGCCCTAAGCAGGGTTGTGCTGTAGATGCAAGAAGAAGCTCGGCCAAAATGCTGGATAGTGGAGAAATGCAACACAACCCCCTCCAAGGAGCTACTCCATGGAAGGAGAGAGGATTCCTAAACAGGAAACCCTCTTCCCTTTGGCTAAACAGCCAAGAGAACTCGAGTTGCTCAAGCAACCTCAACTTTGAAATATCATCAACAAACCTTCCTTGTTTCTCTCCTCCTTCTTTTATAATATTGGAGTCTTGGCAAAACCCTAAACCACTTCATTGGTTTAGCCCCTTTCACATTTAGAAGCTCCTTCTAGAACTGCGCAGTCTAAGATGCCCTCTTGTGATTTAGCCCCCCTTCACACCTGCAAGATTTTATTCAAATAGCCCAGATATGTCTCTTTTCACATGGGCATTGATTTATTTTTGGATTTTCAGGAGTTTTACACATCCTCCCTTACACTTTATTCATTAACACATGAAATGAAAATTAAATAAGGCAAAATTAATATTCCTATTAGCTGTAGCTAATTTAGGAATATTACAGCTTACAACTGTATCAGTGAAATTTAAGGCATTTATTCATGAAAATTATGAATTTGAAGATCTATTGGAATTCGCTCAATCTTTTGAGCAAGCTATAAATTGCGCAAAGGTAAATTTGGATCCAATTGATTTTCACAAATTCCAAGAATTCAGAAGCCAAAGGCTTGAACAAAGTCTGTTAAATTTGTTAAGAACTGACGCAGCGGCAGTAATGGATTTGAATAAGTCCACAATGGACCTTACACTTTTCACTCACCCCTTGTTCCTATCGAAACCGAAACCCTTTTATATTGACTAAAAAAAAAAATCTCTTTTAATCCTTCCGATTCTGATATACTATTTTATATCTAATCAAAAGCAGTGTAAAACACTTTTTATAAACAAAGATTTATATGTATTCTGCGCCATAGATCTGGTTGATCAAACGGCTCAAAACATTTCGCAAATCGGTGATTTACAATGTGCTACAAGGTTCGGCATTCACCACGGCTCTGATGCGATATCAATATAACTTTCACAACTCCAATGCGGTAACAATCGGCGATCGCAAATCGCTATGGTTCGATGTCACTTCTCTAACCATCGACAGCTTCCACAACTCCGATGCAAAGTTAATCGGAGATCACAAGTCACAGGGATTGGATAACATCCCCTCCTGTAGCGATGCGATATTTTCTGGACCCGAACTTACTTCAACCAAGTTTTATAACTTTTCGCATCCAGTTCCATTGTTATATGACATGATATGGAACATCTCTCCCCGCTCCGATGCGATAAGTTATACGGACCCGACGAATTTCAAAACCAATATATATATTAATTCAAATCTGCTCAAAGGTTCTGCGAAGTCATTTTACACCAATTCTCTGTGTTAAAGGCTTTTCTAGCTCACAATTTCCAATTATTCCAGGTTTTCCTTAATCATGGGAAATCTTACAGTTTAAAACAAAAAAACACACAGACCGCCACAATTTCAAGCAATTACACAAAGAAGACCAATATCCAAGCTTCACGGCCTCGTTATACAATGATGCATTCAATATTAATTTAATTCACAATAAACAGCAAATCAGACTCTCGGTCGTAGGCCCAATTACATAATAAAATGACCTCTGTCAAACAAACACAGTTCACACACCACTTCTGAGCTCTCGCTCCACTCCAAGCCCCTCTCTAAAATCTCTCCTCATCAACATCTTTATTATTAATTAATTCTTCTAACAATAGCTAACGCAATCTTCTATTTCTAGAAATCTAACAGCAATCCTCTATCTCTTAGCTCTCGTGCACACCTATATTAACAACTCTTATCTCTCAATCTAAAATAAGACAACCTCTTATTTATTACAATAATAAATCATAACAAACTATTTGAGAAGTCCAACCTTCTCAGTAAAACTAATTTTGACCAACAGTCAATGAATTTCACTCTGTTTAGCCACAACATGTGAACAAGTCTTCACATTGTTGGCTAATCTCGATGCTCCTGCATCAAGAACCCACCATAAATATACACCCAGTGTTAGCATCAATACTAATTAGCACAATTCAGAAGTAGAATCAGAAAAGAACTCAATTCACAACACAAAACAATCTCAGAAGCAACTAAAGGAAACAGAAGCCACGGTCGAGACTAGTCAGAAATCGATAGAAAAGCAGATGTCGATTGATCCAAATCAAAGCACTATTGATAAAGAAAAATGAAATTATATGGAACAATAATGGGATGAATTTATTAAAAGCCTCCAGAATAGGAAAGAGATAACAAATGTTCAAGAAACTTCAGAATTTCATACACCTCAACAAACTCATAGGAAATTTAATCTAGAAACATGAGATAATCAAGAAACAAGCTCGTGTGAAGTAGAGATTATCACTGCATTCCTCACATCTGAAATCACCCTGAAAATAGAGTAAATTCATCCTCTATATGTTTTCTACAATCCTGAGCATAACGATGTAGTAAGGCAACAGAGAAAAAGAAGAAGACTGGCAACTTCTACTGAAGTGTTACCAGGAAATGAGTCAATGGAGGTAATCTGGAAAGACACTACAACCGACCCAACATGAAATCTTACTAAGTTGTCACAATTTGCAGGAGCTTACGCCACAGCCACAATTGATAAAGCAACCAAGGTCTCAGCTTTATTAAAATAAAAATAAGAAATAATCTCATAGCAAGAGCAACAAGAAATATTATAAAGACAGTAATTCACACACTTCATACTACCAACTTGATCAAAGAAGGTGACTCAGACACACTGCCAGATATGAAATACTTAAGTGAAATTTGGAAGGAAAAAGCTCAAGTTCAAAGAGATTCGATTAAATAGATTTCAAAGACGGATTTGGAGGCATATTGGCAGTATCTTGTTAAACCACACAGTCAAACCATGACGTTGAATTGTATAACAAATTCAACAGAAAAGATGTCGCCACCTCTCACTGAGGCCATATTTATAGGATAGATCAGAACAAGAGTCGGCACACCACCACAAGTGAAACTAGTGACCCATATTTATGACCTTTAAGCCCAGCTGGAAAATGAGAAAGCTTCCAAATAATATCAAGTCATTAGATTTCATTTATTTTTAGATTTAATTTACTCATTATGAGGAATGTTGTTTGAAACCTCCTCAAATAAATTTTTTATAATCTATTTTAGTCATATTAGATACTATTTAAACCCTTCTCATGCATTTAGAGAAGGGTCCATGAATTTATCAAAAAACATTTGTAAAAGACTGCACTTTTGTATTTTTGTGAATGCTTTGATGAGTTAATGGAACAAAGTCTGATTTCTCTTGATATTGAAGCTATTTAACTGAAGTTGCACTTTTGTACTCATTGTATTTCTTTGACTTGAAGAGGAGAAGACACTATTGTTTATTTAATGAGTAGAACATCGCATATATGGTATTTCTACACGTTATGTTGAATTTTATTTCTTGAATTGACAGTAATATTTTTATCTGTATTATGTATGAGATCTATTATTATAGGTGAATGTTAAATGCACTTATGTACTGATTTTTATCTATGATTCCTTATTTCATATATGATCAAAGATATGAATGTGATACATCTTTCACAATTGTTTTGATTAACTATTTAATCAAAATAATCATTTTTTTATAATTTTCATCTCTTTCAACAATTGAATGGTCTTTACTACCAATTGCTAAAAGATACCCTTTTAGATTGCATTGATGAATGAACACCCCCGGGTAAATCATAGAATAGATATTTAGTTACTTGCATAAGTAGATTAAATAATTCCTTCATTTTCATATTATAAACAAACACACCCTCATTATTTTTATTGGGAAACTGGTCCATTTATCCCCAGTCGGAGCCACTACACCAAACGGAAAAGAAGTTGCCTTAAGGTCCGAACCGGGTGGTTTCCCCTATGTTGTCGCAATGGAAATCTGTGGCTTCAAAATTTTTGTGCTAGAAGGAGGGTCGTCGTGAATGGAAAATAGATCTGATCAATCTAAAATCCAAGCTAAGAGTCACTCTCCCTTTAGATCCCCTTCAACTTCCAAATCATTATCTAGATCTATATCCTTAAGATCCGAAGTTGAATATCTTTCTTCTAAGTCTCCTAGTGAAAATCAACCAATATTGTCTTCAGATTATCACCCTAACTCCCCAGAATTTCAGTATTTGATTTAAAAGTTAGAGAGAGTATCCATTTCTGTCGAAAAGCCTGAACCTTCTCAATCATCTGAAACTAGTCTTTCATCTTCCTTGCATCCAAGATGAATATTAACCCGACCGGAAACTCAAAAGATGGGAATTCCTCCTTTTGAATTTCCTATTGGCACTTTTCGAAGGAAAACAAAGAAGATTGAGTCAAAGTCATCCACCAGCGAGGTCTTTTCCAATAATCCACCTCGTTCACCTTCATTCCCTCCATTCATTTCAACAACTTCTATTCCAACCATTAGTGTTATTTCAACTAGTTCTAGTACTCAAACTACTTCACCTTCAACTAGTTAAAACACTCATCCTGCCTCTTATTTAACTCAAACCCCACTCATCATTGCCACCCAAGGTCCAATGGCAGGCCAACCATGGAATAATCCAGATGTTGTACAAATTCCTGCTCCTCTTCGCCCTCTTCCTAAATACTCTGAAATATGGTTACCTAAATTTAATCCAAATGATGGCCTCCCAGTTGAGGAACATCTCCACAATTTTATGTGAGCCATCAATTTGAATACGGTAACTGAAGAAGACTGTGTAGTCACATTATTTCCATATACTCTTATAGGATCTACAGGATCCTGGTATTTTGCATTACCTTCTCGCTCTATAACTAGATGGAATATGTTTGAAGAACCATTCGTAGCTAAGTTTGGAGGTGACAGAACCACTGCATCGCTCATCAATGACTTATCAAATATCAAGGCTAAAACAGGAGAGAAAATCAAAGACTTCAATTCTATATTCAATAAATTACTCAATAAAATCCTTGCTACATCAATTCTTGGTGCCAAAGTTCAAATTGAGTGGTACATCTCTTCTCTTCCCTCTAATATAGCCATTTTTGTTAATAGAGTGAAGTTAACTACTTTAGCAGAAAACATGAACGAAACTTTGTCTGTAGAGAAACATATTATTTCTCTTGAAAGGAAAAGTTTTCAAGAAGACAGGAAATCCAAGAAATTTTCTTTCAAATATGATTCTAAGAAAAAGCCATCAAAAGATCCTTTAGATTTTGAAGGCCTCCAAAAAGTACTGAAAACCATGGAAAATGAAATGGCAGACATCAAAAAGAAATTTGTTGAAAATTCCAATACTAAGAAAACTTTCAGACCTTTTAAGAGAAATTAGTTTTCTACTTCTCAGCCACCCAACATTATAACTAATGTTGAGTCTGACTTGGAAACAAAAGATGAGGAAACAAAGGAAGAAGAAACAGAAGTTGATGAAGAATTTGAATTAAATGGTATGTGGGATTTTATTCTACCAAATGAGGAAGAACATGAAGCTTTTCCAATTAGCACAAGAAGCAAGAGATCTACAGATGTGACACAGTCTAATCTAAAATAGAAAAACTCTCCTGCTAAAGAAAATACAGTAACTAAGAAGTCTACATCTAAGGCTTCGCAAACTAATCCTTCTTCTTCAGACATTCCATATACATCAAAGATAATGGTAGTCTCTGATACCATTTAATATAATATAGTGGAAGATATAAAGAATACCGGGGCTAATATCTCAATCCATGAGCTTACAAAATTGAAACAGCAGCAGAAGATTTTACTTAGAGAATTGAATGCAGTTCATGCTTCATCTCTACCTACTCCAGTAGTAGTTCAAGTTGCTAATAACATGGGTAAACCTTCTATTGCTTCAACTAAAGTGGACTCCACAGATCTCATCATGATAGGTGACCGATCTATTTCTCACACACCTCCATTCCTCTTAACCTATGAGATATTTAATAAGAATTTCCATAAGTGCTTAATTGATTCAAGGGCTTCTTCTAATATTATGCCAAAATCAGTATGTGCTAAATTGAACATTACTCCTCAAAAATATCTTGTTCATATAGTACAAATCGATAGGAAAAAAGTAGAAGTTGTAGGAGAAATAAACCCTGTTTCCATTAGACTATCATCAAACTTGAAAGTTGCCTAGATAATTGATATTTTAGTAGCTGAAATTCCTGAATTTTACGGTCTAGTATTGAGTAGGGACTGGTCTAAGAAACTCCATGGATATTTCGCAACAAATTGGTCACACATGTGGCTACCTTTTAATCGAAATCTGAACCAAATTCGAGTAGACCGTGAGAAATTCATGAAACACATAGTTACTGGTCTTAAAGGGATCAATGAGCCAGTAGCCTTCAATAATAATATTATTGGAAATTACTCAGAAGAATAATTTCTTGGAAATTTTAATGCACAGCGATCACCCTTCTTCAATAATGTCATTATCTCCCAAATTGAAATTTTTTCCCAAACAAACGCTTCTAAATGTAAAAATTTTGTAATAAACCCGTAGTTAATTACTTATTTTGGACTCTTTATTTTGATGGTTCTAAATTATAAGATGGTGCAGGAGCTAGTTGTATTTTGATAAGCCCAGAAGGAGAAAAGACCATGCTATCCCGCAGACTATAATTCGAATACACGAACAATATAGCGAAATATGAAGCATTAATTCAAGGTTTGTATAAATAAATAAACCTTGGTATTAAATATTTGCAAGTATATGGAGATTCAGAAATCATTATTAAACAAGTGATAAACACTATACAATGCCACTCTAGACATCTCAAACATTATCAGTCATTAGTCCAGAATTTGACTTCTCAATTTTTAGCTTTTAATATCTCCTTTGTACCCAGAATACAAAATGCTAGTGCATATTTATTGGCTAATGTAGCATCGAAATTAATACCATATCAATAATTTAGTCCCGAAAGGTTTTCTATTGAATTGATTTTTAGACCATCTATTCCTGATAATATTACCAATTGGAGAGTTTTCAATCACGATTTTGATATCATAGACTTCCTTACATCAAAAGGATCTTATGATGATCAAATTATAGATGAACATGAACATGACACCCAAATAAATAAAGAACAGGATGAAAATTCAAAACCAAAGTCTGTTGTCAAACTTGAAGACCTTTATGATTTAAAAGATAGGTTCAAGAAAGTTACTAATTCTAAAACTCAAAGTTCAACTTTAATATTTGAGTTAGTAAATCTTGGAACAACAAAATGTCAACTTAGGTCTTGGTTTATCTTCTGAAGAAAGATCATCATTCATCAGATTATTAAATACCTACAAAGGTGTTTTCGCTTGGGATTATGTTGATCTCAAAACATATGACACCTCTGTCATCCAACATAATATCCCTAGGATTTAAAACGAGAAACCTGTGCAACAAAAATTAAGGAAAATTCATCCTAATCTTGATATTCAAATCAAATCAGAGTTGAATAAACTCCTCAAAGCTAAAATCATCTTTCCCGTTAGACATTAAAATTGGGTATCAAATTTAGTACCTGTCATGAAGAAAAATGGTGACATTAGTATTTGCATAGATTTTAGAAATTTAAATAAATCATGTCAGAAGGACAATTTTCCATTGCCAACCATGGAACAAGTACTGCAAACTGTAGCTACTTCTGAACTCATGTCTTTTCTAGATGGGTTTTCAGGATATAACCAAATGTTGGTGCACCCAGACGACAGGTTAAAGACCACATTCAGAACTAAGTGGGGAACTTATTCCTATCAGAAGATGCCATTCGCGTTAATCATTGCAGGTGCCACATTCCAAAGAGCCATGGACACAGCTTTTAGAGGACTCATTAACAAATCAGTGGTATATATCTAGACGAAATCACAGTCTATTCCAGACAAACAACCAATCATGTAAGTGACCTAAAGTAAGTCTTTGAGCAATGCAAAAAGTATGGAATCTCACTTAAATAAAAAAAGTCATATTTTTCTTTAGATGAAGGAAAAAATTTAGGATTTATCGTGTCTAAAAAAGGTATCTATATCGATCCTGAAAGAATCGAAGAAATTAAAATAATTCTTTTCCCCCATAATAATAAAACCATGCAGTCATTCCTGGGACATATAATTTTTCTAAAAATATTTGTCCCTAACTTTTCGCAGATAGTTTTTCCTTTACAAACAATGATTAAGAAAAATCCAGTCTTCAAGTGGGGACATACTGAGAGAGAAGCATTCGATTTAATAAAGCAGTCTATTGTTAATGCTCCATTCTTGACTACTCCTAATTTTCTTAATCCTTTTACTTTATATACATTCACATCAGATACATCATATGATGTCATTTTGACACAGCTTAATGAGCAGCAAGTTGAAGCACCAATTTCATTTTTTAGTTCCAATTTTCAAGGTGCAGAACTAAACTATTCAGTTGTTGAAAAACAAGCATTTGTTATCTTCAAATATATAAAGCATTTCAGGCCATTTCTCCTCAAAACTCACACCAACATAATAGTTCCATTCTCTGTAGTAAGGCAATTATTGATGCAAAGAGAGGTAGGAGAGAAAAAGGCTAACTAGGTAACTAATTTGCAAGAATATGACGTAGAAATTAGAACTTCTAAAATTGTTAGAGGTCAAGGTTTTTGCAGAATGTTAACAAGAGCATCTGATTTACCAATAGAAGCAGATTCAGGTAATGATGTACTAATGTCTGAGGTAAGCCTCAACGATGTTCAGTCTCAATATGTTGATCTTAAATTTTATTTGAAAAATAGATATGCTCCCATGTAGCTCAATTATAAAACAAAGTGTGCTTTAAGATTGAAAGCTAAGAAATATGAAAAGTTCAATGATGTATTGTTTAGAAGGAACTTTGATTCTGCATTATACGACGCTTAGAGAAAACTGAAGTAGAGAAAGTTTTGCAGGAACTCCACAATGTACCATTTTGAGGACATTTTGGAGGAAATACCACAACACATAAAATTCTACATGCAGGTTATTATTGGCCAACACTATTCAAAGACGCTCATGATTATGCGAGGAAATGTAAGGTCTGCCAAAACGCATCCGGAAGACAAAGGAAGCCAGCTTTTCCATTACAACCTGTTAATATTGAACAACCATTTGAGCAATGGGGATTATAAATAAATGGTGTATCGTTCCTAACTCTTCCAAACAACATAAATACATCATCATAGCTACCAATTATTTTACTAAATGGGTCAAATCAATTCCACTAAAGGTGGCCAATTCTGAGAATATTATCGAATTTATTGATCAGTTTATCATAGCCAGATTTGGATTACCAACTGCATAGTACTGGAAGAAAAAGACTAAATTCACACCTAGGTATGCTCATGGGAGCGACTGAGGCTCTCATTCGCATGGAGGCCTTGGAAAAGGAGCGACTGGGGGTTTAATTCCTTGAAATTTTGAGTTCCCTTGGGAATTGGTTACCTAGAAGGGTAAGTTAGCTCATGGAGGCTTTGTAGGATGTGTATAAGGTCAGATTGGTTGTGTTGTGTCGGTTCCAATGTAGGTTTTAAACCTGTACAGAAATTATCTGCAAACGAATTCTTAAAACAGAAAATAAATAATAGTGAGAGCATAAAACATAAAATAGATATACACAGATATTTTCCCCTGGATCCCAAAACTGGGACTACCAGATTTATTTTTCGTTATATTCCTTTCAATGTGACAATACATATTTATATATACATTCCAAAGCATTGATAAACCCCAATCCATTAGCCCTAGATTAGAACATAATCATAGTTCCCTTGACCAAATCTACAAAATACCATGGATAAAAAACCATCATGCCCAAAACCATGTGCTAAACCCATGCAAAAAACCATAGGTAGGTTCGCCCACCTAATATAGGGTCTAAAAAAAATTCATAAACCACCTACAGGGGGGGTTGCGCCCGACGCAATGAAGGGGGAGCGGTCACCCCCCCTCTTACCCCTTGCTTCGCGCGTGAGGGTAGTCATGGAAATAATATAACATACGCCCAACTTCCACTTCCTTAACTGTATACGGGGAGTTGAATCAAATAATAGTAGCCTCTCGTCACATGTTTACCCTCATTGGTTAGTTACTTGGGTAGATGTGGGAGGAGGGTGTTACATTTACAAGTAAATATATTTATCTTATTATCCTTAGTGACTAGAAACTCAGAGAGGGACTTCAAATATCCACCCAACCATAGGCCAGCTACACTATAATATTTCTTGCAGTTGACCACCCCTGAGTTGTTTTTAGAGGATTAGGAGTGAAGCACTCAACATTATTCAAACCAATACCAGTCAACCAAATAATCAAGAAGATGAGTCCACTTTCTGATTGGTTTATCAACTACCTCTAATAGCAAGCACCACAGTGACATCTACCCCAATAGAAATCAATCTTATGGATTCACCCAAGGCCCAACTAGAAGTAGTTCAATTCCAGGAGGATAGATACATTACATGGATGGTTTAACGACTTATTCTCTAAATTATCATTGTGGGAGTCAAGATCCCATTATCCAAGTGGTTTTTCGGCTTATTAAACCAACACGTAAGTGGTTTATCATCTTACTAAACCATCACATAAGAGGTTTATCAGCCCCGAGGCTAGCACTTAGTGGTTTATCGATTCCTTTCAGTAAGAACTTGGGTGTCTCAACCTATCAAGTGCTTTATCATCTTTATGAACCAACACATAAGTGGTTTATCAAAGCTAATTCTAGCACTTAGTGGTTTATCGGTTCCTTTCAGCTAGCATCCCAGTGGTTTATCAACCCCAAGGCTAGCACTAGATGATTTCAAATACATTGAACTCTCACTGGCCAACTGATTTATAGGTTGGCATACTAGTCTTTGTATAACATAGGGAATACCATCCCAAAAAAAAACATAGGCTAAAAAAGGTTACTTCTCTCTACAATATTCACATCCAATGTAAATTTTTCACTATTCCTTCTCTTACACTTCTACTTGTGTTGTTCTTTCTTTTGCGAGTTATCTCTTCTCTTAATACCACATTGTATCCACATTTCCTTGCCTTGTGTCATGGATTTTATTCATGTCCCTTCCTTGTGTGTTGACCACACCCACACATTCCATAAGAAACAGGACTACATGGGTTCATCCTTCACTCAGGAAGCCCATACCTTCAATCCAATTCTTGCACCGGTTATGCCATAAATCCATCAGGGAGATATGTGGTGAAATAAATATAGTGGCTTATGTTTATAAGCAACTCCTCCTCAAACCTCTGAATCCATGTACACTTCCTCGTCCAATCAATGTTTACATTTCCACATTATTTATATGAATTATAATTCATAGCAATATTTACAAGAGGAATATCAAAAAGGGTTGTCACATACCCCACCCTCTTAGGGGAAAATTTAACAGTGGTCTATTCCCAAAAACAAAATTCAACCACAAGAGTTATCTCCACAGATATTTTTACATTTACTTACATAGTAAACAAAAATGGGTAAGATACCCTAGAGATACCTTCATCTGATTAGTCATTTTCCAAGTGGCTTCATCTGGTCCAAATTGCTTCCACTACACCTTAATGCATAGTGGCTCTGGCTGGAATTATTCTTTGGATTCCACCTTATTATATTTATAAATCAACAACATGATTAGTATCATGTGCACAATTTTTAAGCAAATAAATATAGAAATTGTCATGTTCTTCACTATGGGTGATAAAGCTACTTTGTAAGTCATTGGGCCCACTCTTTCTAAGATATCAAATGGTCCACAAAATTTTGGTGCTAGCTCAGCACAAGACCCAATTCTTAGTGAACTCTTCCTTGGTTTGATGTGGAGGTAAACATGTTCCCCCACTTCGAATTCCTTGTGCATTCTTTGTTGATCTGCATGACTCTTTTTCCTATCCTAAGTTATTTCCATTTTTTTCAAAATAGAAATTAATTCCTTTTCCATTCCCTTCAGCATATCAGGTCTGATATGCACCATGTTCACTGAATCATTCTAGTTGATAGGTGTATTACATTTCTGCCATATAGAGCCTCAAATCGATTCATCTTCAATGATTTCAGGTACCCATTGTTATAATCAAATTATACCAAAGGTAGAAACTCTTCCCACCTCATGGGCTTATGCATGACATTCCTTCTTATCATGTCTTTTAGCACCCTATTTACTCTTTCACTATGTCCATCCATTTGAGGATGATACGTTGTACTAGATGTTAATTGTGTCCCGACTCCAAAACCTACAAACATTGTTTTCTAGAACCTTGAGTTGAACTTGGTATCCCTATCAAATATAATATTCTTGGGTACCCCATGTAGTATAAATATTTATTCATTAAAATCTGAGCAATATAAATTTCCTTTTTTGTAGACTTAACAACGATAAAATGAGCTAACTTACTCATTTTTTCCACCATTACCATTATGGCATCATGTTGTCTAAATGTCCTAAGTAAACCTGTGATGAAGCCCATAGATATGACTTCCCACTTCCACTCAGGAATGAGGATTGGCTATAGAAATACCATTGTATGTCTACACTCCACTTTCACTTGTTGGCACTCTAAGAACCTAGAAATATGCTCAGTAACCTTTTTTTTCATCCCTGGCCAATAGTAAAAAAAATCATATGCGTTATCATTTTTTAATAACTAGGATGATTTGAATAAGGTATTTTCTAAAACTTATTAGATATGAACTTATTTAAGTCACTTAAATAAGGTATATACCATCTACCTTTAAAATTTAATAGCTCATCCTATGTGAGTGAGTAATTCTTACTCAGTGCTCCATCTAGATCTTGTTGCAAGCATTCCTTAACTTGCTATAAATTTTCATCCTGATGTGTTTCCTCTTTGATAATTTCCTCAATGTAAGCTTCACAGGTGCTAATGGCTTCCACATGAGCCACTTGTAGCCTCCTGCTAAGTGCATTTGCCGATTCATTTTCTTTGCCCATGATAGATTTTACTTCAAAATCATATTCACTAATCAAGGCTTGTCACCTTGCCTGTCTTGCATTCAACTTAGGTTGGTCAAATAAATACCTCAAACCTCCATGATTTGACATCAAAAAAAAAAAAAAAATCCTTCCAAGGAGGTAATGCCTCCACATTTTCAATGCATGCCCTATCGTTGTCAACACCAAGTCATGAGTGACATAATTTTTCTCATGTTCATTCAACTTTCTTGATTCATAATAGACCACCTATCCTTCTTGCATTAGGACTCCACAAAGCGCTTCCTTGTAGGCATCCGTGCACACCACAAATTACTTTTTCAGGTTTATTATTCTCAATATTGGTGCATCTGTGAGAAAATATTTTAATTGCTCAAAGCTGGCTACAAATTCAGTTTTCCATTGGAATTTAGTTCATCTTCTTTGTAATGATGTGATTAGATGTCCTGTCTTGGAGAAATTATAAATGAAATTTCGGTAATAATCGGACAATCCCATGAAGGATCTAAATTTTTCCACATTCTAAGGATTAGGCCACCCCATGATGGTGTTGATCTTCTCTAGATCTATTGCTACTCCTTCTTTGGAAACAATGTGTCACAAATACTGAACTTGTGACTGGAAGAAGTCACAATTATTGAGCTTGGCATAAAGCTTGTGCTCCCTCGGCAATTAAAAAATTGTTGTCATGTTCTTCCTTAGTTTCGAATGGACAAAAATTCCATCTACAAAGATTAATAAAAAAATTCCCATATATAAACTGAGAACGTTATTCATTAAACACATAAATGTTGTTGGAGCATTGGTTAGTCCAAATGATACCACCAAAAATTCATAATTTCCATACCTCGTTCTAACAATCATTTTGTGCTTGTCTTTATCCTTAATTTTGTCTTTAAAAAGAACATAACTCCTCTCAAATATTCAAATAATTCATCAGTTATTGGTAGGGGATATATGTTCTTGACTGTGGCTTTATTCAATTTCATGTAGCCAATGCAAAGTCTTAATGTGTCATCCTTTTTCTTCACAAATAATATTAGAGCTCTTTGGGGTGTTACAATGGGCCTGATGTATCCCTATTCAGCATTTCCTTTAACTATAATTTTAATTCCACTAGCTCCATTATGCTCATACAATACAAAGTCGATCCTGACAGCAATTCAATTGAGAAATCAATTTCTCTTCTTGGTGGAAATCTTGGAATTTCCTCAGGAAACACATAACTGAAATGTCTAAAGATGGGATACTCTTCCATTCTATCTTTATTAGCCTCTAATTTGTTGGTTACTTGAAAAACATATAATACACACCCCCTCTAGTTTCACCTTTTCAATTGCATCACTAATATTTTTCGGACCATCACTGATTTTATCTTCCCTTGTAGCGTCACTCTTTCCCCTTCTTTGTTGAGGCATTCTATCGACTTTTTGTAGCAATCAATTTTGGTTTTGTGACTTTCTAGCTAGTCTATGCTGACCAAAACATCATATGCACCCAATGGAAATAGGTTCAAGTTTGTGCATATGGGAAATGTCATTTATCACCACTGCACATTACCTCACCAAGTCTTTGGCTCACCTCTTAGTCCCCATTGCTAGCTGAACTAAATATCAAATTTCATGGGAAATGTTTTGTAATGCATACTTTTAAGTAAACCTTGGACTATTATAACTGGAATTATAACATAGGTCTATTAAAATTAAAATAGGTTGGTTATCAACAATACCTTCCATCTCAATCATCGATGCTCGGTGAGCATATTGTTTGTTGTTCAACGTGGTATATATTTGTGGCGTGCTTTGAGCCACATCCTTTACTGTATTTGCTTCTTTCACACTGTACAACCTCGGGTCATTCTTCTGTCATTGAGGGAAATCCCTCCAAAAGTGGTTTTCCCCACATTTCTAGCACTATATGGGTCTTCTCCTGGACCCTTCCCTTTCCTCTCTTATAGGCTTAGAGATTTGGTCGTGAATGGTAGTAGTGTATTTCTATTGAAGCTCACACCTTGCAAAAGTGGTGAGCCTCACATTCCTACTTGGATTATTTCCTATAAATTTTTACCCTTTTCCTCTAAAGTTGAATTTTCATTTTTCTTTCCAATCATTTTGGGGCTCAATCCTATGATTGGAATGTTAATAGAAATAAATAATTATTTAGATGGTGCCCTCTAGATTATCTGACTCATCAAACTCTATTTTGTCCCCGAATGCTTAAGGCAACCCACTGAGATACCTTGGAATATTCACCTTCTTGTCCTTGAGGTAAGGCACATACCTTAATAGCTCCAAGAATCTGGTTGTATATTCATCAGTTGTCAGTTGCCCTAATTTTTTCTCGTAAAATTATTTGGCTTCCTATCATAGTACCTTTCAAATAGGTACTTTTCCCAAAAATATCTCTCAAATTCCCTCCAGGATAGCACCTCCACTTTAATATTCTTCACATTCTTCAGGTCTTCCCACCATCTATCATCCTTTCCTTTCAATTTTAAAGTAGTTACTCTTGCCTTCATATTTTGCTAATAATCATGCACCCTGAAATATTTCTTCATTCCTAGTAACCATGATTTTTCTTCCTCTGCCTTCTTTAAATATCCATTGAATGTAGGAGGTTTTTCCTTCTTAAATCATTCTGGAAGCAATCATTTTTCTTTAATTTTTTATAGTAAATGTTTCTTAGCTTCAACATTAAACAGTTGCTCATGACTACTTGTCCTCCTTACGAAGTACTTAGTGGAGTTCCATCTCTCATTGTATCTTCACTTGTCTGGATATGTCTTTTCCTGGATCTATTTCCCTCTACACCATCGGTCCTTAATTCATGCTTCAAAAGTCCTGACAAGCCTTGCTTGTATTTGTACTTTCCTAGGTTTTTGGAACCTATCTCATGTCACTTTTGCCTTTGAAAGTCTAACAGGCTCTATAGTATAGTAGCATTTACTTTAGCTTGCTTCTCCTAAGCTCTAACAATCGTCTCATTGTCAAGATTTCAACTTCTAAGCTCCAACCTTGAATTATATAAATTACACAAATGGATTCAATCCAATCATTTAATATACTAAAACAAGATATTGAATCCTTCTACAATATTTGCAGAAAATAAACACGATCGTGCAATCACACCAAGTAAGAGAAATAAGAAAATCAATCGCACAACACACATATTTTTCCTGGGAAATTTTGTTGCTCAAAACCCCTCTATATTTATTGTATAATCAACCAAGGAATCATGAAACAATACAATGCACTCTTCTCACAAGAGTCTGTTGCACTCTACCAACTGTCTCACACTGATTCGGACAAAATCGACCAACACCTAGCCAATTTCCTGCATCTTCTCGGCCTGCAATGCTTGGCATACTTTCCTTGAGAAAAAAATAGCTCCCCATCCCACTGCCATATCTCCAAACCAAGGAAATAGTGAAGGAGCCCCATGTCCTTCATCTCAAACTCTCTTGCAATATCCTCTTTGCAAGAATTTATGAGTTGCTCATCACATGTCAGAAGAATATCATCAACATAAAGTACAATAATCAGAAGCTTGTCGTCAACCACAATCTGGTATAGGTTCGCATCTGCTTCACTCTTTGTGAAGCCCAACATGGTGAAATAGTTGCCAATCCTGGTGTACCAAGCACGAGGTGCTTGCTTCAGCCCATACAGTGCTCTCTTGAGTCTGCACACATGTGACTCCCTCTCAAAGGTCTCAAAAACTTTTGGCTGCTCAATTTACACTTCTTCCTCAATAACTCCATTGAGAAATGAAGTCTTCACATCCATCTTATGTATCTACCAACCCATCTGCGCTAAGAGTGAAAGGATAGATATAATCGATGAGTACTGTGAAATTGGTGCAAAATTTTCCTCATAGTCAATCCCCTCAACCTATGAGAACCCCCGGGCTATAAATCTAGCCTTGTACTTCTCCACACTCCCATCTGCTGCATGCTTCACCTTATAGATCCATATAGATCCAACCATTGACTTCCTGACTAGTCTTGGGACAATTTCCCATGCATTGTTCGTGACTATGGGAGTCATACTCCTCAACCATGGCGTCAATCCAATTTTCTTATTACACTGCTTCCTCAAAAGAGGATGGTTCTATCACAATACACTTTCTCATAAGAGCCATGTGTCAAGTATATTTTTCTGGTGACTGTCTCTATCTGCGCTGTGATATAGGTGCTCCTACATTTTCTGTCACATCAAGTATCAACCTGTCAGCCTCTGTGGTGCACCTCCTATCATTCTAATGGATGGCTCTGCATGAGTGGTTTCTTACACTCCATGACCCTCCTCATGTGGATGCTCCACATCTTGAGGTTCATTTTTTGGAACCAATAGGTCCTCATCTGAATGCAAATAAAGCAAACTCTCTAGGTACAATCGCATGTCTTTCTCCTCAACAAATTTTACTTCCCGCCTGACAACTGTCATCCTGTTGTTCGAAAAATAAACTCGATAGTTGTGGGGAGTATTAGTGTACCCCACAAATACCCCAATCTATGTTTTTGTTTCTAGTTTCTTTCTGGAATATTTGGTCACATGGAAATAGACAGATAATCCAAAAATTTTAAAATATGAAACATCAGGTTTCTTACCAGAAAAGGCCTCCTCTAGTGTACTCATGCCAAGTATCTAATGAGGACTACGGTTATGCACAAATATCAGTGTGTTTCATGCCTCTTCCCATAGATGCGATGGTAGGCCCTGATCATGTAACATAGCTCGTGTTGCATCCACAACTGTTTTGTTCTTTCTTTCTACAACCCCATTCTCTTTTGGGTTATGAGGCACAATCAACTCTCTCTCAATTCCTTCTTTGCTACAAAAGTCCTTGAATTAATTGGAGATGTACTCACCACCATTGTCGCTCCTTGGAGCCTTCATCTACTTCCCTATATCTTTCTCAACCAGTGCTTTGAACTCACAAAATTTTGAGAACGTCTGATCTTTATTCTGCATGAAGTAGATCCAACACTTTCTAGAAAAATCATCAAACAAAATCACATCATACTTGTGCTTTGTTGTAGAAGCTATAAAGAATGGTCCACAAGCATCTGAGTGAACTCTCTCAAGGATTTCCTCTGCTCGGTTCTCCTTCTCATGAAAAGTGGCCTTTGTATACTTCTCCATGGTACATCCCTTGCATGTGTCTATTTTTGCAAGAGTACCCTTTGGAAGCCCAGTAGAAATCTGTTGCATGACCTTCAAAGCACTGTGGTGTAGATGGCCCAATCTCTTGAGCCATAACTCACCCTCATCCCGGCTCACTACTCCATCTGCTTTACTCATCAATGTTGTGCAACACTCTACATCAAGTTTGTAGAGGCTATTCACACGAACCCCAATCTTCTTAACCTATCCTGTGGCTTTGTGACAAAGGAATGCTTTTCATTCACTGAAAACCACATCATATCCTTTATCCTCCAATAGATAAATTGAAACTAAATTCTTTTTCAAGCCTGGTACATGCATGACATATTTTAATAAGAAATGTTTACTTTATTGTCTCTGGAAAGTAACTGTACCAATCTCGGTAGCGATATACCTCTCGTCATCACCCATCTCGATGTGCATCTGAAGATCCTTCTCCTCTAAGCTACTAAAGAGTTCTTTATCTCCCGTCATGTGGAAATATGCACCACTATCCAAGTACCACACTAATCCCATGCATGCGATGAGTGAGAAGTCCAACTCGAACTGTGAAGCCAAAGCATCACCCGCTGCAGATCCTAAAGCCTTCTTATTGTTCTTATTCTTTTGTGGACAATTAGTGGCATAATTTACATGCTCGAGAAAGTGAAAACATTTCACTCTGTACATGTCACACTTCTTACCTTCTTTGCCGGTCTCAGATATGGAATATGATTTCTTTCCCTTCCCCTTCTTTTCCTTACCAGCCAAGGTGCAATTTTCCTCATCATATGTCTTGGATGAGGATCCATCCTTGGTATTCTGCCTGAATTATTCTTGTACCAAATCTGACCAATTTCACTCCAAATCTGGTAGCTTCTCCCTCCCATTGATAGAGCCCTGATAACTATGCCAGCCCTTTAGAAGGCCTAGAAGTGCTAGGCTCACCAAGTCATCATCTGCTACAGTAATCCCGACACTTCCAAGCTCATCTCGACACTGGATGAACTTGGTCAAGTATTTCGGAATAGTGTCGCCTTTCTCCATTTTGATTTTCCTGAGCTTGTCCTTCAGTGTCAATTTTCCGTGGTCACTGTTGTTCTGAAATAGATCTATCCAGGCCTTCCACATTGCATATGGAGTCTCCTTGCCATGAAGACTCTAGACAATATGATCTCGAACACCCTCTAATAAGATCCTCCTCACCTTTGCAACCTTCTTTCACCAAGCATCAAGAAGAGCGGTCTCTGCTTCTACGGGCCTTGGAAAATTAGTGTTGATAAATTATTTCAACCCGTTGTCCTCCATAACTGCATCCATTCTATCTTTCCATGCAATATAATTAGAACTTCCCTCGAGTGCATATTCCAATCTTAATCCATTGAAAGCCATCTTTATCCGTCTGTCGCACCAAATAATATTTTTGCAAATTCGAATGTTGTTCAGCACAAACTCAAATTCTTCTCCACTATAGTGATTTATGGCACTCTGATACCATGTAGAAATTACACCAATGGATTCAATCCGATCAAGTAATATACTAAAAAAAGATATTTAATCCTTCTACAATATTTTCAGAAAATAAACACAATCACACCAAGTAAGAGAAAGAATCAAATCAATCGCACAACACAGATATTTTTCCTGGGGAAAGATTGTTGCTCAAAACCCCTCTACCTTTATTGTATAATCAACCAAGGAATCATGAAACAATACAATGCACTCTTGTCACAAGAGCCTGCTGCACTCTACCAATTGTCTCACAATGATCCGGACAAAATCGACCAACACTTAGCCAATTTCCTGCCTCTGCTCGGCCTGCCATGCTTGCACAATTCTAAGAACAATTGATCCTTATTAATTAGGAAATTCAACCTTCCAAAACTACGCAATATATCATGGGAAACCCTATGGTTGTCTAATTATGCATCCGCAATTTACTAATAATACAACTGATAGATAACATCCCTTTAACCTATGTCTCAATTGGGTCTTCATCAGAACTGACATGCATGCAGCTATTAATAGTAAATCATCAGTCACTTGACAGATCACCGCATGTGAATTAAATATGATTTAATTCACTTGACCTCACACTAGTGCAACAATTAGTTACAACTAGGTAGACTGACTTTAACTCACTTAATTGAGTTAAATGATTTCTCATGCATTAAACTAATACATTAACTGCAACTTGGACTTTGAAACAAATAGAATCACTCTACACCTCACCAACCACCCTCAACTCGAATTTCATGAGCTAACTGAGTCTATCACACTCAGTTAACTATTACAAGTGATTATGAGATAAGATTATAATTTATTGTCCAATTTAATTAAGGGAAAATAAATTAGACACACATTTCTTGTTGACTTTTCAACATAAAATTTTGAGAGTGTCCATCCAATCAGAAGCCTTCATCTCTCCTCTTTTTCGTTGACTCTTCTTCATGACCATGTTGGGATCTGTTTGTGTTGTACTGCACCATTTTTTATCCAGGTGGATATTGGTGGCCACCCGCCTATTCCACTTGGACCCCCACCATTGTATCTGTCGGTTTTTCAGTTTCCTTAATTGTAGCACAATTTAATATTTTTGGAATTTTTTCGGGTCCTCAACTTCTGAATTCTTTTTTAGGCCCTAAATGAAGTTTTTTGGGAAAACTAGGGCCATCATGGTGTTACATAGAAATTTTTCAATGTCCCTATACTCCCTATTTTTGAATCCTGGAGTACCTTAAACAGTGATCCCTATGTCTCTTTTCATCATAAATATATGCCATTATATCCCTTACAGTATGCAAAACAAACTCTCTGTGAACCATTCTTGGAGTATCTACTCAAAAACATAGTTATTTGGAGCAGTGTGTTCCCTATTTGTCTCACGCGTGCCGACGACTCATTTTAATCCTGTGAGCAGCGCCAATCAGCGCTGGTATGGATATCACACCCGTGCCGATCCACTTCTGGAAATTTTTTAAAAATGGAAACGAAGCTTCGTGATCTAGAAGCTTTGTAGGCGGGGAGTTGGTTTTTTTTTCATGGGGATAGAGTCGAGCTTCTCCCTTTGGGATTCTTGTTCCTACAAAAGAGGAACTACCCAAGGAGATAAGTCATTTCCCCACTTTGAGTGGATCCATATTCCCTCTTCCCTTGCTATAAAATGGACATCTTCCCATACCTCTCTAGTTAGAACAAATATTGAAGAACAGCAGAGAGAGAATCATTGTTATAGGTGTTGAAGGAGAGTTAAGACCTTTGGCCTTTTCGTACTAAGTCTAGACAAGTGCTTTGGAGACGTGCCTCGATCCAGACCCGTTGAAGGAGAGCTTCGACATTAAGGCACATGTTGTAAATCCTCCTCTTATATTAATATGATACAATTGATTATTTCTTTCCACTCTTGTCTATAATGCATGATTATATTTCTAGTACTCCTTGATTTACTAGATAGATTTTTTATGTAAAAATCATGTTGTCCTTTCTCGTGTTGTGTTGTTTGATCTCTTGTGCAGGTAAATAAGCGTTGGCGACAATGCAGATCTAGCTAAGAAGAGAACAGGATCAAAGGACCTAGGTGAAGAACAGCA
This sequence comes from Pinus albicaulis, assembly GCA_034641835.2. Classification (NCBI taxonomy): domain Eukaryota; kingdom Viridiplantae; phylum Streptophyta; class Pinopsida; order Pinales; family Pinaceae; genus Pinus; species Pinus albicaulis. Next base: position 641,954,255 of record CM076578.1, on the reverse strand, counting down.
TCGTGGCATCAGATTGAGGTAGGTCATCTACATACGATCTGTCTTCATTTACAGTCTAGGAAATTATGACTTAGATTGTTCCCTTTGTTACTAGACCCATCCTAGGGCTAGAAGGATCGTCTTTGTCCACAAAGAGGATTTTCCTACTTAACAAATTGGTGACTCCACTGGGGAGAAACCATTGCCTTTAGTCTCATTTTTCACTCTTTGGTTTTTCGTTAGATCGTCTATCTTTTGTCGAGTAACCATCTCCCTATGTCTGTAGCTTTTGTAACTCCTTTCAAACATTCATCTCTCTTTTGAAGTGATAAGCTTGGTTCCATTTAAGCAAACCCTTTCATTTTATGTCCTTCTCCTCGATCGGCGTTATTATTGCTCTAACAGACGTGCTAATCAACGCTGAATGTTTTACCACATAAGCACTTTTCCTCTTCCAGCGCAGGGTGCAGCCTCACAGGCACGCTGATTTCTGTGTGTATCTTTTTAGGGTTTCGTCCTATTTTTCTACTAGTGTGTCTTATCCTTCTGAGTTTCTTTTTTGTTCGAATAACTCATGTTCTTCTCTATTCAACGACACTTTTGTCTCAAATTATTCATATTTGTTCTTCTCTTTTTCAAGCAAGTGCATCCTTATCATCCTAGGGTCTCTAGGTATTTTCGGGTCATCCGAATGGTTGCATGCTTTGATGATTTCCAGACCTGCTTTTGATTCAATTTTGTCTTATATTTCAGACTTTCGTTTGAATTGATTTTTTGTTTTTCAATTGATTTTTGCGATCGAAGCTTTCGAGTGTTAAACCTGTGTTCATTCAAGTCTCTTTTCATCAACAAGCATAGATCACATTGCTTGCATTCGACTGAAAACTTTCTCTTTGTGTGTTGATCAATATAAAAACGAAGTGTGTCTTGTTCTGAGGGAAAATTTTGGGTTTCTCTTCGCTATTTGGATCTTTGTATCTTATGGTATTTTGAGATATTTTGTCAGTACTCAAAGCAATTGTTTACATGCGCTCACATTCTACATTCTTTGCATTGTGCTCATTAAAAATATATATATTTTTTGCATTAGTTTTGCTTTAAGAAAATGAAAATTTTCATTTCAATTCTCTTCTAGTGCATTTAGTGAAAGATAAGAAAGTGAAAAGAATTTTCATTTTGCTTTAATATTATGCACTTGAAGAAATAGATAAATGTCATTCCATGGATTTTTTTGCTTTCTGTGTTGATTTTATGAACTTCTTCTTCCCAATTAACGTGGCTTTCATCGAAATGAATGAGTGCTTTTCTCATATAGCTGCATCCTAGGAATTTAGGTGACATCGGTAGGACTTTGAAACCGAAACCTAATTCAATATAAACTCTAAAATTTATTCAATCAACCTAAGGAGCATTTGGAACCTAATGAATCACATTTAAAAGGTCTAGGCTAGAGATGTTTTCTGGCATCGTAAAAGATACGAGTTGTCGCTAACAGTCTGTGATACAACCTGGGGGTGATATCTCGTCCCACGTATGAAAGTTTATTGACGTATGATAAGTATATTTGGGACACTCTCATCAAACGGTTATGAATCAGACAACACTACTATGGACTTGGACTCCCACGTACCATAGAGTATATTTTGGGAGACGCCATTAGGCTACAAACCTGCCATAGGGAACTGAGTCATCCGCCTTGTAGATGTGATAAACTGAAAACAACATTCGGGGAGATTGGTAGTCGTACGTTAAGTCCTTGGTAATTTCTCTTTCATTTGATCACCAAGGTGTATATTGCAATTCACGAATACCTGGTAATCATTTATGCCTAGTTCACCCTTTTTTATTTATTTTGTTTTTAAGTTATAAAATTAGTTGACCACGATCACTTGGCTTACCCGTTAATATATTTTTGGGCCACATCATGAGTAACTCCTTATGAATATATTTTTTAAAGCCTTTAATTAATCACCTCTTTCCCTCTTTTGATTTTCTAGATAAAATCATCGTGGTTGAACCATCAAGTTCAACTTCCCCTTCATCATCCTCTTCTGAAGGGACATCATCGCAAGTTTCTTCGGACTATTCGCCATCGACTAGAACTCAAAATAATGAGTTTTCCATCCTTCCAAGTGTTCAACCTCTTGTTACTCAATCTCCTCCTGATGAGCCTGTAAGCTATATTGTGTTTCCTCGGAATCCATTATTTGATTTCGTAGAGATTTCTTGATTAGGAGTTCATAAATATTGCTCAAAATTCAAAGTTACAAGATTGTGTTAAAACTAGGATGGTTTCATAGATATCTTCTTCCTGATTCTGGCACCATGAATGGTTCGAAAAACCGATGTCATATGAGGGAGATATCGCGTTCTGATCGAAATGCCAAACAAGTAAATTTTCAACAGTTTGACCAAGTTTGACTGGGATGCATAGTCAGCAAAAGGGAATATTTTGAGGAATATTCCTTCCTCAGAACCAATCAATGAATGACAAGTGTTGATTTTTCATTTGGTACAAAGTTTTGGAGGACCAATTAAAGGGCGCCACATGGATGGCCATGAGGCTGCCACGTGGCCCTGAAATGGCAAGTAAAATTTTGTTGGGTCCGCAGGGCTCGACCCCAGGAACTCTTGCCAAGCATGTGCACACTATATCACCCAATCTACATGATAGTTCTTAACCCTATTGGGACTCGGGTTTATGTTGTCGTTTAATGAGATGGTGTATGGGGGGTTGGGAACCGCTGACAGTCCCAACCTGCCAATGATTCCCCAGAGTATTCACATGGCATGTTATGTAACCACCAAATATCACATTTAATGTCACCCGCAATGGTTCCAACATACATGTCACATTGCAATGGTTATTCGACCATCCTCCGCGCGTTAACGTAACCCGTAGCTCAACCACGGTAACAATTCTTCAACCGCAGGTTTAAACATGAGTTTCGTCGACCATTATGGTTATGTCGCGGATTTGGGGTTGGCATGTGGCCACCCCAACCACTAACAGTTAATGTTGCAGTCGGATTTGGCGGGAAGTTTGGCAAGCGCGCCATTTAGGGTGGATATGTTATTTTATATCCAGTTAAGTGGAGTTCTCCACTTTTAGTGGAGATTTTCTAGGTGAAACTGGGTACAAGAGTAGGAGACTCAATTTTCGCCCATTATGAGTGAATGAAGAGTCATTTTTTACTAACTGGAGAATTATGGAGCCATTGGTGCAGAGAAAACAGACATTGGAGTACTGTAACTACATGTAATAGCAAAATTTTGAGCATAATGAAAGATGGACATGTCATTGGGAGCTGGACCAACAGATGAATCCCGGGAGGGTTGAACTACTTCATCATTCCTACTATGTAAATTTCATGTGGTGACTTACTTCTCTTTTTTACATTGTTGTTCAGTGTTATTTATGCCTTTTTTATGCTTCTAATTCACTAAAAATCATCTACAATTCATGGACAAACACCTCAATCCCTATGCAAACTACTGAACTGATAATGCACATGTTTTTAAATTGAAAATGCACTTAGCACAGAAAAACTAATACAGTCATTTCAAATCAGATTGGTATTAGAGCTAGAGTTTATTCTTTGGTGTTGTTTAGTGCAAATAATTGTTTAATTGTTTGCAAGTTTTAGATGCTTACAAGGCTCAAGCTCAAAAGAGGATAAGGAAAATTGGTGGAAGCAAAAGGGTCTCAAAAGGAGCCAAAGAAAAGGAGAGCAAGATTTCCAGCATATCCATGGAAGCAAAAGTTTCATTAATAATGCCTCATGAGGAAGGAGAAATCCATGAAGAAGTTGATCCCAAAGAGGAATTTCAAGAAAGCATTTCTTGACATGACTGAGATGGTTAGAATCCTTTATCAAGAAATGAATGAGAGACTGGAAGGAGAAGTATCTAAACTTCAAAAAGAAGGACAAGGATCTTCAGGAGGTCACCATGATGAAGATAATTCTAAGAAGGGAAATGGAGGAAATGGAGGCAATTGAGGCCATCATCCTCACCCTCATCATCAGCATCCTCTACTTCTTCTTTAGTACATCAACCACACAAGTCCAAGAGCACTGGTAAAAGTCATTTTTTAAAACTTGATGTTAAGTTCGAATTGCCAATGTTTAATGGTGAAGTAAATGCAGAAAAGCTTGATAATTGGATTAGGAAATTGGAGATCTATTTGAGAATCTGGAACCTTCGAGATGATGATACCAAAATTCAATTAGCTTCTTTGAGAATGGAAGGTGCATCACCTGTTTGGTGGGAAGCCAAGACAAAGGAGTAAATAAAGAAACATGGTAAGATTATTATATCATGGTCAGATTTCATTACTGCTATTAAACAACAGTTTTATCCAATAGCTCATATGCAGAAATCCATCATGAACTGGCAGAAATTTAGGCACTTAAAGGGACAAAATGTGCACGAATACACCCAAGAATTTAGGAGAAGAGCTCTCTTATTAGGGGTGGATTTGCGGAGCCAAGATAATTTTCTCAAGTACATAGGAGGCTTACATATCTCCCTAAAATATACTATTCTCATGTTTAACCCCACCAGTCTAGATTAAGTATGTGTTCAGACCACACATCTAGAAGCTAGAGGGAAGAACATTTTTGAAGAGGGTAGAAAGAAACCTTTTAAGGGTAAAGCCAAAGAAAATACCTCAAAAGGTAAAAACAAAAAGAATGCATCTATTAAGAAAGAGGGAGAAAAAGTGATTTGTAAACATTGTTCAAAAGAAGGCCATGATGAAACTCATTGTTGGAAATTAAATCTTGAAATGAGGCCAAAGAAACCCAATAACAAAGGGAAACAGAAAATTACTGCTACAACTCAATATGATTTAGGATCTGATTCAAGTGATGAATCTAAGATTACAGCCATAGGATTGAAGAATATGAAGGGAAAAGAAATTGAAACTAAACCCAGTACTAGTACATCAAGTTGTCACATAAACACTGCAAATGAAGAAGAAAGAATAGAATTGTTTCATGTGAGGGTCATATCCAAGCATACCAAGATTGACACATTGTTTGACAGTGGGTCACAAGAAAACTTAGTCTCTGAATATTTGGTCAATAAATTTAACCTTGATACCATACCACATCCAAAACCATATCCATTAGGTTGGATTTGTAAGGATGCAAATCTAGAAGTTTCAAATAAAAGCATATTAAGGTTTGCAATCACTGCAAATTTTGTTGACATAGTTGAATTAGATGTGGTTCTGATTGACGTCACTGGTATTGTATTAGGGAGTCCTTACTTGTATGATAAGAAAGCGATCTTCTATCGCCATGAGAACAAGTACCATTTATTCAAAGATGGCAAGGAGTTCATTGTTAAAGCACATCACAAGAAGACAAACATTGCTATGGTAAATGTTGGACAGGTAAAAAGGTTGGTAAATTCAAGTAAGGAATTTTTTCTTCTTGTGATTAAGCCTAAAGCTTAAATTAATCATGAATCATTTGAGGTATGTGATCCTAAGTTGAAATCAGATTTATATGATGTAGTTAATGGGCATCGTGAAATGTTTCAGGAGCCAACAGGATTGCCTCCAAAAATGGAGATTCAACATGAGATTCAGTTGCAGCAAGATTTTCCTCCTCCAAACATCGGTATGTATCGCATGTTGATAATGGATAATGTTGAAATAAAGAGGCAAATCAAAGAGATGTTGGATAAAGGAATCATAAGGCCAAGCACCTCACCATGTGGTTCACCCATAGTCTTGATACTAAAGAAAGATGAACTTGGCGCATGTGTGTAGATTTTCGAGCTTTGAACAAGATTACAGTAAAAAATAGTTTCCCACTCCCAAGAATAAATGATTTTCTTGATTAGTTGAAAGAAGAAAAAAATTTCACTAAGTTAGATTTATGAAGAGGATATCATCAAGTAAGAATTGCAGAAAGTGATATATGGAAAACTGCATTCAAAACCAAACAAGGACTCTTTGAGTGGCTAGTTATGCCTTTTGGTTTGTGTAATGCACCGGCAACTTTCATGTGTGTTATGGATAGTGTTTTGTGTCCATTCCTTGATTAATTTGTTATTTTCTACTTAGATGACATTTTAATTTTCAGAAAAAACAAGAAAATATCATGTCTTGCATGTGAATAGAGTGCTTGATATTTTGAAGAAAGAGAAATTGTTTCTTAAGATGTCAAAGTGTGAGTTTGGAAAGACTTATTTGGTCTATCTGGGACATATTGTAGGAGGAGGAGAATTGAGGAATGATCCCTAAAGCAGAGGCCATTGTGAATTGGCCCACACCCAAAACAGTAACTGAGGTAAGAAGTTTCTTAGGTTCATCTCAATCATATTCTTCAATCCTAGCTTCCAATGGGGAGGAAAACAACAGCAATCTTTCGAAGCTTTAAAATATAATATCAGTTCATCTCCAGTCCTTGCACTACCAAATTTGAGGCAGCCATTCGAGATACAAACCGATGCTAGTGACTATGCCATGGGCGCAGTTCTTTTACAGCATGGTAAGCCTATCACCTTTCATTCTGAAACTTTTAATGGTGTTGTGACTAATTATCCTACACATGAAAAAGAACTATATGCATTGGTACAAAGTTTCAAGAAGTGGAAACACTACTTGATGGGTAAAGAGACTATTGTACATACCGATCACCAACCATTACAATACTTCTATAAATCGGGCTTCTGCAAGAAATTTGGAACTGCTACAGGAAATCTAAATCTGCTGCAAGAAATCCAAAGCTACTGTAGGAAATGTGGCTGCACAAGCTATCTTCAATATTTTGTGAAGCCACTTAGAATCAAACCAAATCTGCACATAAGTTCTAGATCAGTTGGAGTGGTAATTCAGTAAAGATACAGCTAGATCAGAGAATACTTCAACTCTAAGGAAAAATGATACTTATTATGTTAATTTGACATACATTATGCTTATAGTACCCTTTTAGCCAAAAATAAACAATATAGCCGAACTAAGAATAATTAAGGGTGGAAAGAGTTCAAAAATAGGGGAGGTAAGGCTTGGAAAGGGTGTGAAAAATAGGCAAAATTGAGACTTAACATCTCCCCCACACCAAAACTCTTACATGTCCCTATGTCAAAAAAACTGTAGCAGCCTTCAAAACAGAGAATCGATTGTTCACTTGGGCCGCAGCTACTGCGACTAGATGATCCAATTGGGCCCGACTATACTCCACCTGAATCTGACCCATGTACATTTCGTTCTTCTTCCTCAGATGGTCATTTTGAGCTTGCCTCTTTTTCATAATGCGGGCCACATTCTCATGCCACTTCTTATGCTCTTTCTATATTCTGAGGTTGTTCTCCTTTAGGGTCGTGTTTTCCTTCCTTAAAGCCTCCTCCAAAATGGTGAGCTCTTTAATGGTCTCTTCCAACGCCTGTTGAGATCGCTTCCTTTGGGGAGTATTTTCCCCCCCATGATGTCTCTAGGAATATTGGGGCACACTAAGGTCCCCATGTCGTTGCTGATTTTCCATGGTTTCATTTATTATTTCCTGCAGCGAAGGACTCTGGAAGGACATAGTGTCCTTGTCAATGAATGTGGTCAGTTCCACCTTCTCCTTTCCCTTGGCCAGACCATGGGACTTTCCTTTATTTTTATCAAAATTTTTGGGTGGTTTCCCCCCTTTTATGGTATCCTTAATAGCCATCTTAGCGGCTTGGCTCCTCGTAAATATTTTAGCGGGGGTATAATTTCCCTTTTGCTGGGAACCTTTTATAGTGGTTTCCCCGATCACCATTACTTCTTCATCCCCGTCATCATCTTTTACTTGTGGCCCATGATTCTGCGGCTTCTTCTTAGGATTCTCTGCTGGTTATTCCTCTCGAGCACTGGGGAGTCAGGGTCCCCGTCTTCCACAAACTGGTTCTCGGCCAGAAATTCCTCCCATGTCTTTCTCTTTTTCTACAGGACCTCCATCAGAATTATTTTCACCAGCCCATGGTCATAGAGGTTTTCCTCTATATGGGCGACCCTTTCTTTCGCAACCATGGAAATTTTGGCCAAAGACAAATTCAAATAGTATGGAAAATTTAGGGGTTGATCTCGAAATTGTCCAAGAATCCGAATGTGAAATAAAAATGCAAGGCCAAAGAAACCTTCGCACGTATATACTTCTACAGAAAGAATAGTATGTGACGTTACTTACTCCTCATAAACTCTTATGGAATCCCCTTGCCCCAATCAGGGTTTGAATGATCCTTTTGAAAGAAAGATGCGCACATTCGATTGTTGAAGCGTCGGTTCTTAAACCATCGTTCCCCATCTTGTGGAACTCCACATGCCAGCGCCACCAGGTCCTCTGTTAACCAAAATTGAACATTTCTGACCTGTGATTTATAACCATTTAGGTTTAATGCGAATGACTTCATCACTTCAAAGTTATGGCCACTGATAATACTTCTAAAGAAGGGCATACATCCTACTTTTTCTATCCTCGCTTTGTTGTGAGGGTCAGCTTCCAACAGCACAAGGCTCTGTGGCTCAAATCAAATGGGGGTTTGTGTTTTAGTCATGGTGAAGGAGGAAATGGACAGAGCAGATGCGGAAGGAAGGGATAAAGTGAATACGGCTCACAAGAATGCATATCGAAGAAAATAATACACGCAGTTTACGGAATGTAGACCGAGACCTTTGCAATGGATTTCTTGACAAAGAAAGGATTAAATGGGAAAGATCAAAAAGCATGGTTTTTTCGAAAGGAAAGTCGTGATCATGATTACCATCATGATCCGACCTGTAGTATGGACATCATAAGTACAACCACCATGATTAGAATCATGATGACAGGCCGTGGGATTTACGCCGCAACGGCTTACAACTGTGTTTTTCCACAAGGGTTACCATAGCCTAAGTCATGCAAGTTATTAAAATTAAAGCATCATTATACCTTCCCTCGGGAATCTTATAACTGGTTGTACCTTATCGAGCTCAACTCCAACGGTCCAGTCCTTGATGACGTTGCTTTTCCTTGCAATGATAACTTACTAACATTACATTAGACACTTGATCACATAATTGATGTCTTTGATCCATAATGACTATTAGTACTATATAAAATGATTTAAACTAATGTTCTATCTATAATTTTTGTCTTTCAAGAACCCAAGGTGTTACTACAAAAAATGGACTGTGTTTGTCAAATTTTCTGTAAGAATTCAAATGTGACTGTTGAACATTCTGTAGGAATTGAAACTGTGTTTGTTAAACCTTCTGCAGGAATTGAAACCATTTATGTTGACCCTTCTGCGGGAATTGACACTGTGTCTGCAGGAAATGAAACTGTGTATGTTGAACCCTCTGCAGGCATTGAGACTGTGTCTATAGGAATTGAAGTAATTGTTGATCCTTCGGTCGGAATTGAAACTGATCTCTCCACAGTCTATGTACAATCCATTGTACAAGAATGAAGGTGTTGATGTCGAATGTGCAATGATCTCATTGGATTACCATCCATTGAGGTTAACTTTTAACCAATGTGAGGCACATCACCATTAATGAGAGTGATGACCAAGGTACCATGATGCATCCTATCATGTGTGAACTTATGAGTTTTTGTCGAACCCCTTGTAGGATCCAATAATAAAGGAGCCATAATGTTTCTCCATTGCTATTGGCGAGATAGCCTGTCATTAGGGCATACAGGATTCAAGGCATCACAAGGCACTAATCCTACACCCAGATAAGTTACTAATGTCGATGGGACAATATTTTTGGAAGGAGGGCCTTAAGAAATCCCACATCAGTCCAACACGAGAAATCCATAGATTAACTGAAAAACAAATTTTATTGAGAGGATCCGAAAGGATCTACTGACCTGTGTTTTTAACGAGCCTAGTGGCAGTGAATGCTCACCAGATTTCAATTTTAGAGAGTCTGAAATACTGAAAAAGAAGACTCCAAGGGGGATCATTTTTTGTAATTAGTCCATTGGGCCCGAAAAAAGGAATAAACATATACCCAATAGACATTCCTCTCATGGTTTACTGAGAACGAGGTGGAACAGAGTAAGATCATTATATCAGTATGAAATTCAAGAATAGAGAGTGCAAGGAATAATCCCTTCCCTTACCATCTCCATCACTTTCTTCTTCACAATTTCTTCCACAAATTCCTCCTTTGATTGGGGTTTTTGATATAGCTTGAGTCTATTCCCATTCACCAAGAAGGTAACATTCCCATCATCAATAGTTTTAAGCTGAACAGATCCATCATTTAAATCTTTCTCGATCTCATGGGGGCCTAGCCAATTTGTATTTAATTTCCTTTTAAAGTTCTTAAATTTTGAATCATACAACAATGCTCAGTCTCCTTCTTTGAATTGCTTCTTTTTTATGTATCTATCGTGCCATCTAGCCCTTTTTTGTTGGATCAATTCAGTATGTTGAAAAGCATCATATACGATCTCATCCAGCTCATTGAGCTGCAAGATTCTCGGTTGTTGTGCTTCATCAAGGTTTATACCCAAATCTGTTGTCATCTTGAAAGTTCTGATCTGAAATTCAATGGGTAACAAAACTTGTTTTCCATACACTAATTCACACGAAGAAAATCCAGTGGTACTCCTCCATGTGATCCTGTAAGCCCACAATGCCTTAGGAAGCCGATCATACCAATCCATTTTGTGTAATTGCACTATTTTGGTAAGGATTGTCTCCAACACCTTATTGATTGATTCCACCTTCCCATTGGCATATAGATGATAAGGGGTGGAATTTCTGTGGGTAATATGATATTTTTGCACAATTCCCTACATAATATTAGACACAAATTGAGCACCTTGATCAGTAATTATTTCTCTAGGTACTCCAAATCTCACAAAAATATCAGAGAAAATAAAATCTACAACTTCTTTTTCCGTTGCTCTAGGTAGTGCTCTTGCCTCCACCCACTTTGTAACATAATCAGTACAAACCAAGATATACTTCTTACCTTTGGACACAATATTGGTGGGACCTACAAAATCAAGACCCCACCTCTCGAAGGGTTCTATGAGAACCTGTGGCTACAAAGGCATCTCGTCTGATTGTATAGGCCGCCCCATTCTCTGGCAGTTATCACACTTCCGAACATACTCCTTTGCATCCTTGAAAAGACTAGGCCAATAATAACCTGAGTGAAGGATCTTATAAGTTGTCTGCTTGTCTCCAAAGTGCCCTCCACAAGGTTCATCATGACAGGCTCTCAAGATGTCATAGATCTCATCTTCCCTGACACACTTTCGAATAATCAAATCAGGTCCAGTGAAAAAGAGATCTCCCCTAATCCAAGAGTAATCAACACTTTTTCTAATAATTCCCTTTTCCTGTTTAGATGAAGAGTAAGGTGGAAACTTTCCTGTAGCAAGATGATTAGCCATGTCTGCGAACCAAGGCGTTTTAATAGAGATGGAAAACAAATTTTCATCTAGAAAGTTATCATTAACAGGAACATCCTCACCTGCATGGTTGAGCCTAGACAAGAAATTAGCTACCTGATTTTCTTTCCCTAGCCTATCCAATACCGTGATGTCAAATTCCTGCAATAGCAACAACCACCTAGTAATTCTGCCATTAGTGACTGGTTCATTCATGAGATAAAGAGTAGCAGATTGATCTGTGTGCACAAAAAATTCATAACCCGTGATGTAGTGTCTAAACTTGTTAATAGCATAAATCACAGCAGGGAATTATTTTTCATTTACCATATAATTCAGTTCTGTAGGAGTTAAATTTTTACTAACAAAATAAATGGCATGGGTTACAGGATCCTCTTTTTGACCCAATACTACTCCTATGGCTGAATCAGAGGCATTAGTGGAAATATGAAAGGGAAAATTCCAATCTGGGCCTCTCAAGACAGGTGTTGAAGAAAATTCCAATGAAATTCCAATGAAATTCAGATTCTTTATTCAATAATTTAAACAATGGAGAGGCTACCCTTGTAAAAATTTCAACAAACCTTTTGTAGTATCCTGCATGTCCAAGAAAACTCCACACTCCCTTTTGATTTATTGGTGGGGGCAGCTTTACAATAGCTTCAAGTTTTGTCGGATCACCCTTAATTCCTGCAGCAGAAACATGATGACCCAAAACAATACCTTCAGTCATGATCATAAAAAAACTTTTCATTACTAAATGAAATATTAGTTTCTCTACATCTCTACAAAAAAATTTCAAGATTATGTAAATCCTCATCAAAAGTATCACCCATGACTGTAAAATCATCTGTATAAACTTCCACGCAATCATGCAAAAGATCAAAAAAAATACCAAGGACCCCCCGTTGAAATGTGGCAGGTGCGTTTCATAGACCAAATGGTAATACTTTATATGCATAGGTACCCCAGGGACATGTAAATGTTGTCTTCTCTTGATCCTCTGGAGATATCCTAATCTAATTGTATCCGTTGAACCCATCTAAGTAGGAAAAGTACTTTTTCCCTGCTAGAGTGTCTAGTACTTGGTCAATAAACCGTAAAGGGAAATGGTCTGTTAATGTAGATTTATTTAGTTCCCTGTAATCTACACACACTCACCATTTAACATACTTTTTCGGGACAATAACTAGTGGGGAAACCCACCGGCTATCTGAGGTAGGATAGATGAACCCTACATTTAACAATTTCTACAATTCATCTTTTACAATTTCCCTTAAAGCGGGGTTCATCCTCCTTTGTGGTTGTCTCACAGGCCTAGCATTTTCTTCTAGATAAATATGATGAATGCATGTGTCTGGGTGAATGCCCCTCATATCTGTATATACCCATGCAAATATTTCTGAAAGTATTTTCAATGTTTGAATTAATTGTTTTTCTTGTTGTTGAGGCCTTGGAATTCCGTTGCCAAAACATGGGGGAAAACCACCCGGTTCGAACCTTAAAGCAGCTCCTTTTCCGTTTGGTATAGTTGCTCCAACTGGGGATAATGGGACCAGTTTCCCAATAAGGATGCTTATAAGGGTGTTATGAATATAGCATGCAAATGGATAATGATTTTAATCTATGTGCATCTATCTAAGTAATTAATCTAATATATACTCGGGTTGTTTTTTCTTTATGTGATCTAAAATGATATCTTTCAACTATTAGTAATATAGATCATTTAATAGTCGAAAGAGATGAAAATTATGTAAAATGATTCTTCTAAAAAAGTAGTTTGTATAGAAGAATTGTGAAAGAAATATCGCATTTATTAGTGTGATTACATATTCAATAAGAAACCATAGCTAAATATTAGAACAAAAGTGCATGTAACATTTATACATGATGACATTTCAAAAATATAATGAAATAAAAAGATAACTGTCGATTTATGAAATAAGACTTAATACAATTGAATAGAAGTACCATATGTACGAAGTTCCACTCATGGAAACTGACAGTAATGAATCTATTCCTTCTAACTTTCAAGCAATTTAAAGAGTACAGTAGTGCAACGTCATTTAAACGGCTTTAGCTGTTAAAAGATAATAGAATGTGTTCCATTAATTCATCAAAGCACTCACAAACTTACAATAGTGCATTCTTTGCAAATGTTTTTGACAAATTTCTAGAACCTTCTCTAAATGCATGAAAAGGGTTTAAATACTAAACTAAATATAAACTAAAATAAATTATTACAAAAATCTAGAGGAGGTTTCAAACAACCTTCCTTAAAAAAGCTAACTTAAACAACAATCTAGGAAATCAAACTAACAATATTGATTTTGTGAATCTTTCCCTTCTTTTTGAATGTGGTCACGAAGTTGGAAAATATCTAACATTGTTTTAAGCTGAGTTGGCTGTGATATTCGTGATCGAATCTATCCCTTGAAAATAGCATTTGAGATTACTGACTGAGATATTTTTTTTGAATCTATAAGAGACTAAAGAGTTTGATGTTGATGGTAAAGTTTGATCAGAAAATTCCAGTAATTTTCCTGATCAAACTTATTTACCTTTTTTATCATTTCCTCCCGTGTATCTACTCTTTGTCTCCACTTTATTTCTACCTGTCTCGTTTTTTAAAACACATCAGACGTGTTTTCCTTAAGAAGTTTTGTTTTAGATAGTTGTTCACATGTAGATTGAATAATCTCATTTGATATCTTGGATGTCTTGGCCGTTGCTTTCTCTGCTTGATTGATTTGTGCTTCCCATTCTGTGAATAACATTTCTTTGTGAAGCTTATCTACTTGAGGTAGATTAGCTTACTTTCCCGAATCTGAAACTTGCCAGTGAATGTGCTCTTCGATTTTCCTTTCAAGTTTTTCACATTCCGGTTTCTGAAATTCTATCTACTGGATCATTATTTTAATTGAATCACAATAAGAATAAATCATAGAAGCTTGGTGACAAAACACTTCTTGTTCTTTCTTTAACTTGGTGTTTAAATCAAGTGCTTCTTTGAAAAATTGTTCTAATTGTGGTTGACTCTGTAATTTAGTCATTTCTATTCCCAGTTGTGCTTGTTTTTCATTAAGCTCTGTCTGATGTCGCAATTTGAGGCTTTCAATATCTTTATGAAATTGGGCTGTGTTTACTTTGATTTTCTCACTGGAATTGGATCTCTCTTCATTCAACAACTTTTCTAATTCTTGTACTCTGGCTTCCTTTTTTTTTAACAATATTCTAACCTCAGTAGCTTTATCAACAGTAGCGGTAGCATATGCCCCTACATACTGTGATAATTTGGTTAGATGTTCAGTAGGATCATCTGAGGAATCCTTCCAAGAACATCAACTGATTCATCTGTAGGCTTTGGAGTTGTTTAATCAATTCTCCTTCTTTTATTTCTTTTGACTACAACCTTGTAACTAGGACTGTAGAAAATATCTAATGAAGGGATATATTCAATCTGTAAAACTATCTTATCTATGGGGTAGGCCGGTATGATTTCTTTATCATGCATTGTTGGAACTCTTTGTAGTGGATTGACAGTCTCCATTATTTTCTGTGAGTGTTCTGGTGTTTGGAAACTTGTTTCTTGATCAGTATTGGGATTCTCTTTGGGAGTCTTTACTGCTTCAAAAAATTCTTCCCATTCATTTATAGGATCTTTTGCTTGTGGTAGACTGGACTGATCTAGCATGTTATGACTGTGCTGAACTGTTTCAGAATTTGATTCTGTCCCATTATTTCTTGTTTCCTCCAGCGTTTCTATCTCCTGAATAACTTGGTCAATTGTATTTTCTGATTTTTCCTTCTTAGATTTAGATTCATTTCTAGAGTAATCCGAACTATCAGATTGCTATTGTGACTAACCCGATTCATCTTCAGACATTTATTTCATTTCATCATCCAGAATAACACTTGGAGTGTGTTTGTTTTCATCTTCAATAGTTAACAAATTTAGAGGGACATTTTCTAGTCTCCTGTTTCTGTATGCTTGAAAAGCTTCAGCATCCTTTTGACTTAAGTGACTAGATACATACTTGATAATATCATAGAAATTTTCCATGCCCTAGAAGAGGTCATCAAAACCATCTTCCTCCTTTACGAAAGGCTTCATCTTGAGCTCTGTGATGTAATTTTTAATCACATCATTTGGATCATATAATCTTCTTGGCATGAATGCTAATTTCAATAACTGAATCTTGGGAACCTCCTTGAAAGTATGATTGATATTAGACAAAGAAAATGTGCCACATTGTAGAGGGAAATTAGGCCAAATAGCCTTTTTAGCATCCTTTAGTTTCTTCGTAACACCATTGACAAGCTGATAGGCTATTTCTTTTGCAAGTAACTTATCGGGAACATAATAGGGTAAAACATGGGGAGAAGCATAACTCCCAAATACTCTAATATATGTAAAATTTTCTTCAGCAAACCATCTGGCTACAGGAATAATGTCTACATTGGCTTCTTCAAAAACCCTAGGAGCCCTTTTGTTAAAAATCATCTCGTGTATAGGTAATATAACTCCATAAAAAACTTTATAGAAGTGCAAGTGGAAATCTAAATCCCAGAGTTCTCTGTGGTAAATGTGAATTGGGGTAGGGTCTTTGGTAGTCCATTTCCAACCCATGGTAGGAAAACTAGAAGTAAAACAGATAGCATCCATAACATAGGGAGACATATAAAAGGGAGATATTTCTCTTAATGAAATACTTGTTTTATTTCTATATTCGGTTATGTGCTTGGCTAGGTTATTAGATAGCATGTCTGCCCAATTTAAAATTGATGAATTGACAATTGCGTCAATTAGGGGAACCCAGTCTCTTGAGAATCTAGTGCTATCTAGTTTGGAAAATATTCTACATAACATACCAGTGGCATAACAGTAAGGATTAGAAATTTGGCAAATTGGATACGTACCAAACTTACCTTGCTTCAATTTCCCCTGATTATCCTTCCATTCTTGTATGACTTTGATAAGGTCTGGATGTTCTCCTTTAAAATTGTGCAAATATTCTTTGTCGTATTTCTGCTGCGGGGGTGGTAGATGGTACATTGCTGCTAAATCCTCTGCCCTGAAAGAACCCATAGTTTCTCCTCTCAAATTCTTGAACATTATATATTCAATTTTTAAGTGTTCAATTTCCCACTTAACTATGTCTGTATAAGGAATAATCTTTGGTCTTGCAGCTATCCTTTGCATGTATGAGCATGCAACGTCAAAAAGAGTTGCGTCAGAGGTAGAAGCAGTGCCTATTGAAGAAACTTTGTTTATCACCCTTGGTCCTTCATTTTCAAAGAGTTTATACATTGCCTCCCATGTCGAACTGCCACAGTCTTTGTTGTAGACAGTATCTGAGAATAATGGAGACATATTTGTGTCTTCTGTGGACGACGTCTGAGAAATTTCTTTACCCATTTTGCTCATTTTTCTCTTCTTCAATCTGTTAATTGGTTTCCTGAAAGCAAAGCGAATTTTACAAGTATGGAGTATCAAAGAAATAAATCAATCATTTACTTCAAACACACGCGAGAAGATATCAATCTATTAAAATATAACATCAATCATCCTTCATAATTTCTGATTTAATATTTCACATATCTCCACGCGTAAGATCTATCAATCGCTTTAAAGCAATTAAGATCTTAAATTTCATTTTGATATGACACAAGTTGTTTTACACGCTTGATTCATTAAATGACGTTAATGCGCATATCGCAGATTATATCTTATAATATTTCGTGCTACTTTACCCTTAAAGGCTGCAAAATGTGATCTGTGCAAATTGCAGATCGCAAATTTTATGGGATAACGATTAAGCATATATTATAAGTTGAGCGAAATGCGAGTTGCGAAAAAATGAAGTGACCGCAATAGCCGAAGGTTTTATATTTATTAGTTTATTTGCTTGTCGGGTCCGCGGGTATCGCAACTTATATCATTTTCTCTTAAAGCTTTTATCGATTAAGTAAAGTGCAGTGTGAAAAAATTAAATATAACGATGATTGAGGCTTTTTTGCAAAGTTTTTAAAATCATATCTTCGAAGAGCACATATCGCAATTTGCACATTTTACGTTTTATGGGTCTTTTTGAAATAAGATATGTGATATGTGATGCGCTTTAAAAGAACAAGGCAAAAACAGAAAATGTTTATTTTCTAAGTTTTTATTTTTTTAGGAAATTATAAAAAGAATTTTCTATTTATTTCTAAAGGGTCCCTATTTATAAAAATAAATGGGGGGTTTTTATATAGCACAACAATTTGCGATTCACTTGGGTGAACTAGATGTCTCTGATAAAAAACTTTTGAAATTTCTAAACTTTTTTGAAAATAAAATAGTTAAAGGAAAGAAATTTCAAATAAATTATATCTTTGCTAAACAATGAAAATTTCTCTTATTCACTATTCATAAGAATTCCTCTTTTAAAGATATAAGTATAAAAATCTATATCAGTCCTTACTCAGTGTAAGAAGATAAAGTAAATAACCTTTACATATCAGCTTTATAAAAATTTACTCTTTTATCATAGATAGAGCCTCTGTTCCAATAGGCAATTTAAGCTTTTGGTAGGGTTATCTTTTACCTAGCAATGATCCATTCTCCCATCCAGTATTTCTTATAATTTTTAGAAGTAAATTCTAATTTCTGAAAATTTTCTTTTATATATGTTTATTTACTTAAAAGCCATTGTCTTGGCTTGGTAACCAAATGATGACAATTCCATTCACTAGTAGTAATTAAACTGGTCAAATTGGCTCTTGATAAGACCCTTGTCTTTTTTATATAATATCAAGTCATTACCCTATTTTGGTGGACAGTATTGGTAATGTTAGTTTAAATATTTCTTTATGAACATGGTAAACAAGCTCGTGATGAGAATTATTATCTTTTAAGTTTTTCTTCTAATCATATCTTTTATTTTCTTTTGAATTCCTTTTGAAATTTTATAAGATTTTCCGGATGGGATGAATCATAGGTCTTTTTAAGATTCTGGATGATAATGTCGAGTTTCGGATTGCTTTTTTGCAAAAAGGTCTTTATTATATTAAAGTTTATTTTCTTGACTGATAGACAGAATATTCATGCTATATAAAAATGAGAGTTCATCAAAGAATAATTGTTTTCATTGAAATTTCATTTTTCAAAAAGATAAAATCAATTTGTCTCTCTAAATATTTTGATTTTCCTTCTGGAACATTTTCATTTTTTATAAGTGAAAAGAAAAATCCAAAGAAAGTCATCTGAGATTCTTTTTTGAAAAGCCAAATATTAATACTAAGCAACTTTTATTTAAAAGAGAAAAAAAAAAAAAGGCATTAATATACAAAGATAGAAGGGGTTACCTCCTATGAGAAATATTTTTTTAAAATCTGCCCATTAACAAGCAAAGAATCCTTTTTTCCTGATAAATCTTGTAATAGAAATGTTGATGGGCCTATTTCTTCAATTATTTGAAATGGACCTAGCCAGAGTTTTTAAAACTTTGTGTGTTTACCTTTTTCCTCATGTGCTTTGTCCCATTTCAATACCAAATCACCAATTTGAAAATTCTTGGGAGTGACAGAAGTTGAATCAAAATGAGGCTTTTATTATTTGTTGATGATGAGCATGAGTTTGTTTGGCCTTTTCTCTTTCTTCTTCTAACTTAAGAATTTGAGCTTCTCTAAGTTGTAAAGAAGAAGTAGGAATTTCATTAATGAATTTAACTAAGGAAAGAGATGGAATGACTACATTGGTCGGAAGTACAGCTTCTTTTCCATATACAAGATTAAATGGTGAAGTACCAATAGAATCTTTTTGAGTTATTCGATCTGCCCAAAGAGAAAAAATTAATGACTTATGCCAATTTCTTTGATTATGATCAACAATTCTTTTGATTATTCTGATCAAATTTTTGTTTGTGGATTCTGCTAAACCATTTCCTTGTGGGTAATAATTTGCAGAATATTTTAAGTTAAAACCTCTTTTAATTGCAAAATCTATCATAGTAGTTCCAGAGAAATAATATGCATTATCAAACATCAAAGCAGTAGGTAAGCCAAACCTCGTTATGATCTTTTGATCAATGAAATCAATGATATTTTCTGAATTAGCTACTTTTAATGGAATTGCTTCCACCCATTTGGTAAAGTAATCTGTAGCTATAAGAATATATCTATGTTGTTTGGAAGAGTTAGGAACAATCTCACCAATTATATCTAATCCTCATTGCTCAAATGGTTGTTCAATATTGACTGGTTGTAATGGGAATGCTGGTTTTCTTTGTTTTCCAGATGTACTTTGGCATACTTTAAATCTCCTTGAATATTCATGAGCATCCCTGAAAAGTGTAGGCCAATAGTAACTTGCATGCAAGATTTTATGTGTTGTTGTATTTCCTCGAAAATTTCCTCCAACTGGTCTATCATGGAGTTCCTGCAAGACTTTATCTGCTTCAGGTTTTTCTAATCATCTTAGAAGTACATAATCAAAATTTCTTCTAAATAACACATCGTTGACTAACTCATATTGTTTAGATTTTAGCCTAAGAGCTCGTTTTGTCTTATAACTGAGATGATTTGGAGCATATCCATTTTTTAAATAAAATATCAGATCATAATATTGTGAATCTGAATCATTGAGGCTTACCTCTGATATTTGCACATTACCTGAATCTTCTTATGATGGCGAATGTGATTCTCCTGCAAGCATTCTGCAAAAACCTTGACCTCTAATGATTTTAGAGGGTTTTATTTCTACATCATACTCTTGCAATACAGTTACCCAGTTAGCTCTTTTTTCTCCTAATTCTTTCTGCATCAAAAGTTGTCTTACTACAGAAAATGGAACTATGATTTTCATATGAGACTTTAGGAGAAAAGGTCTTAAATTTTTTATGGCTTTAAAAACAGCAAATGCTTGTTTTTCAACAAATGTGTAATTATGTTTTTCACCTTGTAAATTTGAACTAAAGAATGATATCGGTGCTTCTATTTGTTGGGTCATTCAACTGTGTTAAAACAACTGCATATGATGTATCCGATGAAAAGTGCATAATGTAAATGGATTAAGAAAATTAGGGGTGGTTAGGAATGGAGCATTGACAATTGACTGTTTAATCAGTTCAAATGCTTCTCTTTCATTATGTCCACATTTGAAAATAGAATTTTTCTTAATCATGTTCTACAATGGTAAAACTATTTGAGAAAAATTAGGGATAAATCTCTTAACAAAATTAATTTTCCCAAGGAAAGATTGCATGGTTTTCTTGTTATGAGGGAAAGAAATTCGTTTAATTTCATCAACTCTTTCAAGATCAATATAGATACCATTTTTTGACGCGATGAATCCTAAAAATTTTCCTTCATCTAAAGCAAAAAATGATTTCTTTGGATTTAATGAAATGCCATACCTTTTGCATCGTTCAAAGACTTTCTTTAGGTCACTAATATGATGATTTGCTTGTTTAGAGAAGACAGTAATGTCATCTAAATAGATAATTGTTGTTTTGTTTATGAGTCCTCTAAAAGCTTTGTCCATGGCTCTTTGGAAAGTGGCACCTGCGTTAATTAATCCAAAAGGCATTTTTTTATAAGCATAAGTTCCCCACTTAGTTATGAATGTAGTTTTAAATCTGTCATCTGGATGAACGAGGATTTGATTGTAACCTGAAAATCCATCTAGAAAAGACATAAGTTCAGAACCAGCTACTTTTTGCAATACATGTTCCATGGTTGGTAATGGAAAATTGTCTTTCTGACAAGCTTTGTTTAAGTTTCTAAATCAATGCAAATTCTAATATCACCATTCTTCTTCCTGACATGTACCAAATTTGATACCCATTTTGAATGTCTGACTGGAAAGATAATTTTTTCTTTAAGAATTTTATTCAATTCAATTTTAATTTAATTTTCCAAATTTGGATGAATCTTTCTCAATTTTTGTTGTATAGGCTTTTCTTCTGAGATTATAAGAATTGTGTGTTGGATTACAGAAGTATCATATGTTTTAAGATCATAATAATCCCAATCAAAGACACTTTTGTATATCCTAAACAATCTGATAAATGATAATCCTTCATCAGAAGATAGACCAAGACCTAAATTTATATTTTGATGCTTTTCTTCACTTCCTAGATTAACTAACTCAAATATTAAGGTAGAACTTTGTACTTTTGAGTTATTTACTCTTTTAAATCTATCCTTTAGGTCATATAAGTCTTCTAACTTGACAACAGATTTTGGAATAGGATTTGCATCTTGTTCTTTCCTAATCTGAATGTCATTTTCATTCTCATCCATGATTTGATTATCATAAGATTCTTCAGATGTTAAAAAATCTATGATATCTGAGTCATTATTGAATACTCTCCAATTGGTGATGTTATCATGAATAGATGGTCTAAAAATCAACTCAATAGAAAATATATCGGGACTAAATTCTTGGGATGGGATTAACTTTGATGCTACATTAGCGAGTAAATCTGCACTAGCATTTTGAATTCGAGGTATAGAAGAAATGTTGAACACCAGGAAGTGAGTAGTTAATTTTTGGACTAATGATTGATAATGTTTTAAATGTCCAGAATTGCAATGGATAGTATCTCTCACTTGCCTAAATATGATTTCTGAATCTCCTAAAACCTTCAAATATTTTATATTTAAACCAATGGTTTTTAATAATCCTTGAACTAATGCTTCATACTCAGTTATGTTATTGGTACAATCAAATTCTAATCGGCAGAATAACATAGTCTTTTCGCCTTCTGGGTTTATTAAAATTCAACCCGCACCTGCACCCATCTTCGTATTTAGAACCGTCAAAATAAAGTGTCCAAAACAAAGAATCAACTATTTCTCTATCTGAAAAATTAATGCATCTAGAATTATCTAGTTGGGAAAATTTCTCAATCTGAGATACAACCGCATTATCAAAGAAAGGAGATGTTTGAGCATTAAATTTTCCTAAAAATGACTGTGAAGAATAGTTTCCAATAATGTTGTTATTGAAAACTACTGGTTCATTAATTTCTTCAATATCAGTCACTGTGTGTTTCGTAAACTTTTCACGATTAATTTCAATTTGGTTTGGTTTTCCATTATGTGGTAACCACATATGTGACCAGTCTGTTGAAAAATAACCATGAATTTTCTCAGACCAATCACAAATTAGAATTGAACCATAAAATTCGGGAATGTCTGTAACCAAAATATCAATTATCTGAAAAAAATTTGGATTTGATGACAATCTGATTGAAAAATATTTCAATTCTCCTACCACTTCTACTCTAGTTCTGTCAAGTTGTACTATATGAACTGGAGAACTCTGAGGAGTAATGTTCAATTTAGCACAAACTGATTTCGGCATTATATTCAAAGAAGCCACTGAGTCTATCAAACAATTATGAACATTTTTGTTATAGATCTCATAGGTTAAGAGAAATGGGGGACTATGAGAGATGGATCGATCACCTATCATAATTAAATCTGAAGAATTTATTTTTTCTGAAGGAGAAGGTGGCTTACCTATTTCATTAACAACTTGCACTATAACTGGAGCAGGTAAGTTTGAAGCAGGAACAGATTTTAATTCTCTAAGTAAGATTTCTTGTTGTTGCTTCAATTTGGTAAGCTCATGAATTGAAATATTTGCTCTAGTTTTCTTCATATCTTCAACTATATTATATTCAATGGTATCTTAGATAACCATTGTTTTAGATATAGGTGGAGAGTCTGATGTAACAGGACTTGTTTGCATAGCCTTTGAATTAGATTTTTTGTTTTTTGATTTGTCTTTAGCAGGAGTAGAAATTTTTTGCTGTTGACTAGGCTGTGTTGCTTCAGTATTCTTTTTGCTACATGTGCTAATAGGAAGAGCTTCAAGTTGTTCTTCGTTTGATAGGATAAAATCCCACATTCCATTAAGTTCAACTTCTTCTTCGCCATCATCTTCTTCTTCCTCTACTTGCTCTTCCTCGTCATCTTGATCTGATTCAACATTAGATATAATGTTCAGAGGTTGAGAACTAGAGGTTTGTTTGTGTTTGAAATTTTTGAAAACCTTTTTTTAATTTGAATTTTCGGCACCTTGTTTCTTGATGTGTGCCATCTCATTGGTCATGGTTTTCAAAACATTTTGAAGACCTTCTACATCAAATGGATCTTTTGGTGTTTTCTTTTCAGAATCATCTTTGAAAGATATTTTATTTGATTTACGATCTTCCTGAGAATTCTTTTTCTCAAGAGCAGTTATGCGTTTTTCTACAGATAGAAATTCTTTCATATTCTCTGCAGGAGTTGCTAGTTTTGCTCTATCAACGAAAATAGCTATATTAGATGGAAGTGATGAAATATACCACTGAATTTGAACTTTTGCACCAGGAACTGTTGTAACAGAAATTTTATTGAGTAGTTTATTAAATCTTGAGTTAAAATCTTCTTTCTTCTCACCTGTTTTAGCTTTAATATTTGAAAGATCATTGATTAGAGTTGCAGTAGTTCTGTCATCTCCAAACTTAGCCAGAAATTGTTCTTCAAACATATTCCAGTTAGTTATGGAGCGAGCAGGTAATGAAAAATACTAGGATCCTGGAGATCCTTTTAAAGTATATGGAAATAATCATACAACACAATCCTCCTCGATTACTACATTCAAGTTGATAGCTAACATAAAATTAGGAATATGTTCTTCTACAGGAAGACCATCATCAGGGTTAAATTTTGGTAGCCATCTTTCGGGATTTTTAGGCAGATCATGAAGAGGAGCAGGCATGTTTACAGCCCCTGGATTACTCCATGGGTTTACATTCGATGGAGGGACTTGACCTGCCATCGGATTATGGATGGGTTGATTGTGAATTGATGATGAGGCAGGTTGAGTACTAGGACCAGTATTTTGACTATTGGAACTAGTGAAATTGATGCCGACTGTTGGGATGAAATTTGTGGAAGTGAGTGGAGGAAATGGGGGTGAATGGGATAAGACCTCGCTAGTGATCGATTCTGATTGAGTCCTCTTTAACTTCTTTCAAGTACTATTGATAAGAAATTCAAAAGGGAGAATCCTTGTTTTTTGACATTATGATCAAGTTAATATTCTTCTAAGTTGTAAAGAAGATGAGATACTAATATCCGATAATTGAGAAGTTTCAGACTTTTTAGCAGAAATAGATACTTTCTCTAGCTTTTCTATTAAAGACTGAACTTTTGGGAAATGTTGATGAATTTCGGGAAATATTAAAGTTTGAGTATCACTAGGAAACTTAGGGGAGAGATGATCAACTTAAGATTTTATAGATGAGGATCTGGATAATTTTCTAGAATTTGACGGGGATCTAGAGGGAGAGAGATTTTTTTATTGACCTTTAGATTGATCATACCTTTGTGCCATTCACTTGGCCCTCCTTCTAGCGCCAATGTGTTGAGGCCTCGGAATTCCATTGGAAAAACATGGGGGAAAACCACTTGGTCCGGACCTTAAAGCAACTCCTTTTCCGTTTGGTATAGTGGCTCCGACTGGGAATAATGGGACCAGTTTCCCAATAAGGATGTTTATGAGAGTGTTGTGAATATAGCATGCAAATGGATAATTCTTTTAATCTATGTGCATTTATCTAAGTAATTAATCTAGTATATACCTGGGGTGTTTTTCCTTTATGTGATCTGAAATGATATCTTTCAACTATTAGTAATATAGATCATTTAACAGTCGAAAGAGATGAAAATTATGTAAAATGATTCTTCTAACAAATTAGTTTGTATAGAATAATTGTCAAAGAAATATCACATTTAACAGTATGATTACATATTCAATAAGAAACCATAGCTAAATATTAGAACAAAAGTGCATGTAACATTTATATATGATGACATTTCAAATATGTAATGCAATAAAAAGATAACTGTCAATTTATGAAATAAGACTTAATAAAAGTGAATAGAAGTACCATATGTACGAAGTTCTACTCATGTAAACTGACAACAAAGAATCTGTTCCTTCTCACTTTCGAGAAATTTAAAGAGTACAGTAGTGCAACATCAGTTAAACGTCTTTAGTTGTTAAAAGATAACAGAATGTGTTCCATTAATTCATCAAAGCACTCACAAACTTACAATAGTCCATTCTTTGCAAATGTTTTTCACAAATTTCTGGACCCTTCTCTAAATGCATGAGAAGGGTTTAAATACTAAACTAACTATAAACTAAAATAAGTTATTACAAAAATATAGAGGAGGTTTCAAACAACCTTCCTCAAAAAAGCTAACTTAAACAACAATCTAGGAAATTAAACTAACAATATTGATTTTGTGAATCATGCCCTTCTTTCTAAATGTGGTCACGAAGTTGGAAAATATCTGACATTTCTTTGAGCTAAGCTGGCTGTGATATCCATGATTGAATCTGTCCCTCGAAAATAGCATTTGAGATTACTGACTGAGATCTTCTTGTTGAATCTATAAGAGACTGAAGAGTTTGATGTTGATGGTAAGGTTTGATCAGAAAATTCCAGTAATTTTCCTGATCAAACTTATTTACCTTTTTGATCATTTCCTCCTGCGTATCTGCTCTCTGTCTCCACTTCATTTCTACCTGTCTTGTTTCTAAAAACACATCAGACGTTTTTTCCTTAAGAAGTTATGTTTCAGACAGTTTCTCACACATATATTGAATAATCTCATTTGATATCTTGGATGTCTTGGCCACTGATTTCTCTTCTTGATTGATTTGCGCTTCCCATTCTGTGAATAACATTTCTTTGTTAAGCTTATCTACTTGAGGTAGATTAACTTGCTTTCCCGAATCTAAAACTTGCCATTGAATATGCTCTTCGATTTTCATTTCAAGTTTTTCACATTCCAATTTCTGAATTGCTATCTGTTGGATCATTATTTTAATTGAATCACAATAATAATCAATCATAGAAGCTTGGTGACAAAACACTTCTTGTTCTTTCTTTAACTTGGTGTTTAAATCAAGTGCTTCTTTGACAAATTGTTCTAATTGTGGTTGACTCTGTAATTTAGTAATTTTTATTTCCAATTGTGCTTGTTTTTCATTAAGCTCTGTCTGATGCTGCAATTTGAGGCTCTCAATATCTTTATGAAATTGGGTTGTGTTTACTTTGATTTTCTCACTGGAATTGGATTTATATTCATTCAACAACTTTTCTAATTCTTGTACTCTGGCTTCCTTTTGTTTTAACAATATTCTAACCTCAGTAGCTTTATCAACAGTAGCGGTAGCATATGCCCCTACATACTGTGATATTTTGGTTAGATGTTCAGTGGGATCATCGGAGGAATCCTTCCATAGTAAATCAACTAATTCATCTGTAGGCTTTGGAGTTGTTTCATCAATTCTCCTTCTTTTATTTCTTTTGACTACAGCCTTGTAACTAGGATTGTATAAAATATATAATGAAGGGATATCTTCAATCTATAAAACTATCTAGTCATCTGTGGGGTAGGCCGATATGGTTGTTTTATCATGCATTGCTGGAACACTTTGTAGTGGATTGACAGTATCCACTATTTTCTGTGAGTGTTCTGGTGTTTGGAAACTTGTTGCTTGATCAGTATTGGGATTCTCTTTGGGAGTCTTTATTGCTTCAGAAAATTCTTCACATTTATTTATAAGATATTTTTCTTGTGATAAACTGGACTGATATAGCATGTTATGACTGTGTTGAACTGTTTCAGAATTTGATTCTGTCCCATTATTTCTTGTTTGCTCCAGCATTTCTATCTCATGAATAACTTGGTCAATTGTATTTTCTGAGTTTTCCTTCTTAGATTCGAATTCATTTTCAGAGTGATACGAATTATCATATTGTTTTTGTGACTGACCTGATTCATCTTTAGACATTTCTTTCATTTCATCATCCAGACTAACACTTGGAGTGTGTTTATTTTCATCTTCAATAGTTAACAAATTTAGAGGGACTTTTTCTAGTCTCTTGTTTATGTATTCTTGAAAAGCTTCAGCATCCTTTTGACTTAAGTGACAAGATACATATTTGTTAATATCAGAGATATTTTCCATGCCCTGGAAGAGGTCATCAAATCCATCCTCCTCCTTTACAAAAGGCTTCATCTTAAGCTTTGTGATGTAATTTTTAATCACGTCATTTGGATCATATAATCTTCTTGGCATGAATGTCAATTTCAATAACTGATTCTTGGGAACCTCCTTGTAACTATGGCCAATATTAGACAAAGAAAAGGTGTCACATTGTAGAGGGAAATTAGGCCAAATAGCCTTTTTAGCATCCTTCAGCTGCTTCGTAACACCATTGACAAGTTGATAGGCTATTTCTTTTGCAATTAACTTATCGGGAACATAATAGGGTAAAACATGGGGAGAAGCATAACTCCCAAATACTCTAATATATGTAAAATTCTCTTCAGCAAACCATCTGGCTACTGGAATAATGTCTACATTTGCTTCTTCAAAAACCCTAGGAGCCCTTTTGTTAAAAATCATCTGGTGTATAGGTAATATGACTACATAACAGACTTTATAGAAGTGCAAGTGGAAATATGAATACCAGAGTTCTCTGTGGTAAATGTGAATTGGGGTAGGGTCTTTGGTAGTCCATTTCCAACCCATGGTAGGAAAACTAGAAGTAAAACAGATAGCATCCATGACATAGGCAGACATATAAAAGGGAGGTATTTCTCTGAATGAAATACTTATTTTATTTCTATATTCGGTTATGTGCTTGGCTAGGCTATTAGATAAGATGTCTGCCCAATTTAAAATTGATGAATTGACGATTACGTCAATTAGGGGAACCCAGTCTCTTGAGAATCTAGTGCTATCTGGTTTGGAAAATATTCTACATAACATACTAGTGGCATAACAGTAAGGATTAGGAATTTGGGAAATTGGGTACGTACCAAACTTATCTTGCTTCAATTTCCCCTGATTATCCTTCCATTCTTGTATTACTTTGATAAGGTCTGGATGTTCTCCTTTAAAATTCTGCAAATATTCTTTGTCATATTTTTGTTGCGGGGGTGGTAGATGGTACATTGCTGCTAAATCCTCTGCCCTAAAAGAACCCATAGTTTCTCCTCCCGAATTCTTGAACATTCTATCTTCGATGTTTAAGTGGTCAATTCCCCACTTAGCCATGTCTTTATAAGGAAGAATCTTTGGTCTTGCAGCTATCATGTGCATGTATGAACATGCAATGTCAAAAAGAGTTGTGTCAGAGGTAGAAGCAGTGCATGTCGAAGAAACTTTGTTTATCACCCTTGGTCCTTCATTTTCAAATATTTTATACATTTCCTCGCATGTCGAACTGCCACAATCTTTGTTCATACGGTATCTGAGAATAATGGAGACATATCTGTGTTTTCTGTGGACGACGTCTGAGAAATTTCTTTACCTTTTTTTCTCATTTTTCTCTTCTTCAATCTGTTAACTGGTTTCCTGAAAGCAAAGCGAATTTTACAAGTATGGAGTATCAAAGAAATAAATCAATCATTTTCTTCAAACACACGCGAGAAGATATCAATCTATTAAAATATAACATCAATCATCCTTCATAATTTTTGATTTAATATTTCACATATCTCCACACGTAAGATCTATCAATCGCTTTAAAGGATTTAAGATCTTAAATTTCATTTTGTAAAGACATAATTTGTTTTACAGACTTCATTCATTAAATGACGTTAATGCGCATATCGCAGATTATATGTTATAATATTTCGTGATACTTTACCCTTAAAGGCTGCGAAATGCGATCTACGCAAATCGCAAATCGCAACTTTTATGGGATAACGATCAAGCGTATATTATAAGTTGAGAAAAATGTGAATTACGAAAAAACTGAAGTGACCGCGACAGCCGAAGGTTTTATATTTATTAGTTTATTTGCTTGTCGGGTCCGCGGGTATCGCAACTTATATCATTTTCTCTTAAAGATTTTATTGATTAAGTACAGTGTGGTGCGAAAAAAGTAAATATAACGATGATTGAGGCTTTTTTGCAAAGTTTTTAAAATCATATCTTCAAAGACCGCATATTGCAATTCGCACATTTTACATTTTATGGGTATTTTTGAAATAAGATATGTGATATGCGATGCGCTTTAAAAGAGCAAGGCAAAAAAAGAAAAAAAAGAAAAATAATAAAAATAAAAATAAAAAATAAATAAATAAATAAATAAAATATTTTCCTAAGTTTTTATTTTTTTAGGAAATTATAAAAAGAATTTCCTATTTATTTCTAAAGGGTCCCTAATTATAAAAATAATGGGCGGTTGTTGTATAACACAACACTTGTTCAAGAGTTAAGGCAGAATTAATGTTTAAATATTTTTCAGGAAAAATTTCCACTACCTTACTCCCCCATTCAGTCATTGAATATGCAGTAAATGCAAATAAGAGGGCTAAATGTAATTCATAAGTTGTACTATGTTCATAAAAATCGTGCAGATCAACAATGATGTCTAAATTATGACTAGATTGTTCTTCTAAATACTGCGGAAAATCAAGATTAGAAATACAACAATTTATCGGATTTTCCTCAGAATTCTTCTTAAGACTCATGGATTGGGCTCTTCTTAATATTGGTTGGGTACACTCAGAATCATGCTCTTCTTCTTCAACCCAATGTGTATTCTCCGATCTCAAGAGGGGTTTAGCAGGGGAATACAAATTGATTTGCTTTGTTTCAACCCCGTGAGTAATGGTCATGTTTCTAGATCTACACTCTATGTAGGCATCAGTCGTGGCTAACCATGGCCTCCCCAAGATCAATGGATACCCTCCCAATTTGGTTTTAGGTTGAAGAACATAAAATTATGCAGGGTACTCCCAAGAATCTAATGAGATGACAATGTCTTCTAATACCCCCTGTAGCTTAACCTTAGACCCATCTGCTAATTCTAACATGGTAGGAGTGGCTAATAATTCAAAGGATCCTATATGAGTTAAAGTCTCGATATTCATCACATTAAAGGCTGCACCCATTGATAAGGTGGTAACCACGGGGATTCCTGGGTCAACATATTTTTCAGTAACAAATCCAGTGGACATTAAACTTGAAAGCTTTCCACCTGCTTGAATTTTGGAGGGTTCTTTCTTTTGTCTTCCTGGTTTCTTGGTACATAGTTTCTTCATTGTTTTGGCA
This sequence comes from Pinus albicaulis, assembly GCA_034641835.2. Classification (NCBI taxonomy): domain Eukaryota; kingdom Viridiplantae; phylum Streptophyta; class Pinopsida; order Pinales; family Pinaceae; genus Pinus; species Pinus albicaulis. The sequence goes on along the minus strand of CM076578.1, from coordinate 641,923,772 downwards.
TATATTGGGATATCCTTGATTGCTTGCAGCAATGGGATCTTAATTCAGATATTTCTTAGTTCAGACACAAGATCGAACTCGGGTTGTTTTTTTTTTAATTTCCATTTCCAACCTCTCTAGAAAAGGAGGTTGGACCGTATGGGATGAGGAATATTCTTGTGGCCTAGATGATTTTGTTGGTTCAAGTGTGGTTTCATCTTCAGGTATTTCCAGGCTATCTTCCTCTACAATGTCTTCAATTCTTTCGGACTGAGTCGCCACTTTTCCCGATCTAAGTTTAATTTCATGCAACATCACAGGGAATTCTTGCAGCAGCATAGAGAATTCATGCAGCGCAGGAATAGATATTTCTTGCAGCGGCACAGGGAATTCCTGCAGCACGAGAACAAAAATTTCCTGCAGCGGCTGCGGTGCAATACAGTAGACAAGAAAAGTGGGATAAGTGACCAATCCAATATTGTGAGAGGATTGGATGGTTTTATTGTTGGGGTTAGACACTCGCTGAGTAGGTAGCTGTCTGGGACAAGGTTGATTTGGTGGGGCATTCAATTGAAGTTGTTGTTGTGGTTGTATCATTTGCTGTGTTGTGGGTTGCGGAGGATAAAATTTTTGAGTAAGGAAACTTTGTGCAACAGGGTAAAAATAGTTCCCTTGCCAAGGTTGTTGAGGGGGCCAAGGCTACTAGGGCATTGGAATGTTCCACATATAATTTTGAGCATAAGGAAATTGAAAATGCGGTCGTGAAATGCCTGCAGGACATGGTTGCCATGGTTTTTGAGGTGCCATTGCATAAAGTGCATTGATTTCTTCTTGATCTGCTATATATGCTGCTTTGATTTTAGGTAGAGAAGGACATTGATCAGTGGAATTCTCAACTTCACAAATTCGACATACCTCTATACTATCAGCAGGGAATTCCCTTAGAGCATGTTTCTTCCTGCATTTGAAGCAGAACACAGCCAAGGCTTTCTCCAGTTCATCGTGTTTCTCCTGTTTCTTCTTAGCCTACAAAACATTCAATTGTGAAGAGAAAGTGCTAACAATATCAGTTTTAAAATTTTCAAATAAATTACCCATTTCAACTTGGGTTACTCCAACTTCGGCAACTGATTTAACAAGCCTGGAAGAAGTGTCTCTTGATCCTCCTCCAACCTTGGAATTTCCTCTGGACTATCTTCTACAAATCTCACACACATCATCATATCTCAAATTCAATACATCAGCTGCTCCCATTAAATTTAAGACCTCCAGACACTCTGATTTGATTTCCCTAAGAAAAATGGTTCTCTTGGTCTCTTGATCCAATTGATTCATCTTAGATCTTTGTAAGTTATATTGGAATCTTTCCACCAAATCCTCAAGGCTCTCCCCTTCCTTCTGAGTCATGCCAAATATTTATTCCTTGAGATCCCTAGCCTTAGAATATTCTTGGTAATTTTTTAGGAACACCTCCTTCATTTCATCCTAAGTTGTAAAGAAGTTTGATGCCAACCCCATAAACTACCTAAGAATTGCATCCTTCAATGTAGCAGGAAATAACTTCAACTTCTAAGCATTAGAATAGTAGTCATAGCTTCTGCATAGTACATCGAATTCAAATAGGAAGGCATCAGGGTCTTCACTAGAGGCACCACGAAATTTAGGCAAGGATGAGGGAGGAATGTTTTTCATCTGAGTAGCTCCAACAGTCTCCTTAATAGGAAATTCAAATGTGACTATTTTCTAGATGAGCCATATCAATCCAAGAAAACGTGGGACCTTGGAAGGCTACAGATTCTTCAGAATCAATGGTCTGGAGTTCTGGTTCTATGATATGGTTCACAAGGAATTCCTCTTCAGGCTGACCACTGAGTATAGATGTTGTATTTCTTGTAAGGGGAGACTCAAGATGGGAAACAATAGAAGATTTTCCAACAGAGGATTCTTTTGTGGAATTATTAACCTGCTCAGGACTACAGACCTCCTGTTCAGATTCTTCTTTCTTTGTTACCTTCTTTCTTGCAGACTTCCTTGTTCTAGCCAGTGTATGAGTAAATGAAGTGGTGCTCACACCACCACAAAAAAAAAAAAAAAATGAAAATACTGGACCCAATTCATCTATTATACAAACAAACAAAAAAAATCTACTTACCAAACAATCAGGACATGACTTTGGCGAATTTCATACCTTTGTGGGTGTGTGGGCTTTGCCCTTCATCTTATCACTTTGTCTCCCATGGTCCTGCAAAAATAAAATTGACAAAATCAAACTAAAACACTTTCAGTAACAGCCCTTAGCACCTCCCTGGAAACGGCGCCAATACGTTGAGTCAAATTATACACTTGTAATTTTCCAATCATAAATTGTCAACCCAAGGTAGGTAATCTTGTGAATGCAACATATATGTAGGTTTATTATTGCAAGTGTTCATAAATTTACAATTCATACACACAAAAACTAATGCCTCTTTCCTGCATCAATACTTAGTAGCAAAGGCTATGGAGTTGAATATAACATCCCTATACAGCTCTTGGTATTGCTAATATTGACCATGAAAAGAAAAAAGATCAAATTACAACAATCAGGAAACCAACTTAGACAATCGTAAATCCAAGCTTTGATCAAATGAAATTAACACATTAACATAAGAAACTTAATCATTTAATCAATAAACAATATGTTGTTGAAACTTTAGAAAGAATGCATTAGCTTTGTAAAAGAATTATTGTTGCATAAAAAGAATTAAACACACACACACTGCATTGCAGGAGTTGTGAGCGAAGGGGGCCCGCCCTCACTCACAACCCCTTTAAAACTCGAAGAGGTTACTCAAAAAAGTAGACAAAACATAAGATATTGTATTAATATGAAAATATACAGCCAAGTACAATCTGATATATTGCTTATCAGTGGAAATCTGAACCCAACAACCCTTTACAATATGAAATGCATCTGCTTTTATACAATCTAAAGCCCATATTTGGCTTGAATAAGGAAAATGACTAATCTAAGCTATCAGCCAACAATACTGGTCCATATTATCAAATTTAGCTTATGTTGAGTCTAATCCATGATGAAAAGCATGGATTAGATGATTTATGTTACATAGTTGAAGTTGCCTCCTTATGTGGACACGAGAAGAGATCTAGAGGTTTGGGTTGTTCTAAAAGGAGGTTCAAAGCAACCAATAGGATAGCCTTCATGTGCAACTAATTCCCCACAAAACCCATGTCCTTTTCGATTTGGCAATAAGTAGAAAATAGTCAACCGTTCATGTCACTGCAGGAAATCAGCGGCTGCAGGAAATCGGGGCCTTTGCAGGAAATATGGAACTGCTGCAGGAAATCTAGATCTGCTGCAGGAAATCTAGAGCTGCTGAATGAAATTTGGTTGCACGAGTTGTCTTCAATATTTGTCATAGTTGCTTCGAATCAAAGCAAATCTGAACATAAGTTCTAGATCTGTTGGAGTGGTAATTCAGTGAAGATACAGCTAGTTCAAAGAATACTTCAAGTCTAAGGAAAAATGACACTTATTATGTTAATTTGACATACCTTACGCTTATAGTACCCTTTTAGCCAAAACTAAACAATATATCCTAACTAATCATAATTAAGGGCGGAAGGAGTTCAAAAATAGGGGAGGTAAGGCTTGGGAAGGGTGTGAAAAATAAGAAAAATTGAGACTTAACATTTCTTTCCTTGTTCAAGTTATTATTAATGGAAAGTACATCCATCGGTCAGTCATGGATGAGGGTGCATCCACTTGCATCATGTTTTTGTCTTCTTGGAAAGCCATCGGCTCTCTGGCTCTTAGCCAGTCTCCAAACACTTTGGAGGCTTTTAATGGAAGGGATTCTCGTCCTTTTGGTATTCTCCCCAACTTTCCTATCACTTTGGAAGGAAAAACACTCAATATTGAAGTAGAAGTCACTGACGCTAAACTCAACTATAATATTCTACTCGGTTTTATTTGGACTCATGCTATGATTTGTGTGTCATCCACTCTGCTTCGTGTTCTTCATTTCCTGCATGAAGGGAAGATTATCATTGTCGGCCAATTGTCCTTTTTTGCTTCTTCTTCCTCAAAAGGAAATGTGTTGTATGTGGAGCATACCACCACACCCTATGAGAGTGTGGGGGCAAGACTTTTTAAAGATTCTACCTTGATGGGTATTTTTTCTCCTCCGCCACCGAATACTGCTCAGGTCAATATGATCTCTACTTCCTTCGATCCTTAGATCATCCCTTCTCCTGATAAGCTTGATTCTTTCGGTGATGTCATGCCGTTAAGCCCTGTTAAAGTCAATTATAGTGAAATTATATTGGCTTCAGCTTCCAATTCTGATCATACTACTTCTAGTATCCATTTCAACTCATACTCTCAATCTCCTTGGCTTGGTTCTTTGGATTCTCCTGATCCCTTAAATGAGACGTTCCCTTCTGAATATTGTATCATGGAAACTATGTCTCTTGAGGAAACACCCTGGGACAACATTCATCATCGTTCCTCATTTCTCCCAAGCCCTGGAGCAATTCCTACGTGTCTCAAAAAAATTTCTACCCATGCTTCCACGTGTCCACTTCAGATGCATGTCTTCATGCATGAAGTCTTTTTTGAAGGGAATTTTTTGAAGGGAACATGGGATCTATCACCACTATGATGCCTATTGACATTTTTTTTAAACTAGGAATTGACGAGAACATCCACATCATGGTAATTTTTTCTCTAAAAGAGGTCAAGCTCTACACCAGTATTTTTCAAGAGTTTTGTGATGTTTTTGCATGGTCCTATGAAGAAATGCCCTTCATTGATCCTAGTATAGTGGAGCATGAGATACTGACTTATCTGGATGCGAAGCCTATTCGTTAGTGCCTTCATCCCATGCATCCTAGAAAGGAATCCACCATTAAGGGAGAGGTTAAAAAACTTCTCAAGGCTGGATTCATATATCTAATTCCTTTGACAAATTGGGTGTCCAATATCATCCCTACCAATAAAAAGTATGATACTATTCGCGTCTGTGTTGACTATCGCAACATTAATCATGCATGCCTGAAAGACGACTATCCCACTCCTTTCATTGACCAAATCATTGATGAATGTGTATGGAGTGAGATATTTTCTTTTATGGATAGTTTTTCTAGGTATAACCAGATTAGCATCCTACCATCCGATCAACATAAGATTGCCTTCATCTTTCCATTGGGGACTTTTGCTTACAAGAAGCTCCCTTTCGGTCTGAAAAATGTTGGTGCTACTTTTTAGCATGCGATGTCGTATGCTTTCCATGATATCAAACACATCATTCAGACTTATATGGATGACTTTCCCGCTCATTCAGATAAGCATCAGGACCATCCTACTCACCTTCGAGAAATCTACCTACGCTGTTGACACTACAATATTCGCTTGAATCCGCATAAATGTGTCTTTTGCATTGAATCCGACATACTTCTCGGGTTTTTCGTCTCCAAGGACAGCATCCATCTCAATCCTCTGAAAGTCAAGGCTATCGTTAACTTACCCCCTCCCTCCTCTTTATCTCATTTGTAGAGCTTACAAGGGAAAGCTAATTTCCTTCGTCGTTTTGTTCCTGATTATGCTGAGCTCGCTAAGGGATTTACACGATTTCTTAAAAAAGGGATCTCGTTTCTGTGGGATGAAGTTTCTCAAAACTCCTTTGATGCTTTGAAGAACGTTCTTATCAACACTCCTTTACTGCATCCCTTGAATTACCATCATAACTATTTTCTTTACTTAGCAGCTTCTTCCGATATTATTGGGATGATGTTGGTACGACGATGGTACTGAACATGCCATTTATTACCTCAGTTGTAATCTCATGGATACAAAAAATCAAAATTCTCATGTCGAGAAATTGGATTTGGCTGTGGTTCATGTTATTCAGCACTTTCAGCATTACATCCTCCTTCGCACGACTACCGTGATCTCCAATTGCAATCCCATGACCTATATTTTGACTCGTCAGTTACTTGGGGGGGGGGGAATATTCTAAATGGATTTTCATTCTTCAGGAGTTTGATTTGGAATTTACTACATTGGGGTGAAAATGTGAAGTTGGGTTACACTTTTTGCCCTTTTTTGAGAAAAAAATTTCATTTTTTTCGGTTCTTCAACTTTCTGCAAACTATAACAATTTTTCTATGTAGAATTTCATTTTGCGATAAAAATAAAAGTTGTGAGAAATTTTGTTAGCTTTCTATTACTTATTTTTTGAAATTTTTTTATGCAGATTTGATATGTCAACTTAGCATTTTTTTGAGTGTGTGTTTCTTAACAATCAAAGGATTCATAAGAAGTCATGTTATGTCGCAATGTTGTATTCATTGAAAATTTGTGTTTTTGAAAAAAAAAATGTGTTACAACAATCTAGACAGAGTCTACTTTGTTTTCATCATATTTACAAAGCCAATGGATGCATATCATAATTACTAGAATTTTTTGAAGTGGTCCAATACGAAAAACTGTGTATTTTGGATATGTTTCGCGTGGCAAGAAATTTCTTAACATATAAGTTATAAACTAAAAATCTAAAAGCTACCCATTAGAGTCGACGGACCAATGTAATGCCCCATAATTTTTTCAATTTTTTTTATAATGTATTTTGGGAGATACAAAATTTTGATTTCACTGAATCACAACGACCCTCAGAAATTGTTTGCACCTATTTTATTAGAAAAATAATTAAAATTAATAAACGTTTATGAAATTCCATAAAAGTTATATTTCCTGAAAGTAGATTCAATTCTGAAAATGCTTGTCTTGGTTCCGACAATTAATTAACAACTTTTCATGGAGTTTAATCAGTCCAAAATTGCAGAACCGTTTTCAGAGCTTGTTTTTGCGTAATTGGTGACGCGTTAGTTCGGCCGAACTTGTAGTCCAAGTTCGGCCGAACTATGTTTTCCGTTTATGAGTCGCTAAATCTAAGGTCTTAATAGTTCGGCCGAACTTCTTCTGAACAGTTCGGCCGAACTATTGTGTAACTCTCCGTCGGCCGGAAAATTTTATGGAGCCCCCTACAAAAAACACATTTCGCGTCAATATAAATTGCCGCGAAATGATTCACAAATTTCGCACATTTCGCACTTCATCTCATTTTACAAAGACTTGGTTTGGGTTCAAAAACTTTTCTTCAAAGTTTGCGTTTAAAGAACTTTTTTGGAAGACATTTTTTGGAGGCGGCGTGATTTTTCTTGGAAGTATGTACGTGTTTTGTGTTGAAATAAATCTTTTGAGCTTCTTTGTTCAAAAACTTTTCTTCAAAGTTTGGGTTTAAAGAATTGGGTTTAAGCGCATTTCTTGGAAGCAAATTGATTTTACAATTTTGGATTTAAAGAATTTTTTTGGAAGACATTTCTTGGAGGTGGCGTGATTTTTCTTGGAGGTATGTACGTGTTTTGTGTTTTTTAAATTGTGTGTTTTGGATTGGATTACGTATTTTTTACAAAAAATTTACACTGAATTTTTTTTTTAATTTTTTTAAATTAAATCTTTTGTGATATTTTTTGTAATTGAGTTATTGTCTAATTTTTTGAAGGAAATTTTTTGAACTTCATACCCTATTATCATAGGAAATCGAATAACTTGTGTGAGAAAATATGATCGAAAAAGAGACCCTGAGGCACGTAGAGAAGAGACGAGACAATATCGCAAAAGAAAGTTAGAAGCCCTCTCAAATATTGAAGAGGAAAATCAACTTCAAGCAGAAATTGAAGCAGGCATGTAAATGTAAATATTATGATCTATTGATATATATTTAAAATTTTCCTAATGTAAAATGTGAAGCTTAATTTTTATTTGATGAACTAGTTTGAAAAATATTTTGTTTGATGTAAACAGACAGAGATATTCCTCAAAATATTGAAGAAGAAAATCAACCTCAAACAGAAATTGAAGCAGGTATGTAAATGTAAATATTATGATCTATTAATATATTTTTAAAGTTTTCCCAATGTAAAATGTGAAGCTTAATTTTTATTTGATGGACTAGTTTGAAAAATATTTTGTTTAATGTAAACAGACAAAGATACTCCTCAAAATATTGAAGAAGAAAATCAACCTCAAGCAGAAATTGAATCGAGTATGTAAATGTAAATATTATGATCTATCGATATATTTAAAATTTTCCTAATATTTATTGACATATTTATTAATTTAGTGATTTATTGAATATGTACTATTTTTTCGAATATGTACAGATGAAATCACTATCGATAATGAGATGTTAGAAAATGTTGACACTCACACATATGGAGATAAAAAACCTGACCATGTTATACGATATCTTGTCGATAGAATTTTTGAAAAGTATTTAAAAAATGAGCAAGTGACAGTTCAAGCTCAAATATTGAAAGGTCTCCTATCATCAAGGAAATTAAAAGAAGCGACGACACTATTGGGTATTCGAAAATCAACCAAAGATAAAAAAAAATGAAAGAAGAAGTGATAAAAAATATGAGTAGTTCTATAGAGTCAATTAAGAGATCTAGAGATAAAGATGTTTCAAATATACGTAGAGGAATACAGATGGCAATGGTTTCACCAAGTACTCAAGAGAATCGTTTGATAACATCTATGGCACGAGCACTGAGAACCTCGCGAAAAACTCTGCACAAACATCAAAAATTTTGGTTGCAAATAGATGTAAATGATGAACTCGCTTGTTGGAGAGCTATTTGTAGGCAACCATACAAAGATAGACTTGGAGAAGATGTTAAAAAAATAATATATGAATATTGGAAGAACAATTCGCGTGTTTCACCGACTGCAAGATATGTGATGCGAAGAAGAATAGCACGAAATCAATACGAAGAACATGAAAAACATCTCTTGGAAACCACTCAAATAGATTTATTCAACAAGTTCAAAGAAGAAAATCGTCAAATTCATGTTTCACTTAGTGCTTTTGTTCAACAAAAACCATGGTATGTAAAACCTATCACCGTACACGACACTTGTTGTTGCCGTTATCATGTGGAATTTGAGTTATATTATGACACATTCCTTGCTTTCGGTAGAACATTATGGAAAGATTCACCTCCTCCTTCCACTATCCGCGAATTCATATCTCAAATTCTATGTGAAAGAGAAAGCGATGAACTATTTTACAAAAAGAAATGTGTTGGTGGTAAAAAATGCGATGATTGTGGAAATTTGACTAAATTTCAAAACAAATATCGTATTGATATAAATGATCAATCATTGTCCAACACGAAAGTGAAATGGAAGAGATATGAATATATCGGTACATCGATTCAAGGTGCAGATAGTGTTAAAAGAATTGAATTACAAGAAGACGAAATTTTTCTGATAGACTTTTTGAGAAAGTTTGAGGCAGAAATTTACAAATACACCAAGCATTCCCATAGAGCTCGATGGCAAGACTTGCAATTCAAAAAATCTCGTGAATTTTTTCCACCGGGGACCATTTTGTCAGTGATTGATTTTGCAGAAAACTACACATTTGTTCCACAAAAAGAAATTCAGAGTGAATACTATCATTCTGACCAAGTCTCCATGCTCGTCCATATTCTATATAGACATGCTGAACAAAATGTCAATCATATAGAAAGCACGAGTGAAAATCGACATATCATTAAAGAATATCATTTTTATATCAGTGACGATCGTACACATGATACATGTTTTGTACAACATTGTTTTGGAAGAATTTATGATTCATTGAAAAATCATGGAATAACATTCAATGAACATTGGATATGGTCAGACGGATGCGCAGGTCAATTCAAATCTACACGATCATTTTTTTGGTTGTGTTGTCTTCATAAGAAAACATGCATTAAACATTGTTGGAATTTCTTTGAGACTAGCCATGGAAAAGGAGAACATGACGGTGCAGGAGCATGCATAAAACGAGTACTTCGAAGATATCAAATGAACCACTCTGCACGCCGACTTGTGAACGTTGAAGAAGTTGTTCAATGGTGCAAAACTGCTCTAAGCCATGAGATTAACCCATCAAGAGAAGTGCGAAGGTACATTCAATTTAATTTATATTGGAAATCTAATTTTAAACATTGTACATTTATCATGCAATGATTATTTTTAATTGTATTTTGATATCATATTTACAAATTCTTTTTCTAATTTTCCATATAAAGGTTTTTCTGGCATATTGGAAACGGAGACGTAGATAGATCAATGGGAAATAACGTTGAAACAATAAAAGGGACTCGAAAATTGCATTCAATTCAAACAAAGTCGTCCACAAATGTGTTTGCATTGGATAAAAGAAAATATTCTTGTTTTTGTGATGTTTGCATAGACAACACAAAATCCAATGACGTTTGTGAAAACAAAATGTATGTGAATGATTGGAAACATACAGAGCTAAATACAAAGGGAAAAATGTCTGTTGCAATGTTTGAAGAAATGCAATCAAAGGAAACTACAATATCATCCGATGGTGATCGAGTTTCTGATCTTGTTAGAGAAGGTAACATTTGAATTACTTTCTAATGATTTAAAGATCGAGAAATAAATTTAAATATGCATAATTAAATGTTAAATTTATTTTATTGTGCAGGAGATGTTTTTGTTGTAATTGCACCTATTGACAACGATGAAAATGTAAAGTATTATTTGATGCGTTGCACTGAACGAAAAATAAAATTATTACAAGACTATAATGATCACGGATTTCAGTATGACAGAGGGTCTATTATACTGAAAGGTTATTTTTTCAAACAAACTCGTCAAAGTGGAGACTTTGTTTACTTTGAAGACTATGAACCTGATTCCATAAGTTGTCAATATAGTCACTTGGTGTGTGCGGCACGCATCAAGTTGATAGAAGTTCAATCAAAGAAAAAATCGAAAATTAAGAAATGGAAAATGTCAAAATCCGATCATGAACGGATTATTGAGGATGGAATTCCATTAGAATTTTTTTGAGTGAAGTGTCCAACAATTTATTATCTTTTAGACCTTTCAGTACTCAACTAAAAATTGAACTGCTTATGTTATTTGTGGTTTGCAGATGTTACAAATTGTTTGGGTACAAGCACGTGCTCTAGTATCAACTGAAAGTAGTTTTTCTATACATGTGCATTGATTAAAAATTTTATATGTATTGGATATATATATATATATATATATATATATATATATATATTCTAGAATGAAATTAATTGTTCTTGTATATTAATTGTTCTTGTATATCAGTAACCGACCATATGGTACAAATTATTTCACTTTATTTTGTAAGGTCAGATTCGGTCCCCATATGGCCTAACCTCCAAGGGACGAGATAACAAGTGGTTGTCCCCACTTGCCCGAATCTCAGCTTTTAAACTTACATGAGTACAATTTTACTGTTTATGTCAGGAATCTTACATGATGTCCTAGCCAAAGATAGATTCTCTTTGTTTCAAGTTTCCGGTAAAAGTTGTCACCGAATGACCTGCTCGAACTCTTGTAGTAAACACCATACCTTATCTCTCTTGCTCTCCAATATTATTAGGTTTAATTATTATAACACAAAAATCGTTCTACATTGTCAATATTTTTTTGCGCTTACACTGAAATCAATGAACACTATTAATCCAATGACGTTACAAGTAATGTACCATCATACATGCAATTATATCAAATTAGAAATCAACATATACAATGAAATCAATGGGGATTGTCTTGTTACAAGTAACATAATTTCAATTTATCAAATGTGCAAATGTAGGTTGAAACCATCCAAAACTTTAAGTTTTAAAACCCTTTTGATTATATATTGTGCAACATTATTTAACATTAAACATTTAAAGTTCATTAAATATCACATGCAAAATGTAGATTGAAACCATCCAAAACTCGAGTTTTAAAAACTTCACATGCCATGCCAATTATAATTCAACTATCCAACAAAACCATTTAACAGATTAAATATCACACGCCAAAGTTGTTTCAAGTTTCTAGTAAAAGTTGTCACCGAATGACCTACTAGGATATTATAAATACTAACTTTGTAAGATCATTTGGCATTCGGAAAAATTCGAAAGTCTTATACTGTCAATCAATTTAAAGTATCATTCACCCTAGGGAGTGTAAAATATTCAATGTAGGTTGGTGACGATGCTCACTCCTAGCTTGAAGCAGCGCAATGACCAATTCTTTAATGAATTCCAATGCACTAGACCAAAGTTGGTTCAACCTACTTGGTTTTTAACCCAAGAAATTCCAAGGATGAACTATCTGGACAAACTGCTGAAATTGAAAAGCTTGACATGGAGATACGACAAGGTGAACAAAGACTTCAAGAACTCTTTATGGAAAGGGCTCACTTGAAGGAAAGAAGCACCACGTTGCAGGCTAAAGTCAAGAACATGGAAGATAAGATCAAGAGGGACTTTCTTGATCCGAAACCTATTAGTTTGAAGAAAGAAAATGCATGTGTTGGCACACTTGGAAAAGAAGACAACCACACTATGAGGATTGGTGCACTTCATTTGGAAGGAGTCAATATATGTCGTATTGGAGCAATTAGACAGAATTCGAAAAGGAAAGAGCTTGAACCAATTCAAGTAGACCCAGGATCGGATTGTTCTATGGAGCTTCATGAGAAGAGATATGTGAAAAGGACTGTTAAGCCAAGGGCTAGTTCGAAAGACATATTGGAAGAGGAAATGTTGAAGAAGATTGCGGAAGTAAGGTGCAAGACAAGGAGGAGGAATGATGATGAAAGTTCCTTGGACTTGAGATTCGTGTCTACAACCGTACATGGGAAAAATTTCTCTGCTTTGATAGACACGGGGGCTACCCATGGCTTCCTAAGTCGAAAGGCAGCTTCATCTCTTAGAAAGAGGAAGGCTAGCATCGAGAAAGAGTTGAGTGCTTTCAAGACAATCAATTCGAGGATGAAAGCAATGACTGGTGTCATGAAAGGCACACATGTGAGAGTAGGGTCATGGTTTGGAAAGATAGACTTAAGAGTCATTGACATGGATGATCATTCTATGGTGTTGGGACGAGACTTCATGGTTGCAGCACAAGCCATACCAATGATGGACCGAGACATTCTCTTAATTCTTGTGATCAATTTTAAACTATTTTCTGAACAAAAACATTTAACATTAAATATCACATGTAAAATGTAATTTAGATGACATCATTACTTCACATTCACATGCCAAAAGTACTAAAACCATCCAAATAACACTTAAATCAATGAAAATTATTAATCCAATGACTTTACAAGTAATGTACCATCATACATGCAATTATATCAAATCAGAAATCAACATATACTGTAATGAAATCAATGGGGATTGTCTTGTTACAAGTAACATTTCAATTTACCACATGTGCAAATGTAGGTTCACATTCTATCATTCATGTAGTTTTAAAAGCTTCAGATGCCATGCCAATTATAATTCAACTATCTAACAAAAACATTTAACATTAAATATCACATGCCATGCCAATTATAATTCAACTATCCAACAAAAATATTTAACATTAAATATCAAATGTCAAATGTAATTCAATGACAACATTACTTCACATTCACATGCCAAAAGTACTAAAACCATCCAAAGAACACTGAAATCAATGAACACTATTAATCCAATGACTTTACAAGTAATGTACCATCATACATGCAATTATATCAAATCAGAAATCAACATATACCGTAATGAAATCAATGGGGATTGTCTTGTTACAAGTAACATTTCAATTTACCACATGTGCAAATGTAGGTTCACATTCTATCATTCATGTAGTTTTAAAAACTTCAAATGCCATGCCAATTATAATTCAACTATCCAACAAAAACATTTAACATTAAATATCACATGCCATGCCAATTATAATTCAACTATCCAACAAAAACATTTAACATTAAATATCACATGTCAAATATAATTCAGATGACAACATTACTTCACATTCACATGCCAAAAGTACTAAAACCATCCAAAGAACACTGAAATCAATGAACACTATTAATCCAATGACTTTACAAGTAATGTACCATCATACATGCAATTATATCAAATCAGAAATCAACATATACTGTAATGAAATCAATGGGGATTGTCTTATTACAAGTAACATTTCAATTTACCACATGTGCAAATGTAGGTTCACATTCTATCATTCATGTAGTTTTAAAAACTTCAGATGCCATGCCAATTATAATTCAACTATCCAACAAAAACATTTAACATTAAATATCACATGTCATGTCAATTATAATTCAATTATCCAACAAAAACATTTGACATTAAATATCACATGTCAAATGTAATTCAGATGACAACATTACTTCACATTCACATGCCAAAAGTACTAAAACCATCCAAAAATTAAATAAAACAAATTATATAATAGTTCATTGTAATAAAATATGTCCAAAAATTGTAAATCTCACTTCAGTATCAAACTGTATCAAGTTTAACAAATTTTAAAACCATCTAAATTTTGAAATCAAATCTACTGTAAATCTTGTCCATCATATGGAGGATCTAGCGTCTGGGTCTCGAGTAGCGCCCTATCCTGTGAATAGGAAACCTACATACACAATGCACATGTACTTGAACATTAAAATTTGAAGTTTTAAAAATGAATGAGAATATATATATCTAGAACTTCATGTAAAAAACAAAATATAACAAAAAAATCATGCAATACCTCATAAGGTTCCCTCTCCATTTGATGAAGAGGTTCTGCCATAGAAACCTCTGCAGTGGTAACCTGTACAATATACATGTACAATTAAATATAAATATATATATATACATAAATAATTTATATAAATTAAAAACTTTCAAATGAAAATGCACGTGTACATATATAAACTTATTTGAACAATAATATTAAAAAAAAAGAACTAAAGACAACTTGTTCAAATGTTGTGGATGTTCCTATCTCCGTCGCTAGAGTCCTCGGATTAAAAAAATCTTCTGCACGAACCTAAATTCAAAAAATTTTAAATAACTCAAAATATAGATCTCTCTCTCTATATATCTCAATTTTTAATGGAACCTTTTGAGGTAACATAAATTTTGAACTTGTGAAAAATTGTCCATACTTGTACATCTCCCAATGAAGTAGAAGGTATATCTCCTAAGGAAGAAGAAGGTACAACCATCCCAAAAACATCATATGGAATCGGAATCTGTTAAAACATTTAAAATCAAATTATATATATACATACATGTACATGTGTGGCAACAATTATTTATTTTAGAGTCACTTAAAAAACACTAACATACATGTGCCAACATATCATGATGGTCAGACCCATCTGCATCGTTTGAGCCAGAGGTCCCGAACGTAATATTAACATTTTCATCACGCATCATGCCTGAGAACTGCAAATGGTGTTTTAACATATAATCATACATTTTTGTTAAATTAATGTACACATACAAATAAATGTATACATGTACATACACATGTATTTATTACAAATTGTACACATGTATATGTAAATATAATTTCAAACCCTAAGGTCACTAACACATACCGTTCCGGTGCCCTCTTCCTCACGAAAAATTAGGTCTTACAGACCATTGCGACAATTTATTGCATATGTTAGGAGATCTTCAACATTCATGTTGTAAATCTCCGCATACGTACGATAAAAAAAATTGGCACGTGCATTTTCACGTGCTCTTTGTCGATTTAAACAAATATCGACTCCACTCAATCCGCTATGAACATTTTCGATCATAACATCTCTTGCTTCACGACTTATTTGAGAAGTCGCATCCATCTCTGATCGCAGGGTTTCGACTCGAAACGGTCGACTCACCAATGGCGGCTCAGGGTGAGGCAACTCCACATCTCGCTTAGCGCCCTTACGTTGACATAATCGACCTCTCCTAGGGCCAAAAAATTCTGAAGGAAGGTCATTGTAGTCGGGTTTCATACCCAAAAAAAATTCTGCATAAAACATTTGTGCAAAATAAACGGGAACCTCATCGTTCCATGGAAGCCTTCCAAAGGCCGCAAGATGTCGACTATACAAATATTTTGCTTTGTCTGGGTGCTTGAAATACTGCACCTTCAACATTTTTCTTTTTGGCCCTTCCTTATAATTAAACATTGACTTAGCATCATCTCTTGAAACTTTTTGTTTTATGTCCTGCCATTTATCGGGACCTATCATTGTTTCTTTTCTCTTTCTCATCAGTTCTACAAACGAATCAGTCGTTGGCCCCAAATTTTTGTACACTTTTACCATTTCACTCAATGAATGTGTAACTATTTCGAGGCTTTGTCTACTCTCAGTAGGTAGAGACAAAGCCTTGAGATCTCTTTGCAATTTTGCATGAAGGCTTTGACACCTTTGTAAGGTGCATTTCGCCATGTTCGTTTCCCATGGTATATCAGTAATCTCAACCGAATAAGTTGTGCTGGGTTGACAGCCTTCTTCTTCAATGTAGCGCGCTGCCCTGCATCTTTTTTGACCACTGGCTCGAACATTTTCAGCCTCTGCATCAATATATATAAAATTTCGTATATTAGAAAAAACACGCGTAAAAAAAGTTGTACAAATTTAATGAAAAAATATTGAAATTGATGGCAACCTTGATGTTGTTGGTTAACATCATCTCCAACATGACCCTGCTGAGAACCAACCCCAGAATGACGCTGCTGAGAACCAGACCCACAATGACCCTGTTGAGAACCAGCAGCGGTTGATTGGCCTTCGGGGGAATAAATATCACCCCCTTCCCGCAACCTGCTACCACTCATACCTCGACCGGTTGAACCTTGGCCATGCTCCATGGATGGAGTAGAAACCCTTCTCCTCTTGCCTCCTAAAAATTAAAATATGAAACTTATTAACAACTAATTTCACTCACAAAGTTAATAAAAAAATCAATTCCATATGTACACACATGTATGGAGATTTAAGATTATATTTAAATACTGTGAACATCCTCCGATCCCTGAACCTCCATATGGGATTCGGCTAATCTTCGTGTTTCATCCTCCATGATATATATCTATTGGTCGACATTCACAAAATAGATTTCAAAAAATCAATTTGTAATTTAGTGTACACAAATTATGTAGAACACAACTTTCAAAACAATAATTGATCATGTGTGAAACATAAAACCAGTGGAGAAACCTAAGGAAAAACTATGTTTCCAAGTCGAACCTTTGTAGAGGTTCCAGTACCTGAGATTAAAATCCAGTTTGGGGCTGTTAAATCCAATATGTTCTATATTTCTTACATTTCTGCCCTCCTATTTTTCTTTCCAATCAAGGTTTATAAAATAACATGAGAAGCAACATGAGACTTGGAACAATTATTTTCATTATCTATATGGAAGGCAAGAAGGATTATATCCCCTTAAGCTTAAGCTTATGTAGTTTGTCAATTTTTATCATATATTTTTTGGTAAGGGTAAATGTTTTTTTATCTATAGTACAAGTCATGAGTTCCCCAATTTTACCTTATGTAAAGCATGATTCTAGGATTACTACAATTTGTACTTAGTTTTTTAAGAATATATCAAATAAAGTTTTTGAGAAGCAAATATGGCTTGTTCCTTAGAATTTGGCACTTAGAATTTCCATAACGCTTATAACCCCATCCTTACAATTTTTATAATTTCCATGATGAGACATTTGAATTTCCTTCCCCATATTTATTGTTAATGATTATAACCTTAAAATGGCTAGTATTGGTTTGTCATCATCATCTCAAAATGACCTGGCAGATGAAAATTTACCATGTCAATCATCATCACTTCACACCATATCATACATGACCCCTTCTACATATTATATGCATGAATTTTTGGCATGTCATCCTCTCTACCTATCCCATGAATGATTGTGACAATAGGTGAATAAAATACAATTTATAAGCAGAGGATAGTTTCTAGTTTGTCCTCCTCCATCCACCCCATAGTTAGTGATTTCTCAATTTTCCACTTCCAACTTTCTATTCTCGAAATTCATTAGCAGCTAATTTTATCGATAGCCACACCACACTACATTAATGAACTCTACGTTGTTTGTTATTGTAAAGTCCAATAAAAAACAATGTTAATTGAGTTTAGTAGTGTATATAACAATTTCTTTGACTTCCAGGTGTGTTGTGACTATTAGTAGAATTAACTACCAAAATGAATTTCAAAAATAAAATGTTGGAAGAGAAAAAATAGGCAATCACTGGATATGGAGTGGGTGGAGGAGGACAAACTTATAGTGATCCCTTCCTTATCAAATTTCCTTTATTCACCTAATGTCACAATCAATCATGGTCTAGGTAGAGGGGATGACCTACCATAAATTCAATCATATAATGTGTAGAAGGGTCATATGTAGATGGTGTGAAACAATGATTACAAACATGGTAATTTTCATCTACTAGGTCATTTTGAGATGATGATTACAAACTAGTGCTAGCCCATTAAAGGTTATAATCATTGGTGCCTAATGTGGGGTGGACAATTTAAATCAAGTTCGTATCAAAGTACAATTTAGCTCATTTTAGTCAAGGTTAGTTAGAAGAATTAGCTATTGGTTTATGCCTTCAATTTCCTCTGAAAATGAATGTGTACGTGCTTTTGAGAGACATTAGAGGAATAAGGTCCAAATTTTTGATGAAAATGTGCTATGAAAGTAAAGGGTTTTAAAGGCAAGCATGTACAAGGCATAGTTGAGCCAAATGTTCTTCAAGAAGGGCCTAATTATTTGGGTCTTGGTTATGGAAAACATGGAAAATGCTCCAAAGCAAAGGAGGCACATGAAGCTGTTTCAAGAAGGAATTTTATTTCGTGTTCATTACCTCAAGCTTGTGAAGTTTGTGTTCATGATGAATGGAACATGTACATATTTTACCTTAAATTTGTTGTGTTTTACGGATATTAAAATGAAGAACTTCTATTTAGATCCATTCCAGAGATTGACTGCAGGGGCATTTACTAGATATGTCACCTTTCATAAAAGATGAGATCCAGAGGCTACCTGGCCCTTTACAGACTCTGCCTATAGAACTTGTAGAAGTAAACACTAGAGGCATTAACAATATCAAAGAACGTTTTCATGCTCGGACATGGGAATGTGTCTCTTTCCCTACACAAAAAAATAGTTCAAGGTAGTTAATCTTCATAGACATGTCATCAAGCAAGTCAATGTGATCATCCCTCCTTCCCTCCCTTGTAAAATAATTATGTTTTGCGGGTCAAAAAGCCAAAATATGGAGACAATTATCACCAAATCCAACGTACGATTATGCATGATGGAGAATCTCTAGCGCTTTCCCTTGTTAATATATTTAATAATCTCAATATTTATTTAAAAGTATCAATAGTATTTCGACGACATCATATTGTTCAAATCTCATGGTCGAAATACTATTGATACTTTTAAATAAATATTGAGATTATTAAATATATTAACAAGGGAAAGCGCTAGAGATTCTCCATCATGCATAATCATACGTTGATGCTTATAGAGTGAAAAAACTGAAAGAATCAACTTGTAGGGTCATTTTAATGGGGGGTGGAGAATTCAGGTCTAAAACCTTTTGGAGTCATTTTGAGGTATTAAATGACATTTCTGGGAGTCAAACGATTATATAATTTAAGTTGAAGGCCCATGAGATAAATATGACTTCTATGTGACATTTGTAAATTAAATCATCTATTTGTTGTGTTATATGAACATAATTGGTACGCATATCTAAAGAGTCCAAATGCTCATTCAAGACCATATGTAATCCTCATCTAACTTAGCCGGGGATTTGCAATACTATATTTGAGTTGGCTAGCTCCATTTCAAGATATTATGGTTATCCAAGAGGGGATATAAAAAATGAAAAGAAGAATGGAAAAGAGGATTTCATAATCGATGAGGGTCAAGATGATTCACATGATGAAGTGCAACTAAAAGAAGCGCCATTGAAATGGTTTGCTAATAGATGGTTAGATTTCTTATCCAATTAAGGCCTAGCATGTATTTTGATGTTTCATGAATTTCTTTGCAAATTCAAAGTATGTTGCATGTTGCATGAAGCAAGATGTTGAAAGTAGAGTTATGTTAGACACACTTAAATGCAACAAATATGGAAATTTGTACATGAGCTCTATTATTTGACTTAAGAGTCGGTTGTTTGAAGAGGCATGTTTTGTCAACTTGTGTTTGGTTGATGGTTTTGTACACCAATATGTAAGAGTACATGGACATATTCACATGATGTGAATTTTTTTTTCTTTGAAGGAGAAAAATGATATGTCAGCGAGCTATGTTTCTTGCATGATGTGTTTTCAGTTTGATGGTTTTGTTTGTGACAATACGTCACAAGATTTTGCGAAGGTCCACTCTTGAGCGAGAGCCTCATGATTACAACCTATTCATGAGAATCAAATGGGAGTGCATCCTTATTTTGAAAACAAGTAGGATTCTAAGCTACCTATGACTCAAACCATCATTTTTAAATTTCAAATATAATGGTGTTGTTTCAATGCCTGAATCCACAACCCTAACACATGAAATCACTAATCTAATTACACATGAAATAAATAGTTATTTTCTCCAACATTAAAAATATAACTAAAAACTAAATTCAACATAGTTGAAAGAAAAAGAAACGCCATTGAAATGGTTTGCTGACAAATGGTTAAAGATTTCTTATCCAATTAAGGCCTAGCATGTATTTTGATGTTTCATGAATTTGTTTGCAAATTCAAAGTATGGTGCATGTTGCATGAAGCAAGATGTTGAAAGTAGAGTTATGTTAGACACACTTAAATGCAACAAATATGGAAATTTGTACATGAACTCTATTATTTGACTTAAGAGTCAGTTGTTTGAAGAGGCATGTTTTGTCAACTTGTGTTTGGTTGATGGTTTTGTACACCAATATGTAAGGGTACATGGACATATTCACATGATGTGAATTTTTTTTTTCTTTGAAGGAGAAAAATGATGTGTTTTCAGTTTGATGGTTTTGTTTGTGACAAGACGTCACAAGATTTTGCAAAGGTCCACTCTTGAGCGAGAGCCTCATGATTACAACCTATCCATGAGAATCAAATGGGAGTGCATCCTTATTTTGAAAACAAGTAGGATTCTAAGCTACCTAGGACTCAAACCATCATTTTTAAATTTGAAATATAATGGTGTTGTTTCAATGCCTGAATCCACAACCATAACACATGAAATCACTAATCTAATTACACATGAAATAAATAGTTATTTTCTCCAACATTAAAAATATAACTAAAAACTAAATTCAACATAGTTGAAAGAAAAAGAAGCGCCATTGAAATGGTTTGCTGACAGATGGTTAGATTTCTTATCCAATCAAGGCCTAGCATGTATTTTGATGTTTCATGAATTTCTTTGCAAATTCAAAGTATGGTGCATGTTGCATGAAGCAAAATGTTGAAAGTAGAGTTATGTTAGACACACTTAAATGCAACAAATATGGAAATTTGTACATGAGCTCTATTATTTGACTTAAGATCAGTTGTTTGAAGAGGCATGTTTTGTCGACTTGTGTTTGGTTGATGGTTTTGTACACCAATATGTAAGAGTACATGGAGATATTCACATTATGTGAATTTTTTTTTCTTTGAAGGAGAAAAATGATGTGTTTTCAGTTTGATGGTTTTGTTTGTGACAAGACGTCACAAGATTTTGCGAAGGTCTACTCTTGAGCGAGAGCCTCGTGATTACAACCTATTCGTGAGAATCAAATGGGAGTGCATCCTTATTTTGAAAACAAGTAGGATACTAAGCTACCTAGGACTCAAACCATCATTTTTAAATTTGAAATATAATGGTGTTGTTTCAATGCCTGAATCCACAACCCTAACACATGAAATCACTAATCTAATTACACATGAAATAAATAGTTATTTTCTCCAACATTAAAAATATAACTAAAAACTAAATTCAACATAGTTGAAATAAAAAGAAGCGCCATTGAAATGGTTTGCTGACAGATGGTTAGATTTCTTATCCAATTAAGGCCTAGCATGTATTTTGATGTTTCATGAATTTCTTTGCAAATTCAAAGTATGGTGCATGTTGCATGAAGCAAGATCTTGAAAGTAGAGTTATGTTAGACACACTTAAACGCAACAAATATGGAAATTTGTACAGAGTCAGTTGTTTGAAGAGGCATGTTTTGTCGACTTGTGTTTGGTTGATGGTTTTGTACACCAATATGTAAGAGTACATGGAGATATTCACATGATGTGAATTTTTTTTTCTTTGAAGGAGAAAAATGATGTGTTTTTAGTTTGATGGTTTTGTTTGTGACAAGACGTCACAAGATTTTGCGAAGGTCCACTCTTGAGCGAGAGCCTCATGATTACAACCTATCCGTGAGAATCAAATGGGAGTGCATCCTTATTTTGAAAACAAGTAGGATTCTAAGCTACCTAGGACTCAAACCATCATTTTAAATTTGAAATATAATGGTGTTGTTTCAATGCCTGAATCCACAACCCTAACACATGAAATCACTAATCTAATTACACATGAAATAAATAGTTATTTTCTCCAAAATTAAAAATATAACTAAAAACTAAATTCAACATAGTTGAAAGAAAAAGAAGCGCCATTGAAATGGTTCGCTGACAAATGGTTAGATTTCTTATCCAATTAAGGCCTAGCATGTATTTTGATGTTTCATGAATTTCTTTGCAAATTCAAAGTATGGTGCATGTCGCATGAAGCAAGATGTTGAAAGTAGAGTTATGTTAGACACACTTAAATGCAACAAATATGGAAATTTGTACATGAGCTCTATTATTTTACTTAAGAGTCAGTTGTTTGAAGAGGCATGTTTTGTCGACTTGTGTTTGGTTGATGGTTTTGTACACCAATATGTAAGAGTACATGGAGATATTCACATGATGTGAATTTTTTTTTCTTTGAAGGAGAAACATGATGTGTTTTCAGTTTGATAGTTTTGTTTGTGACAAGACGTCACAAGATTTTGCGAAGGTCCACTCTTGAGCGAGAGCCTCATGATTACAACCTATTCGTGAGAATCAAATGGGAGTGCATCCTTATTTTGAAAACAAGTAGGATTCTAAGCTACCTGGGACTCAAACCATCATTTTTAAATTTGAAATATAATGGTGTTGTTTCAATGCCTGAATCCACAACCCTAACACATGAAATCACTAATCTAATTACACATGAAATAAATAGTTATTTTCTCCAACATTAAAAATATAACTAAAACTAAATTCAACATAGTTGAAAGAAAAAGAAGCGCCATTGAAATGGTTTGCTGACAGATGGTTAGATTTCTTATCCAATTAAGGCCTAGCATGTATTTTGATGTTTCATGAATTTCTTTGCAAATTCAAAGTATGGTGCATGTCGCATGAAGCAAGATGTTGAAAGTAGAGTTATGTTAGACACACTTAAATGCAACAAATATGGAAATTTGTACATGAGCTCTATTATTTGACTTAAGAGTCAGTTGTTTGAAGAGGCATGTTTTGTCGACTTGTGTTTGGTTGATGGTTTTGTACACCAATATGTAGGAGTACATGGAGATATTCACATGATGTGAATTTTTTTTTCTTTGAAGGAGAAAAATGATGTGTTTTCAGTTTGATGGTTTTGTTTGTGACAAGACGTCACAAGATTTTGCGAAGGTCCACTCTTGAGCGAGAGCCTCATGATTACAACCTATCTGTGAGAATCAAATGGGAATGCATCCTTATTTTGAAAACAAGTAGGATTCTAAGCTACCTAGGACTCAAACCATCATTTTTAAATTTGAAATATAATGGTGTTGTTTCAATGCCTGAATCCACAACCCTAACACATGAAATCACTAACCTAATTACACATGAAATAAATAGTTATTTTCTCCAACATTAAAAATATAACTAAAAACTAAATTCAACATGGTTGAAAGAAAAAGAAAATGGAACTTTAAACATTCAATGAAAATTTCTAAATAAGAACATTGAAATTATAAGTTTCTTTCTTACACAGTTTAAGATTTGGGGTGTAAAGTTTTTTTCAAAAATTCTTTTAAACTTTTTGATGCTTCACGTTTCCGCCCAATTATCTATTCCTAATGTATTGCAATAAATGTTAGTTAATTAAACAATCATAAACCATTTCAATCTTCTTTCCTTTTATGTCTTTAAAATATCAAGATAAGGAAAAAAAACTTTAAAATATCATACATCAATCAATCAGAAAACATATCAACTCAACCAGAGACAACATGGAGATATCATTCTATAGTATGTACCATTCAAACATGAGCATCAAGTACATGTCCAACAAAAGAGAATTGACCAAAATCGACCCAAATGTTTCTCCAAAGAAAAGCATTGCATTATGCTAGATTTGTAATAAATTCAAAAAAATTAAATATTACTTGAAATATGAATTTGGATGTGAAATAATCATAGCTAAATGTGAAAACAAAAATTATATATTTGTTTTAACTCCAATGTACTATGGGGTTTAAATCTATGATACTATGGGAAATAGAGATCTATCCAAAAAGTATTTCTTTCAATATCAGTATAAATATACATAAAGTCTTGAATATTCTGCAATTTAATGAAACAATAATTAATAATCCATCTTTGAAACCATCTAAATAATAAGGAAATAACATATATGTGGAAACCAACAAGCACCATCAATTTACCAACCAACCAAATCCCCACTGATGGCAAGGGTTGGGCTGTTACATTTTATCTACATATAACCCAAATGATTTGGTTGTCCTTTGTGCTACTTCTTAGAAAAACTGCAAGATGAAAGTTAAGGAAATTCACGATTGCGAAATTCTAGGTGTCCAAGAGGTGTAAGAAAAAGGAATAAAATAAAATAAAATAAAAATAATTTAGCTCCCAAGGTCTCCAACGAGGAACCAAAGCATATTTCTTTGTCAAGTTTGTCCTTAGAAAAGCTACAACATGAAAGCACGAGAAATTCACAATTACAAGATTCTAGGTGTCCAAGAGCTTAAAGGATAAAAAATAATGTAAAAAACTGAAAACTTGAACTCGTAAGGTGTACAACAGGGAAACAAAGTATATTTCTCAAGGCCATTTTGTACTTAGAAGAGAAGCAAAATGAAAATAGAGAAGATTCACAATTGCAAGATTGTAGGTGTCCAAGAGCTTAAACAAAAAACTCAAGTTCTGAAGGTCTACAGAAGGCATGAGAGGCTTAATATTAAGCAAAAATAACCACCAAATATCTTCCTTGAGAAAACAAAATAAAGGAAATAAAGAGTCACCAAATAACTAAAACATTGTTGTTTTGTGGAACCAAGATATAGTCAACAATATAAGTGCTACACAAAAACAAATGTAAACACAATGGAAAAATGAAACATATCTCGCTATCAAATTCGTGAATTCTTATTTTAAGATGGTAGAACTTAAGTCTCAATTGTAATTGGATTCTTTCTGAAGTGTAATTCCAAGCTCATTAAGCATACTAGGTGACCAAATTTTTAAAGTAACTTGAGATTCACAACAAGAGATACACAACATGCACCACAATACACAATGTGCCCTTGTAGATAAGGATTTAGACAAATATACTTCAACAAGGATGGAATCAACCTTCAAAAAGAATGATATAATGGAAGCAATACATCAATACTAGTGTCCTTTTTCATTCCTTAATAGCTATGATGACCAGAAACTTGAAATGCTAGAGATTTTAGCACTTGAGTATGGAATGGACCAAAAAATTATTGACCGCAATTGTTTGGTGACCTTCAACTTTATGGAAAATGTAGGACTACAGGGAAGTTCTCTTTGCACATGAAAGATGTAATTTCATTCCAATTACCGATAAATAATATGTTTTATTTCTGAAAAAAATAAAAATAAAAAAAAAATAAAAAATAATAATAATAATAATAATAATAATAAATAAAAATAAAAATAAAAATAAAAATAAATAAATAAATAAATAAATATATGTCCAATGAATGACCACAAGGTTGGTCAATAGGATTCAAAAGTATAGACAATGTGATTGCATATTTATATTTCAAATTAAAATCAAAATTTTATAAAGTGCCTAAATCTTCTTCAAAGATTAACATTTCTAAGATTAGTGGAATCACTAAACAACATCATAAAAATATAACAATAGAATAGTGTACATGCTTCTATTCTATGGTTATCCCTCTATCCTTGTAACCTAGATCTATTTAAACATTAGCATTTTTAGGAGGAGATCCCATGTCAGGTCTAACTTTGAATATGAGTTGTACAAGGACTAACTAACTAACGTACATATGTGAGAAAGAGATTAACAAGAAGTATATAAATGAAAAAGTAAGACAAGGGAAAAGCAGAGTAAGACATGAGAAGAGTAAGAAAACGCTAGAGCAGAGTAGAGTAAGACATGAGAAGAGTAAGAAAACACTAGAGCAGAGTAGAGTAATACAAGAGAAGAGTAAGAAAAGGCTAGAGCAGCACATTTTTATAGAAATTCAATCCAGAATTAGATCCATTTTAATTTGGATCTTGAGACAGAAGTAGATCTCAAATATGAAAAATATATATGTAACAGGTTGTAGGTATTCATGTAACAAGGTTTTAATGTACATGAACAAATGTTGGAGTGGAAAAAATAGTTGTTGCATGTGGAAAAAATTGGTGGCAGGTGTAAAGGGAGACAAAAGCGGTGGACTCTGTATTAAAAACAATAAAGAGATTTCCCTGCGTATAAATTAAATCTATGCATTATCTTTTCTTAATGCAAGTTTTAAGAAATATATTGCAATACTTTGTTATTTACAGACTTTGGTTCTGTTATCTGTAGACTTAGCATATCTCAAAATAACTTAGCAACACGTTTCTCAAGTCGAAAATCCAACAAACGCAGACAAGACAAACATACCCGGACAGGACGAACACCAGCGCGGCAGGAAGAGCGCGGACGGGACGGACAGGACGAACATACCCGGACAGGACGTATTGGTTCAGAAAAGAGAGTTGAGAATTCAGAAAAAAGAGCAATGTACTGCGTCACTTCCGGCAATAGAGGGTTACAATAAGAGAGATTCAATACAAATAACAAAACATTTGAGAAAACATTACATGGTGTATTGGTTCAGAAAAAGAGAGTTGAGAATTCAGAAAAGAGAGCAATGTACTGCGTCCCTTCCGGAAATAGAGGGTTAGAACAGGAGAGATTCAATACAATTAACAAAACAATTGAGAAAACATTACATGCTTTACTAATAACAACGCATTAGACAAAATATCACATACTCTATTATCAGCTTTATAAATAGTTTCTCTTTGTTAAGACATTAACCAGACCAGCATTATGAGTACCCATGACCAGTACTATGAATATCAATCGATCACTTGGAGGGTTTTATTCAAAAAAACAGTGTCGTTTTACATTGATCACTTAACTAACTACTTACACATATTTAATTGGCCTTTTTCAATGAAGATGGTTCCATACATTATTCACTAACTCGAGACAGGACGAACATACTTGGACAAGACGGACAGGACGAACATACCCGGACAGGACGAACACCAGCGCAGCAGGAAGAGCGCGGACGGGACGGACAGGACGAACACCAGCGCGAACACAGCAGCAGCCACAGGAATAGTAAACGCGCCAACAATGAACTCGGTAAACCATAACATTTCGCGGGCGATTTATTTATAGAAAATAGTTCGGCCGAACTCTTTTAAAAGTAAAAGTTCGGCCGAACTTTTTTATAAGTTCGGCCGAACTTTTGTTGCCGGTTTTCCAATCTCCAGAAAAAAATCTGTTTGCTCACGTCGTCCATGTGCCGTCAGCCTAAACGAAATCAAGAGTTCGGCCGAACTATTGCCGAAAAAAAAAATTTCTACCCCCGATGCTCACAAAAGTGTAACCCAGCTTCACGTTTCCGCCCTATGGCCAAATCTAAAAAATCATTTTTTTTCATCAAGTTGATATGCTCCCTTCCCTCTTCTTCTTCCCCTTCCGATCTTGATGAGCACATTCCAGACGATACTTTCTTCCTTATCAGCACTGTCAATCCATGGTACAGTGATATCATTGTGTATCTCCAAACCCAAATTTTTCGATCTGAGTTGACCAAAGATAACCATCGAAGCATTCAACATCACTCTCAACCCTATCGTATTATTGGGGATACTTTATACCGCGTCAGCGTAGACTCGATCCTTCATCAGTTTTTGACATTCAAAGAAGATGATGAAGCCCTCAATGATTGCCACTCCGAGGCTTGTGGCGGTCATATGTCTGGATACACAACTACTCAGAAAATACTTCGCGCTGGTTATTTTTGGCCTTCAATTTTTAATGATTGTATTCTTGCCGTCCACAAATGTCATGCTTGCCAGATTTACCAACGGAAGATGCACGCCCCACCCGCACCTGTCCTTGTACTCCCTATTCCTGAATCCTAGAGGACCTTAAATAGTGATCCTTGTGTCTCTTTTCATCATAAAGATATCCCATTATATCCCTTACAGTATGAAAAATAAACTCTTTGTGAACCATTCCTAGAGTAGCTCCTCAAAAACATAGTTATTTGGAGCAGCGCATCCCCTATTTGTCTCACCCGCGCTGATGACTCATTTTAAGCCTGTGAGAAGCGCCGATCGACACTGGTATGGAGATCACACCCGTGAAGATCCATTTATGGAAAGTTTTTAAAAAAGGAAATGAAGCTTCGTGAACTAGAAGCTTCGTAGGCAGGAAGATGGTTCTTTGTTCATGGGGATAGAGCCAAGCTTCTCCCTTTGGGCTTCTTGTTCCTACAAAAGAGGAAATTCCCAAGGAGATAAGCCATTTCCCCACTTTGAGTGGATCCATGTTTCCTCTTCCCTTGCTATAAAATGGACATCCTCCCATGCCTCTCTAGTTAGAATAGAGATTGAAGAATAGCGGAGAGAGAATCGTTGCTATAGGCGTTGAAGGAGAGTTGAGACCTTTGGCCTTTTCGTACTAAGTCTAAACAAGATCTTTGGAGACGTGCCTAGATCCGGACCCGTTGAAGGAGAGCTTTGACATCAAGGCGCGGGTTGTAACTCCTCCTCTTATATTAATATGATACAATTGATTCTTGATTTACATTATTGTCTATAATGCATGATTAGATTTCTAGTACTCATTTATCTACTAGATAGATTGTTTATGTAGAAACCATGTTGTCCTTTCACATGTTGTGTTCTTTGATCTCTTGTGCAGGTAATTAAGAACTGGCGACGACGAGGATCTAGCTAAGAAGAGAAAAGGATCAAAGGACCTGGATGAAGAACATCAGCGTAGCATTAGATCGAGGTAGGTCATCTACATATGAAATGTGCTCATTTACAGTCTAGGAAAATAAGAGTTATATTTTTACCTTTGTTACTAGACCCATCCTAGGGCTAGATGGATTGTCTCTGTCCGCGGAGAGGATTTTCCTACTTAACACATGGGTCTTTGACCCATGTTGGCCACTCGAAAGTTGTATTCCTCGTATATATCTTTCTAACGAGGTACTGCGCATGTCAAACATGGATCGTATGCCAAATTTATGACCCCGGGAAGTTGATGTACCAATTTACCCAAACAAGGCCCATAGTTTTAGTGTTTCATCTCCTAGGGTTAGGTTTTTGGATGATTAGGGTTTTCCATTGTTTGTCAATAATAAATATGCCTTTGATCCTCATTGTAACACAGTTCAGAGGCATGAAGCTGCCACATCTCTTCTCAGAGATAAGCTACCATTGCCCGAGCTAGTTTATTTCCATTCTGTCTGTCATCTCTGTGTTTATGTTTATTTATGTATTTTAATGCGATCCTGCATAAATCTGGATCAGTGGTATCAGAGCAGTCTGTTCTTTCTCAATATTTCTTTGCATGTCCCCAACGAGATCAGGGTATGAGTTAGGGATCGACCTGGTTGAACCTTTGCAAGATCCGCCTCGCAAACCCCGACGGCCTCCCATGGCGAAGGAAAAGAAATATGAGGGAGCAGGATATCCTATCAAAATATTTCTCAAGGAGGCCCTTAAGATACAGATAATTAAATTATGGATAGCTTTGCCCAGATACTTTGACGACTACCCACAGGTAACACATCTTCATCCGACAGCCACTCTAGAGGTGCCACTCCCTTTAAGGTACAAGTTAATTTCAACATTCCCATATTTGAGGAGATGCAGACGTTGTACATAGATGGTTGAACCTAGTAGGAGTCAATAACCCACTATCTAGTGGTTTATCGACTTACTGAACCAACACATAAGCAGTTTATTGGCCCCAAGGCTAGCACTTATGGTTTATCGGTTCCTTTTAGCTAGAACCTGGTTGTCCCAACTTGTCAAGTGGTTTATCGACTTACTAAAGAACCACATAAGTGGTTTATCAGCCATAAGGCTAGCACTTAGTGGTTTATTGGTTCCTTTTAGCTAGAGCCCTAGTGGCTTATCACACCCAAGGCTACCATTAGATGATTCAACCCCACTAAATTCTCACTGACCAACCGATTTACAAGCTTGCACATTGGCCATAGCATAGCACAAGGAATACCATCCAAAAAATTAAACACAGGATATAAAAGGTTACATTCCCCTTGCAGATTCACATCCACTATCAATTTTGTGCTCCTCCTTCTCTTGCACTTTCACTTATGTTGTTCTTTCTTCTGTGAGCTATCTCTTCTCTCGATACAACAATCTATCCACGCATTTATTGTTATGTTTCTTTTTCTCCCATTGTGTCTTTGCTTCACGTCCCTTCCCTACATTTTTACCATGCCCACATATTCCACAAGAATCGAGACTACATGGGCTCATCCTTCACTCAAGAATCCCATACCCTAAATTCAATGCTTACTCCAACAATGCCATAAATCCATTAGGGAGATAGGTGTTGAAATAAATACAGTGGCTTAGGTTTACAAGGAACTCCTCATCCTCACACCTTTGAATCTATGTCCACTTCCCTAAGCTATACAATGTTTACATTTCCACGTTATTTACATGAATTACAATTCATAGCAATATTTACAAGAGGTATATCAAAGAGGGAGGCGATGGGACAAGACAGTAAGTGGTGGTATGAAGTGGTGAGATGGTGGCCAAACTTGTTACCAGACATTGTGACAACACATAGTTACCCCAAGAGTGTGGAGAAAAACTTAGGTTATCTAAGATCAACAAAATTCTTCCCAAATCTAATTTGGATGTTGTTGGAAATATTGTCATTGATGACAAAGGTACAAAAAGGAGCAACACCAAAATCATAGTTGATGGCAAAATATCAGAGAAGCAGCAGTTATAAGGAAAAGGAGCAGCAATAGAAGTATAACCTAAAGTAGAGAGAAGCAACGAAGAGGCAAACGAGTATTATGGAGAAGATTTAGCATGATTATTTAAGGCAAAGAAGCAGCAAAAGAACAAAGGCAATTAAGGCTATTAAGGCAGCGAAAGGAAACGAAAGGCACCAAAGGCAGCAGAGATACAGTAAAGAAGCAGATATAGCAGAGGAAGCGGATGAAGCAGAGAGGCAAGCGAATTGCTTCAGCACACAGATTATTAAGCCAAGAGAAAGAGGCGAGAGCCGAGAGACAAAGAGAGCTTTAATCAGTATGAAAAGGGTAGATGTCAAGTGTGATAACTCGGGAAGACATTCAGTAACAAAGACAAGCTCAGGAACAAGCGCAGGAGGAATGGCATGGAAAAACTAGAGTTACAAAGCAGGACAGTGTAAAAAAACGAAAAATCAACTAAGGTAGAGAAATCTTTGAAGAAGTCCAAGGGAGGCAAACGGACGGTCAGGATTAGATCGCAAATATAAAGGCGAGAAATGGACTCCAGAGATTGAATCGCGTCAGGACCGATGTCTCAAATCGCAACATTTAAGAGTTAAGTGTTAAGGCATCGCATCGTAAGTTAAAGCAGTTGCAATGCGAAGTGGAAAAGGGACATGTGGTGGCATAGCGCAATATCGTAAATTGCACGAAATAGAGTTAACCACTAAGTTAAATGGTTGTAAGTTGCGAACTGCGAAGTACGGCAGATGACGTGGCCCAGACCCCACAGATCACAAGAATTTATGATGACGTGGCAAGGTGACATGGCAGGGTGACCTGGCATGATGACGTGGACCTCGCTTGCATACCGCACATCGCAGCGCTTAAGGGAGAGCAGGAAGGTGACCGCAAGCTAAGTTAAAATTTTTGTGATGCGAAATAGAGGGACACGTGTCGACCTTGCACAACATCGCATCCCGCAAGAAATAGGGTGTAACTTCAAGATATCGCAAGGAATGTTATTTTGGTTGTGATGTGGTCAGGTTCAAGCAACACGATGCAATGAAGGGAGTCCACGTGGCAGCGCCACGCACGAGCGCATATCGCAGATCGCATGGTTTATGGTTTATCGTTATTGATAGAGTGGGAAACATGCGGGCAAGTATTTGTGATGTATTGTGATTGGTTCAAGGTACTGTGGGACCCTACAAGCCTTGTTCCATGTATAGACGTGTTGTTTGATTGTTAAACGTACGTATGTTGATAAAACTCAGAATTGTAATACTCCGCTGAGTTAAAAGAGAGTTTTATGTGGCCCATATCCCACAGGTCACAAAGGAAAGACATGAACGCATAACAAAGGACAGGGAGCTCGTGCAGAACAATGTTGCGGCAGTAGGGCAAACGAAAAGGCTAAACGCAGAAGAAAAAAACTCAGAAAACAAAAGAAAAGGGTAGTTATACAGCAAATTTGGAATATAACGGCATAAACAGAAAAGGCAAAAGGACAGCAAGCAGAAGAGGACAAACGTTCAGCAAAGCTAAGAAACTGAAAGGGTTGAGTAAATAATTGGTTGTAACTATAAATGTATTATTTATTTTTATATTGTTTGTGATGCAAAGGAAAGTCTTCGGTAGGCAAAGCAAAACTCCAATGTAATACTGAAATGAGTACATAGTATTGTAACATCCTGAATGTGCTGAGCGATAAAATGAGAAGGTGGAAGGAAAAGAGTCATACCTGTTCATTTCATATTCCCATATGGAATGAAAAAAGCTATGAGGTGATATCTATAAATTATGTTATTGTAATATGCATAAAGAGGCAATAGAGTGGAAGAATAAGAAGAAGACAGAGCAAATAGAGAAGCTATGTAGATCTAGAGATGATATAAGGCAGATATGAAGGCTGAAGGACAACAGTGAAGAAGGAGCATAACAGAGTTGATATCCAGGTAAATCAGCATATGTTTTCATTGTACTGTGAGGAAGTTGGTACTTCCATATCAAGTTGTAGATTGATAGATGTCCAGTTGTAGCTGGCTGAGGTAGGAGCCTCCTATGGATTGTAGCCTGCAGAAAATAGATGGGAGTTGGAGCTTCCTTGAAAGTTGTAGCTTGCAGAATTGAGGTAGTAGCCTCCTGTAGGTTGGAACCTACAGAAAATTAGTGGTGAGAGGGAGTTGGAGCTTGCCTTTGCATCACAACAATAATAATATGTGGTCTTCTCCCTTATGGGTTTCCACTTATATTTGTTGTCTATATGCATGATGATTATGTGTTGATATTCTATATTTAATCTTCTTAATACCTAATTCTCACTTATTGATATTTTTGTTCCATCATACATTAAGTTGATCACGAAATAAAGGTCTATATAAGTGTAAAAGAAAGTTTAAAAGACCATGAATGCATTAAACTGATTCACCCCCCCCCCCCCCCCCCCGCCCCTCTCAGTTTAACTAAGGGTTCAAAAGATGTATCATTTTATTAAAACTTAAAATTTAGTCTTGCTTGAGATTCTCAATGAAATGTATACATTGGGAATAAGGAAGCTTGGAATAAGACCTCAAACTTATTGTGCTCCTCCTTCATACAAAAATCCACTGTCAATTTTTTGCTCCTCCTTCTCTAGCACTTTCACTTATGTTGTTCTTTCTTCTGTGAGCTATCTCTTCTCTCGATACAACAATCTATCCACAAATTTATTATTATGTTTCTTTTTCTCCCACTGTATCTTTTCTTCATGTCCCTTCCCTACATTTTTACCATGCCCACATATTCCACGAGAATCAAGACTACATGGGCTCATCCTTCACTTAGTAATCCCATACCCTAAATTTAATGCTTGCACCAGCAATGCCATAAATCCATTAGGGAGATAGGTGTTGAAATAAATACAGTGGCTTAGGTTTACAAGGAACTTCTCATCCTCACACCTCTAAATCTGTGTCCACTTCCCAAAGCTAGACAATGTTTACATTTCCACATTATTTACATGAATTACAATTCATAGCAATATTTACAAGAGGGATATCAAAAGGGAGGCGATGGGACGAGACAGTAAGTGGTGGTATGAAGTGGTGAGATGGTGGCTAAACTTGTTACTAGACATTGTGACAACACATATTTACCACAAGAGTGTGGAGAAAAACTTAGGTTATCTAAGATCAACAAATTTCTTCCCAAATCTAATTTGGATGTATCATTTTATTAAAACTTAAAACTTAGTCTTGCTTGAGATTCTCAATGAAATGTATACATTGGGAATAAGGAAGCTTGGAATAAGACCTCAAACTTAATGTGCTCCTCCTTCATACAACAATCCACTGTCAATTTTGTGCTCCTCCTTCTCTTGCACTTTCACTGTGTTGTTCTTTCTTCTGTGAGCTATCTCTTATCTCGATACAACAATCTATCCACACATTTATTGTTATGTTTCTTTGTCTCCCATTGTGTCTTTGCTTCACGTCCCTTCCCTGCATTTTTACCATGCCCACATATTCCACAAGAATCGAGACTACATGGGCTCATCCTTCACTCAGGAATCCCATACCCTAAATTCAATGCTTGCACCAGCAATGCCATAAATCCATTAGGGAGATAGGTGTTGAAATAAATACAATGGCTTGGGTTTACAAGGAACTCCTCATCCTCACACCTCTGAATCTGTGTCCACTTCCCAAAGCTAGACAATGTTTACATTTCCACATTATTTACATGAATTACAATTCATAGCAATATTTACAAGAGGGATATCAAAAGGGGTTTGCACATGAGGCAATGGGACAAGACAGTAAGTGGTGGTATGAAGTGGTGAGATGGTGGCTAAACTTGTTACCATACATTGTGACAACATATATTTACCACAAGGGTGTGGAGAAAAACTTAGGCTATCTAAGATCAACAAATTTCTTCCTAAATCTAATTTGGATGTATCATTTTATTAAAACTTAAAACTTAGTCTTGCTTGAGATTCTCAATGAAATGTATACATTGGAAATAAGGAAACTTGGAATAAGACCTCAAACTTATTATCAAATAAAAAATCAAAAAACAATTTCATATATATATATATATATATAAAAAACATTAGTGTTTGATATATATGGTTAAATCCACATTAACCATTATAATTCCTATATAACCTTCAAGAAAGACTAATAATATTCCTATCTATATTTTCCACATCGTGATCCTAAACCTTCCTAAACCTTATTGTAATATATAATCAAATAAAAAGGAAAAAAACAAAGGTCCTTATGTTTAAAAATTCGCTTTCCATCCCATCATGATACCAAACCTTCCTCTTCTGTAAGGCTTCATCACATAAAATTAGAGGAAGGGACCCTAACTTGTAAGAGAATGAGCTTTAACCTCTTAAGTCTACACAATCCCTTTACCTAAGCCCCCTAGGTCCACTCACTCCCTAAGCTCCTAAGTATACACAATCCCTTCACCTAAACTTCATGAGTTAACTCACTCCCTTCGTGAGGGGTTTCCATTAAATTTCAACATATATATTCGATAAAAACCTAAATTTGTTATGGTGTCTTTAATAGTTTTGTAATACTTATGGGAATTGAATGAATATGTATATTTAAAGCAGCATATTAAATTATATTTATATTTAAAGTAGCATATTATTTTCCATCATTGTTGGATGATGTTTCTTTTTGTGGGCTCCATTTTAAAGGGCGTGTCGTTTCCAGGCAACGTTTTAGCCCGGACTCCGGCAAATATTTTTAAAAAATCCGGCAAAGATTTCATCAGAATCATGTTTACAATTGTTAAACTTAAGTATTTTGAGTGCCCTTAGGGATTTTGGTAGTGCTGAATCCATTTCCAACCTCAAAAATGGATTTCAAACATTGCAAGTACCTGATTTCTTGAATTTAAGTTGCCCGGATTCCGGCAAAAAACTGTCGTCCGGGCTAAAACGTTGCCTGGGTAGACTACTCCATTTTAAAGGGATATGCATTCATTGAGCTCTTTAAATGCTTAGGTTTACATATTATTCTATTTTAAAAAGTTATATTTATATTCATACCTAGATTTTATATATGATAGGAAGATGGCTCATACTTTATCATTATTGTTATGTTTTAAATTTTTCAATTCCATCATTAAAAATAATTCATAATTATTAGGCCAAGTGGTGTTTTCTAGTCTAGTATAATGTTAGCATACATATTTTGATATGGTCAAAAATAAAATAATAAGAGGGCATAAATTTTTCGATAATTAAAATTATAAAAATAAAATTCATAATTATAAGTTTCATTATAAAATTATAAACTAAAAAATTATTCTGATTTATAAGTCATTCGCATTGCATAACACACAGTATTTGTTCATGATATTTGTTATGGTGTAGTCTATTTAAAAGCTTGAGAAAATACATTATGGAATTCGAAAGTATCAACTTAGATCCATCTTAACTCTCGACTAGATCTCTCGCAACACTTGTTAGATGTAGATTTAAAATGGATTTAGGCGAGTTATTAATAAATTTAAAATTTTAAAATATTTTGTTATTATTATTTAGATATATAATTGAATTTTTTAATTTGATTTTCATATATTTAAATAAAAATAAGTTTGTTAGTATTTTAGCATGTAGATTTACACACTTAAAGAATGTGATGATGAAAACTTTTGGAACACTATATGATTTCATTGAGGGTCTGATATTTTCAATGAACACTTCAATGGATAGAAAACTTAAAATGATGAAGTGAAGAGTGCTAGACCAAGAATAAAGAAATGATAGAGAAAGACAATGACTATTGTGATAAAGCGTAAAAAGGAGGTGAATGTTGTTGAATTAGCATTTATTAGTAACTATAAATTATTAAATTATTATTATTATATTAATTTAAAGAATTTGGGAGATAAGGAAAGGTTAAAGTTAAAATTAGAATAAAAGTGAGAGATGGAGATAGAGAGATAAGAGGGATGAACGTCATGTAGAGTAAAATTAATAAATTAAGAAAAATGAAATGTAAGGTCAAATTAATAAAAATAATAAATAATGGTTGAATTGATTTTAATAATACATATATTAGGGTTAGACTTAAAGATTTATATTAAATATTAAAATAATATTGAAACATTAAATTATTAAAATAGTATTAGATAATATTAAATTAAAATTAAAATATTAGATTAAAATAGTATAAATATATAATCAAATATAGTAAAATAGAATTAAAAATAGATTATTGAATTAGTATTAAATAAGAGTAAAAGTTACAAAGAGATAAAGAATTGAAAAGAATGATTAATAATGACGAAGAAAGAGAAGAGGTTAAAGGGAACATAATAGATTGAATTAGATTAGAATGGATTAAAAAATGAAATAGGAGGAAGAAATTATATAGGATGAAAAAATAAGAAAATGGGAGGGAGGGCGAGGGGAAGGGGCACAATAAAGGTAGAGAAAAGATATTAAAAGGAGGGGGGGCAAGGGAACAAGGTACCAAAGAATAACAGGTGAATGGCGAAGGGGCAAGGGTACTAAAACTGGTTAGGAATGGCATCAATGTCAGGGGAATTAGGTTTAGTAGACGAAAATTGAATAGTGGGTTTCCAAGAATGGCTTACCAAGATGTCGTTTCCATAAAGCTTTAGGTGTTTGGTTTTATGCATGAAATCAACGAAATCTTTAATCAAGGATGAGGAGTGACTAGAGAAGGGATGAATCTTCTTAGGAAGAAACCAGGAAAGGGCATGGGTGGGGCCACCAATATTTATCACGATAGGTATAAGGGGAATATCCTTCTTATGGATTTTAGGTTTACCATAGATCTTGAGGGTCATGGGTGTAAGGGGGATCAGAAAATTTTAGATCGAGGGGTATAGGGAGGAGATTTCAATGGCTCTAGTGACCTTGTTGGTCACAAATTTGATGGGATTCTTGGTTAAGGGTTTTTATGAAGAGGAGGAAAGGATTTCAAGCATTTTATAATGGTAATCTTAGGAATTCTTAACGAGGGACACATTTCCTTTATCAAATTTTAAAATCAGAATGTTTGGGTTGGAATTAAGCTTACAAAGGCACATTAATTCATCTGTTGAAAAGTTAGGAATTTGGAGCTTGGATCTCCAGAGAATGCTTGTACATTCTTTTTTAAGCTCTTCCACCATACGAGAAGGAAGGCAGTGGGAAATGGACTCAATCGAACATATAATGTCCTCAAAGGGAATGTTACAAAGAACAAGAGCATAGTTGAAGCCTTTTTTTAAAATGCTTAAGGAGGGTTGGTCAAATCATTAGGAAGCATATGCCCCCTTCCAATCAAACTGTGTCATTAGGGAAGCTCTAGAAATCTAATATCACCCTAACAAATTTAATCGAGAAGATGGATATCAACTCAACCATTCTTGGAAACCCATTATCCAATTTTTTCCCACTAAACCTAATTCCCCTAACACAAATGCTAGTTTTAACCATTCTTAGTACCCTTGCCTCTTCACCATTCACTTGTTCTTCTTTGGTCTTCTTTGGTACCTTGTTCCCCCCCTACTCCCCCTTTTTCCATTTTTCCCCTATTCTCTCTTCCCCCGACACCACCCCCCACCCCACCCCCCAAACTTATAATCCTTTCTCTATATTTATTATGCCCCCTCCCCCGCTACCTTCTTAATTTATTCTAAACTAATCCAATATATTGTGTTCCCTTTAACCTCTTCTCTTTCTTTGTCATTATTAATCATTCTAAATTTGTTTGTAAATTTTATTCTTATTTAATACTAATTCAATAATTTAATTTAAATACTATTTTACTCTAATATTTTAATTCTAATTTAATATTATTGTAATAATTTAATATTTTACTATTATTTTAATATTAAATATAAATATTGGATTCTAACCCCTAATCTTTATAGTATTAAATCGATCTGACCATAATTTATTATTTTTATTAATTTGATCTTATAATTCATTTATTCCTCTTATCTCTTTCTTATTTTTATTTATTCTAATTTTGACCTTAACCCCTCCCTATCCCCCAAATTGTTTAAATTAATATATTAATAATTAATAGTCTAACTTATATGCGAAATAGTCTTTTTCACCGGAATTCGATGATACAATTTCAAGCAAGATTGTAATTTTTTGTTGTTTAAAATACTTTTTTGAATACAAAAATGGATTCATTGCCTTGAAAAACCACTAGGGCACTTGAATTCTACAAGTTAAACATCTTAAACTCCAATTTTTAAAAATCTCTACCAGAATTTGGTTAAAATTAACCTGAAAAAAAAAAAATTTAAAAAAAAAATTTATATATATATATATATATATATATATATATATATTAAAATTAAATTTAAAATTAAAAATTAAAAAATAATAATAATAAATAAATAAAACATATATATATATATATATATATAGAGAGAGAGAGAGAGAGAGAGAGAGAGAGAGAGAGTACTCTTGTAACATCCCCGGGTTAAAATTTCATGTAATAAAGTTAATAAAGGCAAAATAAGAGCAAATTCATGGGAAACTTATTCCAAGCTAAATGTTGGGAAAAACATCCTAGTGGGTGTTCATTTTGGCTATTATGGCTAAGGAGAAATTGGCAAAGGCTTTGCAAAGGAAGAGAAACATTAATTGGCATTTCATTTATGAAAATAAAGGAAAATGAGAGAAAATGGAAATGAAAAGTCACAGGTTTTCATGAGAGAAAAATTGAAGGAAAAATAGAGGAAATTGAATAAAATAGAGGCCTCATTAATAAAAAAAGGCTTTTATGAATCAATTCATTGCCTTTTGTTAGCTTGGCTTTGGAATTACTCTCATAGAGATAAGAGAATCACAAGGATAAATCAAGTAAGCAAGTAAAGGAAGGCAAAGGAAGGACAAGGAAAGCAAAGGAACAAGCAAGGAAAATCTGGGTCAAAGAGCTTCAGCGGGAACTTGCAGGTAACAGGTTGCATGTGTGATTTCCTAGATGGTTTTGGCATGCATCATACATGCGTGTATTTGGTTCTCTTGCTATAATTGGCATGGGTTTTTCCTAGTTTGATAGTGGGTTCAGCTTTTCTTTGCAAATTCTTGGATAGACATGGTGTGATGGGATTCATTCTTGGATGAGATTTGGATTGGCAAAATATTTTGGATCTGGGTGAGGTGTTTTAAGGAAAATCCCAAGGGTTGGGGGTGGAGATGGTTTTTTTTTTTTTTTTTCCGAAAGCCCTCAACAAGTGGGTGGAGACAAGAAAATTCCTCATGGGACGGTGAAGGAATTATGAGGCATCCAATATTGATTTGGTTTTGTGATCTTGGGACTGGTTTAGGTGAGATCACGGTAGCATGACGGTGGAGGTGGTTTAACCTCTGGATTCCCTTGGTTTTTTATGTCTTGTTTTATCCCATGAGATCCAACATTCATGCTTGGAATATGGCACGACGGTCATTAGCTTCAAGAAATATTTGGTTCAGCCCAATCTATGGTTGGGCGGTACATGGAAGTCCCTGACTTGGTTGGCTTTTGCATATATTAATAAGAGTTATTTTCCTCTTGTATCTCATGAGTATGTATACTTTTTATTATGTGGCTTTAAAGGTTGTTCTATTATTTTTATTATTCTAGTTATATGTTGGTTATAAGCATGGTTTCATAATAGGTTCTAGTTATGGCTCTTGACATGTTTTGATTGATAAATGAATGGTTAATGAATGCATGACCTAATAGATGTTATTGAAACTATTATGAGAGGGAATTAGACCTTCTTGGTGATTCTCATATAAGTATCAGACCTCTATGTTAAAATAGGCATTCATGACCTGTAGATTACATGTTCTTAATGTGTTTGACAAAAAGATTGTCATGGTTGGACCTTGTTAGGTCAATTACTTGATCAAGTATTGTGTTTTAGGATTTTTCCTTACGTCATTTATTTTTTTTGAAAGTCTCACCAAGTTTTGGGCATTGATCTGGAGA
Source organism: Pinus albicaulis (assembly GCA_034641835.2). NCBI lineage: Eukaryota > Viridiplantae > Streptophyta > Pinopsida > Pinales > Pinaceae > Pinus > Pinus albicaulis. Next base: position 641,882,581 of record CM076578.1, on the reverse strand, counting down.
CTAGCCCTGAAAAGTGGTACATATTTCGCAGTTGTGGGCATATAACTGGGAAATTGGGACTACATTTGCTACCTTGCAGGCTCATGCATGCGACTGGAGGCCTATAGTCACATGGAGGCCTTGTTATACATGCGACTGGGAGACCAGATCACTAAAAAGGAAAGTTAGATCAGGTTTTGGGCACCTGGAGTGGTTTCGTAGCTCCTTGGGTGTCATGTAGCTCCTAAGGGAGGTCAGTAAAGTTTCAGTTTGGTGATTCCACTTCCTTAATGGAGTTATGAGGTCAGTTCGTGTCATAGTAGCCCTCATCTCTGCATGTTTACCGTAGGAGGCCAGTGAAAGTGGGTAAATGTGGGAGGGGTGGTTACAAATTGGTATCAGAGCATGGTTCAATACTTGGACTGGATGGGTGAAATGTGATTTTTATGCATGCATGTCGATCGTGTGCATGTGTGATAGTGGCTATGGTTATCATATATATATAGTCAGTGTCATAGTTTATGTTGTCATGTATGATGCTAATGTGTTGGCTGAGATAGAGAAGGAGATGCAGATCATTAGATCGAGATTGCAGCATTGGGCCTTGGGGTAAGAGCAGATCATTATATAGGTTTGTATGTTGAGAATGAAGGTATGTTAGTTAATGGTTGTTATATGAATTATGGTTATGTACATGTTTGTTATTCTATTGTTGTTGTGGTTACATGGATGATATATGTTAGTTAATCAGTGCAGTCATATGCATGATTATTATGGTCATTGCATTTAAGATCTTGTTGTTATATGTATCTTGGATTGACCTGTGCATATGGTTATGGTTATGATATTAAAGTATGTGTTGATATACTTGTGATATTTTGTTGTACTAATATGGACTGAATGCAGATGTGACGGCCTCCCCTGAGATACATTGAGGTATGAGTTTGATCATGTTGTCTATTTGGTTTATCTAACATAGTATGTTTACAGGTTATTTGAATGTTTGATTAATTGAATGATATGAGTATGTGTCTATAAAATTGTATAAAGGAATGATATTGTTTTAAGAAATTTGTACTAACATGATATGTGTTGAGACAACTGACATGCACTAGAGTGCAAGTGGGTTCTAGTTTTAGTATTATGACTATGACTGTGAGTTGATTATGGCATGACTTTTAGTCTTGGTAAAGGTTGATTTCAACTAATATACATGATGTCTTGATCTTTGGAACATGTGACTGACATGTGTGAACAGTTGCAGGGCAACATGCTTGGCATTAGCATGACAGGGTAACAATTGATTTGTCTATATAGCTAACAACTGAGTGATGTGATAACGCAAAAAAAGACCCAATTTGGTGAGATTGCAACAAGATGATGAGCTTAGTGAAAAGAGTCGCCTTCACTAAGTGGGCCCACAGGCTATTTTTGGCGCAAGTCTATTTTTAGACTATGTCTATTTTTAGACATGTCAATCATATTCTATGAGTTGCAGGATGCTCTTTGTGGATGGTTGGTCAAGTTGGAAAAAATAGATGGACTTCTATTTTTAGACATATTGGGCGGAATCTATTTTTAGATTGCCAGTCTAAAAATAGATATGTCGAATATTATTAGCTCTTAATAATATTTGGACTATAAATATTATCTTATTCTCTTAGAGCACTTCAGTTAAGTGCACAGATGTGGCACAGGAGCTGACAGAAGGAATTACGCTATTCCTGAGGGTTAAGTGGAGCTATTGCATGGATACTTTAGTTAGAACTCATGTGACAGAGTTTGGTGGAGTTATTGAGGTAGTCGATGGAGTTGTGTTAAGTTTAACTCAGTTAAACATAGTTGAGCTAGTTGTATCTAGTCTAACCGATTGATACACTAGTGAGAATGGTGTGAATTAATTATTAATTAATTGACTAATTAATAACTCAGTAATAAACTAAAGAATACATCAGTTAACTACAGTGCATGGACAGTTTCAGTGGAGACCAGTGGAGAGGTAGGTGAAAGAGTAGGTTAACTATCAGTTGTGACTATAGTGTTGCATGATTTGCAACACACAAAGGTTGAGATGCCAATGAGGATTGTGTGAGCAAGTCTCGACTAATTCGAGTTCATTGTAATTCGAGTTCATTCGTAGCCATTCTTCAAATAGTTGATTGCGCATTCTTCCTAAAAAAAAAGGTGGGCAAGACTGCATGGGATTTTCTGACGTGACTCGATTAGTGTGTAGCAATTGGAGATTGTACCGAGAGCTTGCAGAGCTTTTGTATGATGATTGTTACATGATCTCTATGACATATAATATACATATAGTTGGGGGTTTTCAGTTTAAGCTTTCCCATAAATTATTGTTCATATGTGTGAATTTTTATGGTTTCAATGTGTGCATGCAATTGATTTAATTTCCGCAAGTAATGATCAATAGTAGAAGAGATTCTGTATTATGCATGAATTCAAATAGTGTGTGATTAGAAGAATCTTGGATGTATAACGCATTAGTTATATAATTTCTACATGGTATCATAACGATATTGATCATTAGAGCAATTGCAAAGCATTGAAGTGATTGAGTTTTGTGATGGTGGAATTTGAATTTGCAGTAGTGTTTTCTTGGTGTCGAAGTCGATATGTCTTTCAACCGATTACGATTGGAGTATGCCCTTGAGGGAAGCTCGAATTATATTGCATGGAAGGACAGGATGGAAGCGGTGCTAGAGGATAATGGGTTGAAGGAGTTCATAGATGCAGAAATTCCAAAACCTGCTTTTGGCGATGCTGCCGCACTTAACGCATGGAAAAAGAAGACAACAAAATGTCGAAGGATTCTGTTGGAAGGTGTGAAGGATGACATAGTGTCCAGCCTTCATGGTAAAGCTTCTCCATTCTTTATGTGGAAAGCTTTGATAGACTTGTTCCAAAGCAAGAGTGACCAGAGGAAGTTGGTACTCAAGGATAAACTCAGGGAGATAAAAATGGAGAAAGGCGATAGTATACCCAAGTACCTCACGAAGTTCATCCAGTGCAGGGATGAGCTGGGAAGTGTGGGGGTTACTATAGATGACGAGGACTTGGTGAGCTTGGCTCTCCTTGGGCTTCCGAAGAGTTTAAATTCCTATCAGGACTCTGTCAATAGTCGGGAGAAACTGCTAGGATGGGAGCAACTTTGGTCGGATCTTGTGCAGGAGGAGATAAAGCGAAGTACCATGGATGGATCATCATCGAAGAATGTAGATGAATAAAATTGCGCTTTGGCTGCAAAAGAAAGGAAGAGGAAGAGCAAGAAGAATGCTTCTCAATCCGGTGCGAAAGGCAAGAAGCAAGACATGTCCAAGGTGAAGTGCTTTCACTGTCACCACCACGGACATTACGCCACAAATTGTCCATAGAAGAAGAAAAATAACCAGGCTGTTGGATCTGCAGCTGGAGAGGCCTTAGCCTCGCATTTTGAGTTGTATTTTTCGCTGATCACATGCTTGGTCTCAAGTATGATGGGTTCAGTGTGGTTTCTTGACAGTGGTGCGTCTTTTCATATGACCGAAGACAAAGATTTGTTCAGTGATCTGGATGAGAAGGATCTTGGAGTGCACGTCGAGATGGGCGATGATGGTAGATACATTGCGACTGGTATTGGGACCATTTCCTTTGAGAAGGAGTCTGGTAAACCTTTCATATTGAAGGATGTCATGCATGTTCCAGGATTAAAGAAGAATCTGATCTCGGTGGCCATGTTGGAAGACAAGGGATATGATGTTATCTTTAGCAAGGGAAAGGCCTTCCTGCGCAGTAAGGCAACTGGTGAAACCCGGAGGATAGGGGTTTGAGTTAAGAACCTTTATCAATTGTAGGTAGATGGCTGCGCAGCAATGGTAGGCAAGGCAAAAGGAGTGGTGAGCCGGGATTGGGGCGAGCTATGGCACAAGAGATTGGGCCATCTTCACCATGGTGCTTTGAAAATTTTGCAACAGATTTCTACTAGGCTTCCCAAGGGTACACTTGCGGAGTTAGATCAGTGCAAGGGATGTACTTTGGGAAAAATTGTGAAAGCCACCTTTCATGAGAAGGATAGTCGTGCCACAACGATCCTTGAGAGAATTCACACAGATGTGTGTGGACCTTTCTCAATAGCTTCGATAGAAAAGCACAGGTATTATGTGATCTTTTTTGATGATTTTTCTCGTAAGTGCTGGATATTCTTCATGCAGAATAAAAGCGAGACATTCTCAAAGTTCTGTGAGTTCAAGGCACTGGTGGAGAAATAATCGGGGAAGCAGGTGAAGGCTCTTAGGAGTGATAATGGTGGTGAATTCATCTCTTGCGAATTCAAAGACTTTTGCAGCGCAGAAGGAATTCGAAGAGAGCTCATAGCGCCTCATAACCCACAACAGAATGGGGTCACGGAGCGAAAGAATAGAACAATCGTGGGTGTTGCATGGGCGATGTTGCATGATCATGGCCTTCCCATACACTTGTGGGCTGAGGCATGCAATACTACGGTTTATGTGCAAAACCATTGTCCTCACAGATTACTTGGCATGAGTACACCCGAAGAGGCGTTTTCTGGTAAGAAGCCTGATATTTCTCATTTGAAGATTTTTGGCTCACCTGTTTACATTCATGTGACGAAGGATGCCAGGAAGAAGCTGGAGCCGACTGCATAGGTTGGAATATTTTTGGGGTACATTGATACACCCCACAACTATCTTGTGTATTTTCCAGACAGTCGGAAGACTGTTGTGGGACGGGATATCAAATTTCATGAGTGGAAAGCCATGAAGTGTTCGCTTGAGAGAGAGCCACACTTGCATGTAGATGAGGAGCTATTAGTTCCTAAGGATGAGTCTCAGGATGTGGATCAGCCATAAGATGAGGTTCATGGAGTGGAAGAGACCACTCAAGCAGTGGCAACCATCAGAGGGCGGAAGCGCACTATAGAAGCTGAGCGACTGGTTCAAGATGCAGAGAAGGTTGTAGGAGCACCTACATCCGTATGAACAATGACGATCCTTAGGACCGATATCTTGGATACATGGCTACGATGAGCAAGTGTATCGTGACGGAGCCATCCTCTTTCGAGGAAGCTATGGAGGACCCTGCATGGGTAGATGCCATGGTGGAAGAGTATGATTCGATTGTCAGAAACAGTGCATGGGAGATTGTCCCAAGGCCGGAAGGGAAATCAGTGGTAGGTTCGAGATGGATCTACAAAGTGAAGCAAGCAGATGACGGGAGCGTCGAGAAGTAAAAGGCAATATTTGTTGCCTGGGGCTTCTCACAGATTAAGGGGATCGATTATGAGGAAACCTTTGCACCTGTCGCAAAGTATTCTTCCATACGGACGATTCTTGCTCTCTCAACGCAGATGGGGTGGCACATTCATCAAATGGATGTGAAGACTGCGTTCCTCAACGAAGTGATTGAGGAGGAGGTGTACATAGAGCAACCCGAAGGTTTCAAGATCTTCAACAGCGAGTCGCATGTGTGCAGGATCAAAAGAGCATTGTATGGGTTGAAACAAGCACCTCGTGCTTGGTACACACGGATTGACAGTTATTTCACCGGACTTGGTTTTACCAAGAGCGATGCAGATCCCAACCTATACCAGATAGTGGTTGAGGGTAAGTTGCTGATCATATTACTTTATGTAGATGATTTTATACTGACCGGTGATGAACAGTTGATACTCTCATGCAAGGGTGATCTTGCAAAAGAGTTTGAGATGAAGGACTTGGGCCTCCTTCATTATTTCTAGGGATTGGAAATTTGGTAGCGCAGTAATGGATTGTTTGTGTCTCAAGGCAAGTATGCCCAGGAGATACTAGAGAAGTTCAACATGCATGGCTACAAGCCTATCGACACTCCTCTTCTTGGTGGATGGAGAAAAGAGGATGCTACATCGGCAGAGGTAGTGGATGCCATTGTTTACCGACAGTTGGTGGGGTCGCTTATGTATCTAGTCAATACACGACCTGAAATATGCTATGTTGTTAACCAGCTTTCACAAGCTATGGTTAAGCCTACCAAGCTCTTTTGGAAGGCAGGAAAGCATGTATTGAGATATCTCATAGGCACATCGGGATATGGATTATGGTACAGACAGTCGGATGAGGTGAAGCTGTGTGGATTCACGGATGCAGATTGGGCAGGGAGCCTAACGGACAAAAAGAGCACATCTGGAGGGATTTTCAGTATCGGGTCGACAGAAGTTTCTTGGTACAGCAAGAAGCAGAGATCTGTGGCACTCAGTTCAGCGGAGGCCGAGTACATGGCAGCGAGTTTGGCTGCATGCAAGGCTATATGGATGAGGAAGATCCTGGTCGGGTTGTTCGGTTCGCACTTAGATCCTACTATGATATATTGTGATAATCAGAGTTACATCAAACTCTCCATTAATCCAGTATTTCATGATAGATCTAAACACATTGACATCCGGTATCATCATATCAGATATTGTGTGCAGCGGTAGATCATGTTACTCTCTTACATTCCTACGGAGGATCAGGATGTTGATATCTTGACGAAGGCGCTCACCAGGAGAAAATTTGAATACCACAGGGCAGGATCGGGGTGGCAGATAATCCCTATCTTGTTGAGAGGGAGTGTTGCGATTACAACAAGATGATGAGCTTAGTGAAAAGAGTCGCCTTCACTAAGTGGGCCCACAGGCTATTTTTGGCGCAAGTCTATTTTTAGACATGTCGATCATATTCTATGAGTTGCATGATGCTCTTTGTGGATGGTTGGTCAAGTTGGAAAAAATAGATGGACTTCTATTTTTAGACATATTGGGCGGAATCTATTTTTAGATTTCCAGTCTAAAAATAGATATGTCGAATATTATTAGCTCTTAATAATATTTGGACTATAAACATTATCTTATTCTCTTGGAGCACTTCAGTTAAGTGCACGGATGTGGCACAGGAGCTGACAGAAGGAATTACACTATTCCTGAGGGTTAAGTGGAGCTATTGCATGGAGACTTCAGTTAGAACTCATGTGACAGAGTTTGGTGGATTTATTGAAGTAGTTGGTGGAGTTGTGTTCAGTTTAACTGAGTTAAACATAGTTGAGCTAGTTGTATCTAGTCTAACTGATTGATACACTAGTGAGAGTGGTGTGAATTAATTATTAATTAATTCACTAATTATTAACTCATTAATCAACTAAAGAATACATCGGTTAACTACAGTGCATGGACAGTTTTAGTGGAGACCAGTGAAGAGGTAGGTGAAAGAGCAATGTGACTATCAGTTGTGACTATAGTGTTGCATGATTTGCAACACACAATAGTTGGAGATGCCAATGAGGATTGCGTGAGAAAGGCTGGACCAATTTGAGTTCATTCAGATCCATTCTTTAGCAGTGATTGCGCAGTAGAGGCAGGCTAGCAGGTGGCAGAGATTGGAGCATGAGATTTGCTAGATCGGACCTGATTAGTGTGTAGCAATTGGAGATTGTACTAAGAGCTTGTGAGGAGATTTGTATGATGATTTTTACATGATCTCTATGACATATAATATACAGATAGTTGGGGGTTTTCAGCTTTAAGCTTTCCCATAAATTATTGTGTTCATATGTGTGAATTTTTATGGTTTTAATGTGTGCATGCAATTGATTTTATTTCCGCAAGTAATGATCAATAGTAGAAGAGATTATGTATTGTGCATGAAGTCAAATAGTGTGTGATCAGGAGAATCTCAGATGTATAACATATCAGTTATATAATTTCTACACAATTGCAGCGAGGTAAGAGTTGAAAGAAAGGAATTAGTTGAGAATACCTTTCGTTATGTGTGGATACCGCAATTCCAAATGAATGAGTGCTTTGCATGAATACAGGAAGTATTATTAAACTTGATTATGTCTGAAATCGTCTAGATATGTGCTATATTCGTGAACATGTATTTGACAGGTATAACAGTTGGCTTCCAGTTATAGCTTGATTCGTCAAGGAATTGGAGTCCCTTGAAAGATGATATATGTACCTGTTCAATTAGAAGGAAATGTGCTTAGCACATTAAGGTAAGGTAACCGGTATATTGTTATGTTTATTTATACATTGACAAATATGTGTTTATCGCATTATGATGCAGGGGACTGCATGGCAAATAGACTACCATGGAATCTTGTAGAAGGCTCACGTTAAGCTCTCCTTTGGAAGCATTGGGAACCCATGGGGATTGAGTCATGGTGTTCGTTGTTATTATTATGCTTTCAGATCTTTGTGATTTACTTATGCTTGATTTGCAGTTTTTATTTATGTTTGGTGCATGGCCATTCCACTGTGTTGTGGTTTTGTATTGCTATTGGTTTTCATGATTTTCTCTTGTTTGCTTCTTCGTCTTGCATTTTATGTTTTGAGGGTTTGGGTAATTGGTTGGGGAAAGAGGAAAGTTAAGGGAGCTCAGGGATAGTTGAATGAAGCCCAATATGTAATCTAGGACCCGAATGAAGCCCGGTGCATGTATAAGGGCAGTTGAAGGTAAGAATGTGACAGTCAGTTGAGTTGGTTGGGTCCATTGGGGTAAATGGACGGTGGCAGGACAATCATGAGAAAGGTAACAAGAAAGGTAATGTAGAAATTTATAGTTTCCCACCCCGGTTTTCAGTTTTCACCTTATTACTCCAAAATAGTTAAATGCCCTTTCCATAACCATACATTCAACAACTGGAAAAATAAATTTTGCTGAAAACACAAATTCTGGAAATTTTTCAGAATGCTGGAAAATGCAGAAATAAAAAAACAGCAGTAACAAACAACCATTCAACACATCATAACACAGTAATTTTTGGTCAAGGTGACCCTGGAAAAACCCCCTACAACTCTTGGGGAAAACCAGTTCGAAAGCTCCTTCTTATTTATGGAAAAATGCTTTTTACAGTGAGAGAAATATTCAGCAAAATAAAAATCAGCAAACAGACTTTTACAACTTATCTCGTTTTCCGTGCTTAACCACCGCCTCGGAAAATGTACAAACAACAAAAACAGAACAACAATAAATGCTGTACGTTCTCCTCGATTTGCGTGCCCAGAAATCTGCAATAAATGCAGCTGTACGGCCTCCTCAAAATCTGTGCAAACAGCAATTAATGTTGTTGTCCAAAACCTCGATTTGCGTGCCAAAACTGCTGCAAAACTTTGTTGTACGGTACAACCCCTTGCTACCTCGATTTCCGTGCCCAATATTGTTGTACGGCTTGCTGTATGGCCTGTTGTACGACCTCCCTGCCTAGAAAACCGTGCCAAAAATCTGCCTGCTGTTTGCTAAATCTGTTGTACTTGTCTTGCTGAAATGTCTTGCTGAAATGCTGCCTTGGAATGCGTGCCAAGCTGCTGCCTCCTTCTCCTCACTGCCCAGAAATCTCCCTTGCTCTCTTGCTCTCCTTCTCCCAATCTGTTCATGAAAGAATGAATGACCTTTTCCTCCTTTTCCTCCTTTAACCTAACCCTAAGTGACTTTTGGGGAATCCCTAAATCCAATGGCTGAGATAGATTGAGATCTAGGGCTGAGATTAAATGCTCATTGAAATCTCACTTTCTATTTTTTAATTCACCCCACTTTAATAAAGACCCACTTAGTCATTTATTTCCAAAGTCACTTTTCCTTTCTAATTTTACATTGACTTTATTAAAGTCACTTTAAAATTAGACTTTAGTAACTTTATCACTTAAAGTCACTTTTAAATTAGATTTGACTTTATAACTTTATAAAGTCACTTTAGTAACTTTATCACTTAAAGTCACTTTTAAATTAGATTTGACTTTATAAAAAATTATAAAGTCACTTTAGGAGAAAAATTAAATTCTTTTGGACACTTTTCCCTAGGCCAAAGATCAAAGCCTTAGGGAACCACCTGTCCTCCGGTACCAAATTTCAACAGGTAAAGTGAATGGATTTGAGGCATTAGATGTTTTGGCTACGTTGGGGACTGTTGTTCTCAATGTTGTGCATGGATAAAGAGAATTATCTTAACCTTGGCCTTATGATATCTGGTAATTATGGTGTGATCATGATTATTTTGATGTTTATATATGTATACCTGTATGTATGTATGTCGTTTATGACAGGGTTGTCAAGGGTCATGATTGTTTATGATTTTTTATATGTGTGTGTGTGTGTTTGTGTGTGTGTGTGATGTTGTCTCACAGGTCGTTAGGGATCATTCTTATGGAGGAATGATTGCTTATGTAGGTGAATGACATATAGAGGTTCTTGGTCTTATGAGGAATCGAGTGGGAAGAGTAACCCTGACAGATCTATGAGGTCAGTATCATGTGAATATGATTTGATATTATGTGTTTATGCCTATGTTTGTGTTATAGTGGGTAAAATTGAGGGATATATAAATGGAATGAAAACAGTGCAATCTACGACACGTTTGGATAAGCATGGATAGTAGAGAGACACTAGAAGCAAGGTTATTTGGGTAGAGACGGTGTGGTCTCCGGATGTGTAGTACTGGTGTTGTGTAAATGTTGAATACACGGTGTTGTGTACATATGGTACTGTGTACATGTTGTATATGTTGTATTGCGTACATATGGTGCTATGGACATGTTGTATATGTGGTGTTGTGTACATATGGTGTTGTGTGCATTTTATACATATGGTGTTTTGTATCTATGGTACATGTGGTGTTGTGTGCATGTGGTGTTGTGTACACATTATGCAGGTGGTGTTGTGTAAATGAGGTGGTGTGTGCACGTTGTGCATGTAGTTCTATGTACATGTGGTATTGTGTCATTATATCGTGACATGTATGTTCATGGTATTTTACGATGTGTACATGTATGTGTTGTGTTATACACTGGGTGTAGGTGTATGTGTTGTGTTGTCTACTTGGTGTAGGTGTGTGTGTTGTGTTGTACACCGGGTGTAGGTGTATGTGTCATGTTGTACACTGGGTGTAGGTATATGTGTCGTGTTGTGCACCAGGTGTAGGTGTATGTGTCATGTTGTACACAAAGTGTAGGTGTATGTGTCATGTTATGCACTAGGTGTAGGTGTATGTGTCGTGTTGTACACCGGGTGTAGGTGTATGTGTCATGTTGTGCACCGCATGTAGGTGTATGTGTTGTGTTGTACACTATGTATGTGTATGCGTTGTGTAATGTGATGGGACAGGAAAGTATGGGACTGTCTGGGCCCTTGTTGATGATATTGAGGGTTGAGGTTGTTTAGTCTTGGGATATCCTTGTTTCTATTGAGGGTTGAGGCGGTTCAGTCTCTAGATGCCCTTGTTGATATTGAAGGTTGAGGCAATTTAGTCTCAGGATACCCTTGTTGCTATTGAGGGTTGAGGCAATTAATTCTATGGATTCCCTTGTTGATATTGAGGGTTGAGGAAGGTTAGTCTCGGGATACCCTTGTTGCTATTGAGGGTTGAGGCGGTTTAGTCTTTGGATGCCCTTGTTGTTGATATTGAGGGTTGAGGTGGCTTAGCCTCAAGATACCCTTGTTGCTTATATTGAGGGAGGAGGCGGTTTAGTCTTCAAATTCCCTTATTGCTTACAGAGAAGAGAAGGCATTGGGTGCTTCTCAGTTTTGGCAACTGATTCAGTGTGTGTACGAAAAGGATAAAGAACAAAGGCAAAATCAAAGAACCATTTGAAAGATAAGTATTTTAATTTAGTTTAATTATGCATGTGATCTATCATTCTAATTTATGACGGTTGCATGTGATCTATGATTTTGATTTATGATGGTTTTTTTTTCAGGTAACCGGATGTGATATGTTTATACATGATTATTTCATTGAAGAGCTAATTTGACTTGTTGTGACATGACGTAAACAAAATTACAAGTGTACTTTATTGACAGACCACCAATGAGGTATAATTTGAATTTATTTCAATTCCTCTTTTAGTCTAATGGTTATCATGTTCTTAGTAAAGGAACTGTTATAGCATCATTTCTCACCTTGATATGATTTATGATTGCTTCATGGCTTTTGGGCACCCATTCCTACAGACTTGGACAAATTCACTTAAAAACAGTGTAAAATCCCCCATACGCGACTATGCCCGTGTTTTTCCGCGTGTATACGCGAGTACAGCTAGACTTTTCCGCGTATGCCATTAAAATGATTAAAAAAATATATAAAAATCCCTAATTTCGCGCTGGGTTGATGGTTACTCAGGTAGTTCAACCACCCCAGCCCGTGGCCAACTGTTTCCAACTGCTGAAACTACTTGGAGGGACTATAAAAAGACCTCATATGTATGGCCTAAGGGAGGGAGAGAATTATTGATATTATACTCTGTTGGTATTCCCTATCCAAGTCTGATTCCCCGTGCCTCCTGCACTTTCCCAGTTCATTTCAGGAAACCCTTGTTTCCTTGAGATATACATCCCTTTATATGTTATCTCGTATGCACCGGTTTGGAAGGAGTCTTAGCGAGGCAAGGGCTGGACGGATCCGGACGACGGTCTGCGAAGGCCTTGGAAGGATCAGGTGATCTCTCCACGTGTTACTTTTGTACATGCTATTTATAATACAGAAGTACCATGTTGTTCCCGAAATAAACGTGTTAGTGTATGCTTATATGTATGAGAATATTTGTTATACAAGCATTCATTATGATTTATTTAATGTTTTATATGAATCTCACTGACATTTAGAGTAGATATATGCTGTACAACTAGTCCTTTGTGCTTGTTTCTTCTTGTATTTCAGGTTAAGAAGGAAGGACGGTTGCTGGGGGTTTGAACCCTGCTGGATCTACTTCAACCGTAGGACCTACGGGTAACTTTCTCATTCTGCTCTATTTAGTTTTTCTGAACGTGCATGGTTGTGTGAGTCTCTGTTAAGTAGCATGCCCCTGCTCTGTGGAGGTTGTATCCCAACCAACCTCTAGGGTGATATTTCCCCGAAACAGGAACGCATGGAAATTCCTAGTTTGGGTGGTTAAAAATGACTGCAAGAATTAGTAGTGGAAAAACGAATTGGAACAGTCAGCAGTATGTTGGTAAAGCACTTCAAGAGCAAGGCTATTGTGGGACACTGGTACCCAATAGTGTCCATTGATTTCCAGGAGAATGTTATGATCAGTATGAAAATTTTGATACAAGGATATACCTTGGTTTTTGGACCTTCCGATGCGATGGCCTTACCAAGGGATATATCGCCTAGGAAAGGGGATGTCGAGGAAATTATAAGATGAGTGAATGCACGGAAGGGGGTTACCAGATTTCCTGAGGGACTGTGTAGCAGAGAAGGGAAGTTAGGGGGATGGATTTGTTTTTATCATTATCATTTCTATATGAAATCAGATGCACGTTGGGAGTGTGCTCGGGGACAATGAGTCGGTAATTTTTCACTGAGGGAACCTGTAGTGCAAGGATCATAGGGTTGGACATTGGATGCAGCTTTGACTTTGCCATTGGATTATGGACTTCTTGGGAAGGAGGTGAATCCTGGTATTACTTTGAGGGTGGAGGTGTGGGCCTCTGGACTCCCTTTTTGCAGATGCAAACATCATATCCTTTTATTTGTTGGTTACAGAAAATGTGCATATGTATAATGTGTGTATATTATTGTAAATATTGTGTCGATCTGGATTTATAAAGCTCCATGAACAATAAGATTATTTCTTGGTTGAATCAAATGTGCATGATTTTATATGTAGTTGTTATTGTAAATGTCATAATTATTTGTGTTATAAATCTTCAGTAAATGGTATGATTGCCATGTTTTTAGCAGTGGTCAATGTAAATACTGCAACGAGTTGTGTTATAAATCTCCATGGACAATATGTTATGTTTTCAGCGATTTGTTGGTCATAGGTGTCATAAAACACTGAGGATGGTGTTCCACTAAGGGGGAGGGGTCTATAACAACCTCGGGTTAAAATTTCAAGTCATAAATTTAATAAAGGAAAAATAAGACCAAGGTCATGGGACACTTATTCCAAGCTCAATGTTGGGAAAAAAAAAATCCTAGTGGGTGTTCATTTTGGTTATTATGGCTAAGTGGAAATTAAAAAAGGATTTAGAAAGGTAAATAATCATTAATTGACATTTTATTTATGAAAATAAAGGGGAATGGGATAAAATGGAGATGAAAGGTCACATGGGTGCATGAGAGGAAAATTAAAGGAAAAATAGAAAAAAATTGAAGAAAATAGAGGCCTCATTAATAAAAAGGCTTTTGAGAATTGGTTCACAGCTTTTTGTCAGTTTGGCTTTAGAATTACTCTCAAAGAGAGAAGAACATCAAGAGGATAAAGCAATCAAGCAAGTAAATGAATGTGAATGAAGGACAAGGAAAGCAAAGGAACAAGCAAGGAAAAGTAGGGTCAAGCAGCTTCAGTGGGAATACTTGCAGGTAACATGTTGCATGTGTGATTTCCTAGTTGGTTTTGGTATGCATGGTACATGCATGTGTGTATTTGGTTCTCTTGTTGTCATTGGCATGGGCTTTTCTTGGTTTGACAGTGGTTTCAACCTTGCCTTTCCAATTCCTAGACATTCATGATGTGATGGGGTTCATTCTTGGTTGAGCTTTGGATTGCCAAAATATTTTGGATCCGAGTGAGGTGGTCTCAGGAAAATCCCAAGGGTTGGGGGTGGAGATGGTTTTCTTTGGGAAGCCCTCAACAAGTGGATGGAGTTAGGAAAATTCCTCAAGGTATGGTGAAGGAATTATGAGGCATCCAAGCTTGGTTTGGTTTAGTGATCTCGGGACCGGTTTAGGTGAGGTCAGGGTAGCATGAGGACGAATGTGGTTCAACCTCTAGATTTCCTTGGTTTTTATGTCTTGGTTTTTCCCATGCGATACCACATTCATGCTTGGAATATGGCATGGGGGTGATTGGCTAAAAGAAAGATCTGGTTCAGCCCAATCTATCGTCGGGTGGTACGTGGAAGTCCCTGACTTGGTTGGATTTTTCATATATTAATAAGATATATTTTCCTCTTGTATCTCACAAGTATGTATACTTTCTCTTATGTGGCTTTGATGGTTGTTATATCATTTTTATTATTCTATTTATAAGCATGGTTTCATAATGGACTATAGTTATGGCTCTTGACATGTTTTAATTGGTAAATTAATTTTTAATGAATGCATGACCTAATAGATGTTATTGCATTTAGTATGAGAGGGAATTAGACCTTCTTGATGATTATCAAATAAGTATCACACCCCTGTGCTCAGATATGCATTCATGACCTGTAGATTACATGTTCTCAATTTGTTTGATGAAATGACTCTCATGGTTGGGCCTGCTTAGGTCAAGCCCTTGATAAAGTTTTGTGTTAGAGGCTTTTTCATTGTGTCATTTATTGTTCTGTAAAGTCTCAGCCAGTTCTAGGCAGTGATCTGGAGACTAGCCCTGAAAAGGTGGCATAGATTTCGTGGTTGCAGGCACATAACTAGGAAATTGGGACTGCAGTAGCTACCTTGCAGGCTTATGCATGCGACTGAAGGCCTATAGTCACATGGAGGCCTTTTTATGCATGCAACTAGGAGACAATATCCCTAAAAAGGAAAGTTAGCTCAGGGTTTGGGCACCTCAAGTGGTTGTTTAGCTCTTAGGGGTCCTACAGCTCTTGAGGGAGGTCAGTAAAGTTTTAGTTTGTTGACTCCACTTCCTTAATGAAGCTAGGAGGTCGGGTCATGTCATAGTAGTCCTCATCTCATGTTTACCCCAGTAGGCCGATGAAAGTGGGTAAATGTGGGGGGGGTGGTTATAACTCCGTTATTTAATAGTTATTAATAATAAATTAATAATTTATAGTTATCTAATAGCTATTAATAGTAAATTAGTAATTTATAGTTATTTAACAGTTATCAATAATAAATTTATAAATTGCGATGAGTTTGTCTTTTCTGGGGTAATGGTTTTGTGTTCGGTGTATCTTGCTGAGAATGGGGGTTTAAAAGGGTGGGAAACTCTGGTCTCTTGGGGGAAGTTGGCATATGAACTTGTGTTCAAGGCACTGTTAAGGTCTCCCTGGTATGTAGTCTATTTTTCATGTTTAATTCTTAGAAATTGTGATGAGTTTGTCTATTCTGGGGTAGTTGGTCTGAGCTTTGCATTTTGGGACGGTGATTTAAGTCTGAACAATGGTTGTCGAATCATAGTCTCTAGGGTAAGAGCCTAGACTCTATTGTTGCAGTATGCGGGGACCTCCACAAGAAGGGGTGGGAATTACTGCACATTCACTACTTTGTTGCTTATTTGGGGTAGTTAATTCAAGGGTCTTGGTGCTCTATGATTTGTTGAGTATCTTCGTGAGACACTCAACAGGGATTGATGTTTGGTTGTGGTTGAAAATGTGGCTTGCCAATTAGGGTTTAAGTGTTGTCATATGGGGAAATCCTTGTGGGTGGTTAACTTGGCCATGAGCCGATCCACAAAACTCAAGCTAAGACGATGTGACGAGTCAGCATAGTGGTTTGTTGTAGCTTGCTGACGTCATGGCCAAAGTGGAATTTTATTAGTGAGATGTAGAAACTCTTGGGTGAAAAATCTTTGTTTTTGGCCTTTTTGGAGTCTAGTAAAGTAGACTATGCACCGCCAACGTGGCAGGGTGTGGAGGGGAATTAAATCGAGGTGAAAATGGGTTGAGAAAAGGATGGAGGACCAAGATTTAGGGAAATTGTTGGACCCTAATCCTACATATCCACCTAATATAGTGGAATTACTCCCCACCCACACACCCCCCCCCCCCCACTTTGGTTTCCTTTGAAAGTTAGGTTAGACATGTAACATCCTATTGGAGCAGCTTAGCCGAGATCGTCACGATGAAAAAAATGTTATCATCGGATTCATGAACGACATTGAACACAACCAATGGAAAATGTAGGATCACCAGGCCACCCTGCAGAGGGATCAAAGGAGGATATAAAAAAAGCTAAAACATTTGGAAGGAAGGCTAGCACGCATTGAAAAACATGTACATTGTGAATTCAGACCTCCCTTGCCACCTGGCACTGGACTAGAGAACCCAGCTCTGGTTAACTCTTCTAATCCTTGATGGTGGTGGGTTTAGGTTTATTTTGGTTTCATTGGTTGTTCGAGTTGTGGTTACTCAGTTTGTATTGGAAATTTGCTATCTGTCTTTGTTGCATTCATTTTGCCAACAAATTTAGTAGGAGTGAGGCTGGAATAATTTCGGAAAACTACATGCAGCGATGTAAATCTTCTTTGAATTAATAGAATACCCTTGGCTTACAAAAAAAATTACTAATAATACAATAATAATTATTTTTTTTGGTAATTGAGGCTAAACTATATTAATTCAAAAATAAAACAGTACATATGCTACAGGTTGAGTTGGAGAGTTGCGCTTAACCAATCCCAGCCTTTGTTGCGCAAGTATGGGGTTGCCTCCTTGGAGGAAACCAACCCGGAAAAAACATCAAACATAAAATTACAAAGTGTGTTGTAGCACCAATGAAAATAGAGGTTTTTTGAAAATAACAAGCATGACAAAAAACTAAGAAGAGTTGAGTTGTTGCGTAGTCATGAGGCTTCTTCATCATCATCGCTATCTGGATCTTCCTCCATGATGGGACAGGTGTACTTTTGTGCAAAGACATCCTCTTCAACAGTGGGTTGACGTGGAGGCCTGGAAGCAGGTGTGCAAAGGATGGGAGCGACCGGGTACTCGGCATCCGGGACTCACATCCAGGTGCCTTCCGAGTCCATTATCCAGATGTCTGTGTCATCCCCTTCATCCTCCTATGCCGAAAGAGGCTCAGTCTTGTGGGGCAAGGGGTGCTCCTGATGCGCAATGGTGGATTTCCTTGGTTCGTTTTTGCCTCTATTCATTACATGAGTGGGGGCTTCCTCCTCCTGGTCAAGAGTGTGGCTCTGGGGGGGCTCTCTAACATGATTGCTTGAGGAAGAGCCTTCAACGGATTCTAAGCAATTATCTGGCCCCCGGTGGTAGCGGCCAAGGAGCCCACCTCTCTGGCCTCCTCTGATGGTTCATTGGTGCAATATAGGAGCCATGGTCAGATGAGGCAAGGGGTTAATGGGGGTTTGAGAGGAGGGGAGGAGCAGATCTGACCTGAGACGGGAGTTGCGCAGCGAGGTGCTATTGGACAGGGAGGTACGCTGATGGAGGATGCACAGCAAGGGGCGCAGGATAATGGGAGCACACAGGCTACTAAAGCTAGCAAGGCAGGTGGATCTGAGGTGAGGTACACATTCAGGGGGTACACTTCTCAGGGCATTCTGCGTAGCGCAACACTAGGGGGAGGCTGCGCAACAGACTGGGCACGCACAAGAGCTGGAACTGAATCAAAAAAACTAGAAGGAGCAAACTGTGAGTAGCTTTGTGCTGTAGGTCCTCCCCTTTTGTAGGCCTATGACACATGCGAATATGTTGAGCATTATTATCCCTCGCTCGGAGCTGGATGCTATAACTTTTTTCATGAGTAGGCATGTGTGTAGAGTTATGGTCGAATGTGATATTCGTCCAGGATATCATTCAAAAGATTGCAGCAGAGAGGTGCCCCAAAGGGGATGTTGTTGTTTTTTCGTGTCTTCATGATGTTTGGTCTCTTTCATCTCATGTGAATTATTGCAGGAGTGAGGATCCACATCGAGTGAAGGCTTGCGCTGCAGATATTCATCATCTTGAGCATGGGAGAGATTGTTTTCATGCATGATGCTACTGTCACCCGCATCCAAGGACATAAATTATTTTTGGATGAGAGTTTGGCATTCTCTTCTTAAATAATCATCCTCAATCTGGGTGAGATTGGAATAATGCAGCTCTCTGTGACTTTCCACGCCCTTGTTCACAAGGAGGTACACAACAGTGTTCGCTTTCCTACGCACATGGTGAAAATTTATTTCCCTGTGATTTTGTATCAGTTTTTATAGGAGTTTGAGCCTTTTGGCAAGCCTCCAACTGGTGGATACCTTCGTGGAGGCAGAGCCATGGAGAATTCTTGTGGTCTCCAGAGTGATAATTTGCGAATCTCCCTCCATTTCCAAGGGAAATTAGTTGAACTCAATGGCTCTGGAGATGCCCTGGATGAGTCCCTCTAGCTCCGTGGAGTTGATGCTATCCCATCCCATATTTCCATCGTAGACCAGAAGGGCTCACCCTTGGAGTTCCTGAAGATACCTTTGAATCCTGCATTTTCGGGGTTGCCTTTGGAGATGCCATCGAAGTTACATTTGAAGAAGCCATTTGGGGGTGGATTCCATTGTTCAGGAGTTGTGGTTCTTCCTACGTTCCTTGGGGGGGTTTCCTGGGGGGTATTTATGCCCATATGCCAGTTGCTCCATATGTTACGCTCCGCAGTAAAGGTGGGGAGATATTACTTACTCCAGGAAGTGATGGTCAGGGTTTCGGTGAGGTTTATATTTATCCTTGCCCATATTTGCTCTTTATTAGATACCTTGTCTTTAAAGATACTATTGTTCCTTTCTTTCCATATGTTCCAGATCAGGAGGCCCAGAATTATTTGCCAGAGTTTGTTCAGAAGGTTGATGGAGTATGGGTTTTGCATCCACCTGTTGATGGTGTGATGATGTTGCCCCTTTCTCTATTGATGTGTCTGCATAGGATTGCGATCCTGTCCCACAGGGAATTGGAAGTAGGGCATAAGTCCAACAAGTGGTCAATGGTTTCAAAATTCTCTTGGCATAGTGGGCATATTGAGGGTCCTACAAACCCTCGCTTCAATAAATTCTCCCATGTGAGAATGCATCGTTTACTGAGCAGCCATAAAAAGATGGCTACTTTGGGCCAGAGCTTGGCAGACCATATCTTCTTCTAGATGAGATTGGAAGGATTTAGGTTCTGTTGTTGTAAGAGGTTGTAGGCTTCCTTGGTGGAGTAGTTGCCACTTGGTGTGTGACCCAAATGAAGGATATCAAGTTTTGGTTGGGATCTGAAATTTTTTTTAGTTATTACTTCCTCCCAAATGTCTTTGTGATTTTCATTGTTCCAGTCTTCTTGCCATCTGTCAGTGTGAATCCAGTTCTTGTATCCCTGAGTTGTGTCATTTGTCCATAAATCCTGTACACATTTCCGTTGCCTTTCTTGTAATACTGTGCTCCATAGGGGTCTAGGAAAGATTGACGAGAGACTGGGCAGTTGCTTCCAGGAATCCTCCCAAAGTTTGGCTTGAGTATCACTGTGCAGCTCCCAGAAGCTGTGGGTTTGTATCAGTTATTTTTTGTTGTTGGCAACTTTCCATAGTTGGAATCCTCCTGGTTCTATGTTGAATCTGATAAGGTCCTCCTTGGGCCAGTTGCTCGCATATTTTGCTACCCACAGGTTAGCCCAAGGTGTGTGAGGATTGGAGACCCATTTCCACCACATAGTAGATCCCATGATATTGTTGTTGTGCTCTAGGTCTCGCAGCCCTAGCCCCCCATGACCTTTTGGCGTGCATACTTCTATCCAGCTCACTAACGCCCATTTATTTTTCTCTTTGGTTCCTCCCCACAGGAAAGCCCTCTATATTTTGCGCATAGCCTTGAGGACCCATTTAGGGGCTGCGAGAATAGAGAAGAGGTAGATGGGGAGATACTGAAGAACTGCTTTGATGAGAACCATGTGGCCCACTATATTGAGAGAGCGATGGGTCTAGTTGGATAACTTAGTTTCCATTTTGTCCAGCAGCGCTCGCCACGAGGAATGATTATGGTTGTAGCTGTGAGAGGGACTCCAAGGTATTTGGAGGGCAAGGAGGCTATGGAGAAGCCTAGAATGCAAGCGATATTGCGTTGAGTGATAGGGAGAGTATGGAAGAAGAATATTTGAGATTTGTCAGGGTTGACCACTCTGCCAGAAGCTTCAGAGAAATAGTCTAACATAGATTTGAGGGAACGGGCTTGCTGGACAGAGGGGTGTCCCATGATCATTTTATCGTCCAAAAATTGTTGATGAGAAGTGGGGGGGAGATTGTGGAGGGGTATGCCTTGCAAAGTGCATGAATAGATAGAGCTTTTGATTAGACGGCCTAGCCCTTCAGCCATAATAATGAAAATTAAGGGTGAAAGGGGATCTCCTTGTCTGGTACCTCTTGAGGGATTGAAGGTTGTTGAAGGTATACCATTGACCAAGATGGAAATAAAAGGGGAGGTTATAAGACTCATAATTCATCTAACCCGGGTGTGGCTGAAGCCAAAGGCAAGGAGGACATGTTTTATGTAGTCCCAATTGAGTTTGTCAAAAGCCTTGCATAGATCGATTTTGAGGAGAAAACCATGTTTTTTGGTGGTTTTTAGAGAATGAATGACCTCATGGATTAAAATGATTCCATCAAGGTTTTGTCGTCCTTCTACATATCTTGTTTGCTGCGGGGAGATGATCAGGGGAAGGAGCTACTTCAGTCTGTTAGCAATAACTTTAGAAATTATCTTATAAATGACATTGCAGAGTGCTATGGGTCTGTACTTACTTTGCATAGCAGCATTGTCTTCTTTTGGTATGATAGTGAGGAAGGTGGCATTGAGAGCCGGAAGGAGCTAGTGAGTGGTGTGTGATTCCTCAACGACACCCCAAACCTCTTCTTTGATGGTTTCCCAAAAGAAGTGGAAGAAATTGGTGGTGAATCTATCAGGGCTAGGAGCTTTCTCTTCCTTCAGTTGGAAGACTGATTGTTCCACTTCAGCGAGTGTGGTGGCTTTAAGCAACATTCGATTATGTTCTTCCGTGACCAATTTAGGTATATGCTGGGTGATTTTTCCTATAGCCTCATGCTTCTAATGACTGGGTTTGTGGAGTATGTCCTTGAAGTGGCTGTGCAGCTCCTCCGTGATATCCTCTTGCTTTTCCAAACATTCTCCATTTTGATTTTTGAGAACTGTGATTCTATTATGCATCTTGTGTTGAATGGTGAAGCAATGGAAAAACTTTGTGTTTCTTTCTCCATACTTGAGCCAACAGATCCTAGATTTTTGTTTCCATAGGATCCCTTCCTAGCTTCTTCTCTATTCCATCAGGGTTGTTAATATTTTCTCTTTGTTCTCTGAATCTGTCAAGCGACCTTCCGAGATGATTTTTTTTTTAAGCTTCTTCATTTTCTCGTGCAGCTCTCTTTAATCTTTGAAGATATTGCCGAAGGTGGTTTTGTTCCACACCTTCAGTTTCCCTTTAAGCATTTTCATATTTGTCTTGAACTAATGCATTTTTGTTCCTTGAGGTGCTGAAAGGGAGCACCATCAATCTGAGACAATTTATTTGAACCCTAGATGTCTAAGCTAGTAGTGTTCAAAGAGGAATGGTTTAGGTGCAAGCGTACCTGGTCTTAACCATTGTAGTTGTATCGGCCAGTCGTCAGAGCTTGCTGCCAGAATAATGGTGGCTACAAGATCACCCCCCAGATGTATGAAGTCTTCCGTGATGATAAATTGGTCCAGTCTAGAGGTGATTTGATGGGTACCTCCTCTTCTATTGTTCCAGGTGAAGATTCTATTGGAAGTTTGTAGATCTATGAGGTGGTTGTCTTGGATGAAATTCTTGAATCCATTGTTGTCCATGTCTAGATGTTTCCTTCCTCCCTTTTTTTCCTGTAGATTGGTTATCATATTGAAATCTCCTCCAAGCAGCAAGAGTGGTAGAGATCTATGTTTATTGAGCTCAGCAATGTTGTCCAGAGGCTCAATTTTCTGGTGGAGATTCTGGGGAAAGTAAACGTTCGTTAGCAAGCCATGGATGATCGTTCTAGTCAAGTGAAAATTGGCTTGAATGAAATGCCTATTGGCATGATAGTTCTCTAGGGTGATTATGTGGGGATTCTAGATGATTTCCAATCCTCCTTAAACTCCATTGGCATCAACTGTTATTGTTTTGCATCATTTCCATATCCTTTTGAAGATTGTTTCCAGAGTGGAGTTGGAGCATTTGGTTTCTTGCATGTAGAAAATTGCAGGGTGTTCCTCAGTGATTCTTTTCTTGATGATCTTGTGCTTGGTGGGGTTGTTGAGCCCTCTGATATTCCACGATATGATCTTCATTTAGGGGGGTTGGGAGAGTAGGCGTAGAATCGGGTTAACTTGGGTAATCTCCCAAACTCTACCATTTCTTTGCCCATTTCTACTGTTCTTTGCAGCATTTTTTTCTGGCCTCTTTTGCGGGATTCTTTCATGAAGTATTTTGTATTCATGAGCATACCCCCTGAATTCCCAGAGAGGGGAGATGTTGTGCTCGGGTGAGGATTTATTCCAGCTTCTGGAACAACTGCTCAGGTATTAAGAGAAAGTCCTTCTTGTTTCATGCATCCTCTAACCTTATGATATCCAGGCCCTCGAGGTCAATTCTCTTTGGCTCTTCCTCCATGGCTTATGGGATTCGATCCAACACCTATCCTTTTCCCTTTGATACAGAGTTGCCCCCTACATGGTTAAGGGTTTGGGGTTTCAGAAAGGCCTCTGGTTGGATCTTGTCTTGTTGTTTCTTTGAGGTCTGGAGCTACTCCTACAAGGTTCGCCCTACCTCTTTGGCAGGTTCGTTCTCATTTTCACTCAGTTGATTTAGGGTTGCGAAGCTATTGCTAGTCACTAGGCCTTTTTTATTTTGGTTAGAGTTGGATCTCTTGTTGTGCCTTTTCTTACTTGCTACTTTTGTAAACCCTTATGTTGTTTGGTCATTTTTTTCATTATCAATTGTCGCTTTTTTATTTAGGGGGCAGTCTCTGAATAGGTGCCCATGTTGATGACACTTCTGGCATCTGAAAGGAACATGTTCATAATATATAGTTTGTATCCATTCAAAATCATCATGCAATAGGCTTACCTGGCCGGGTAGATACTCCGCTATGTTCATGCAGACGTAGATTCGTGCGTATGTTGTGTATCGGTTGATCTTTTTTCCCTTCGTTGTTTTGACAAATTCTCATAGGGAATTACATATGTCCCTTATGGTCAGCTCATCCCAATAATATTGGGGGAGGGAATAGAGTCGGATCTAGACCGGGGCCCATGTGAGATATTGTTTGTCTGGGTTGAAGCGCTTAGCCCAATGGTGAAGGTATAAGCCTGTAGAGTTGAAGAATATGGTCCTCCATCCATGATCCTATTTTTGTCTTCAATACAGATGAAGATCACATTGAAGAAGCACTTGGTGCACAACTGAAGGTCGATGTGACCTTAGGGTTCCATTTGGAAGCTATCCATCTTTAGAGGGCTTTTTCAGTGGGCAAAAAACCCATGAAATTGTCGATCAGTGTGTGATCCTTCATGAACTGTATTCTTTGATGAGGGAGGTCGATCATGGTTCTTTTGGTATCCTTGCGAATGCAGCTGATGTGATATTTGTTGCTTCTACTTCTGGTGAGGATCTTTGTTGTGCTATGGGAGTCGCCCCTATTGTGTCATGAGGCATGCTAGATTTTTGCTGACTGTCGATGTCAGTCCCTGTCACCACCCCTGTGGGAGGCTGGCCTGTGGTAGGGGGAGCAGCAGCCCCCCCACTGGTTTTTGTCATAGGTGAGCCTCAAGGCTTACCAAGAGTGTGGTCGCGGCCTAAAGAGCTGGGAGGGAGGTCTGCCTGGGGCAGCCTGCATTGAAATCTCCAAACCCTAGGTCATGGCAGTCAGCCTGGTGCAGAGCATTATTCCAACTTCGATGATATATCTTCCTCACTTGATCTATTTCATAGAATAATAAGTTATAATTATTAATAAATGTTAATTCGTCGATGTTCACATCCTTTTTTCTCATATTCTTTCTCTATCCTTTATTTATTCTTGGTCTCGCACTCTTAGTGTCATCAATTTAAGCTTTTTGTCCCTGAAGATGGGTGAAGTGTTCAATAAAAATGAAGAGATCACATAGTGTTCCAAAAGTTTCCATCATTAAGATTGTTAGTATTTTGTTGATATTGATAAATTCATGAGAATAAATTTGAATTTGAGTTTAAAAATATATATATATATTCTTTAATCATTTAAATTCAATTCAATTAACAAAAGCATTCAAATATTAAAATCAATATTTAATATTTTTTTATTTAATTTCTATCATTAAATAACTGAATTGACATCAAATATGATCTATTAAATTCTTTATCTAATTTATATTAAAAAAAAAATTACTTGAGGTTAATAATTGCCAGAATTGATCAAGTTGAGGTTTATTTTTTTATCAAATTTCTTAATTAAAAACATTACTAGCTATTTATTTATAATTAAATTTTTGTTTTCATTTGTTAGCATGGTTATGACTTGCACGATGTGTTTCTGGTTTAAGAAATCGTGACTCGAGGACATCTAAGTGGTCAAAATCACTTAGAGTTTGCATTGGACTCAACCACACTAACCCTTAACTTTATTGGATTTTTTTTAAGTATCTCTTCCCAACTACCACGAGTTTTGAACCTTAACTACCTTGTAAATTGAAACCCTCAAAATTGAATCGCACAAACATAACTGTACTATTAAATCTCATCATTGTAAATATTATGAATTATTATATCTAATTCAATGGCATCAAAATAATATATAAAATCTTCTTATTTGCAATTTATTTTTGCATTAATTTGACTATTATATTTACATATTTGTACATACTTTATTCCTACATATTCAAACATATAATTCACAAGGAAAATAAATATTATTAGTCCCTACCTCATCAGGGACTATAACATTCGCTTTGTGGTCAATGTGCATTGGCTTTGTATTGTTTCGCTGAGTTTTTGCGATTATAAACAAAATTTCGGACAATGTTGAATATTTCTATTTTTCTGTAAATTAAAAAATAATCTTCTAATTTATGGAAATTTTATTTCTAATTTTCGATTGGTTGAGTGAGCCTTGATGGGACATAATTCCATTGGCGGAGGGTGATTTATTTTTTGTATTCGTCAGTGTCTAACAAATCATTTTAAAATAAAAATAAGGCTAATTTTGTGAGTGGTCATTTCGTTGGTGAGTGCTTTAGCTCTTACATCAACAGAATGCTCTTAACAAGTCCTTTACATAAGCGAGTGGGGGCTAGGGCATTTATTTGGTTAGTGCTCTAATACTAACAACAAGACATGTATTGCTAGTGTGTTTATCTTTTGTTATTTCAATTTAAACTCTTTTCCATTTAAAATTTTTATAGATTTAGTTCTGTTGGAGAGAAAGTTGCATAGAGTTGTGAGTCTATGTGGAATGAAGTATGTGCAAATGATGAGGCATGTGAGGGAGGATGGAGGTGAAGAGAGAAATTTATTCCGCAAGCACAAAATTAATTTAACTAGGAACAAAAACTTTAATTCATAATGTTCGGTGGATGGATGTGGGATGCACAGTTTTCAAAACTAGAAAGAGTCGTTTATAAACTAAAAATAAGGACCTTGGATTAAACACTTATTATTATTATGCAATATTAAACTAAGTGTCTTTTAAATACATGTGAAAAAGTAGTGTTGTGAGGGAGAGCATGTGTGTGGAGCAGGGAATAGAGACTTTTGATGCATGTGAGAAAGGAGTGTTGTGCAGGAGAACGGGTGTGTGGAGCAAGGAACAAAAACTTTGATTCATAGTGTAATAGAAACTTTCATCTGCAATGTGGTGGTCTTCCACATAAAGTTGTCGTCGGAAAATTTCTTCTGCACACCCATTTTGACTTCTTACATTTGTGAATTAAATACTAATTATCAATTATTCAATTAAGTGTATTTTTAATGCTTGTAAGGAAGAGGTGTTGTGCATTAGAACAGGTGTGCAAAGCAAGGATAGGAAACATTGATACATTGTGTGACCCCCTCACTTCTTTCGCATCTCGGTATTCAGTACAATGTATCAACTATAGAACATTACTATTTTTATTTACAAAGTCAGTTATTGTGATATATACTCCAAAAAGAAAAGGAGCAAGCTCCCATTACAGAGAGGGTTTAAAGAGGAACAGGCTTAAGGAGTTAAGAGTGGGAGCTCAGTCCCGGTTACCTAAAGCCTTGTTTCCAAAATTTCCTAAATTTCCTACTACGTTTTTGGCATACTACCTTACAAACTGAAAAGGCAGAGAAACACATTTACATAAAATAATGGAAAAGGATTAATATATGCAAAGTGAATATCCTTCTTTGTATTTTGAGATTGACTAGATATTGATTAGAGCATTTGTTTTTGTGTTGTGACCTTGTTGTGCCCTTATTGTGTCCTTGTTGTGCCCTTTTTTTAATGCCTTGATGATTAGAGAAATTGTTGATAGCAACTATTTCTTCATTTTATCCCTCAGTCTGCCTATTGAAGGCCAAATTCTCTGATCTTACCTGAAAATTCAATTCTTGTATTTTCTCTCTTACTTTGTCCATCATGTATTTGTTGGCTCTGCTCAAGACGCATCTCTCATTTTGAAAGGTTCTTTCTATTGATTTCATATCCATTGTTGGTTTCTGAGGAGACTTCTGGTCAATTTGTTGATGGTGAGAGGTAG
The DNA here is from genome assembly GCA_034641835.2 of Pinus albicaulis. Lineage (NCBI taxonomy): Eukaryota > Viridiplantae > Streptophyta > Pinopsida > Pinales > Pinaceae > Pinus > Pinus albicaulis. The sequence continues at coordinate 641,855,253 of CM076578.1, read as the reverse complement.
AGTAATGATCCATTTGTGCGTTGGAGACAAACATATTTGGTTATGCTTCCAGATGCACTCTGATGACTAGGTGAAGGACTGTGCCGAGACTACATATTTGCGCTGCTGATTGGAGGATCTCGCACCTCTTGAGGAGAACAACTCTAAATTCAACAAAATCGAGGATGACAGTGAGGGAGGATTTGGAAAGAGATCTGCAGGGTTGCGTAGAGGGACAAATTAGTAGAGAGAGCGAGAAGGAAGAAAAAAACAAAGCCAAAATGAAGGTGATGGAGAAGAAGGGATAGTAAGTGTTTGGATAAAGCACATTTGGGCTCGAAGGAGAAGCTTGAGACATAGCACACCTATTTTTAGATGAGTGGGAAAGAGGATAGAGATTTGAGAGCATAAAGGATGGAGAGGTATGGGTTCGAGGGAGGATGGAAGGGGCAGACAACGCTGAGATAAATGAGCGTTTGAGCTTACGAGGGAGCATGGTATTGACAATGATCAAGCATGACAAGAAGAGGGAGATGGATTGAGCCTGATCTGGAGGATCTTGCACTGATATGCTTAAGAAAAAAATCATAGTGGACAGAGTCAATGGGAGAAGGATCGAGCCTGATAGAGAGGAATAATCCAAGGTCGATGCTATTGAAAGGAAAGGAGATGAAAGAGATGAGGGGGATTAAGTAAATGGCTCAATAAGACCTGTCAGGCTTGAGTGAAGGACCATAATTATACCAAGTCTGAGAAGGATCATTGTTCAGGCTGGAGTCCCTACTAATTTTTTTTTTCAAAATCCTCTTGTTGTTACGATGAGACTATAACAGGGGAGGGAAGTAGACTGTGCTAAGGTATTGGGGTGAAAGATACCTCATTTTGGATTTTTGTTTCTACTTCGAGCCGAGCTACTACCCGGTTGGCCTGGTGATCTACACTGTTATTATTTTCTCGAGTATGTGTTTGAAAGTGACATTGCCCAGATCTATCAGATTTTGCTTAATTTTGTTGACTATTTAAACCCATTGTTACATTTAGAGGAGTTCAAAAGCTGAGCATGGCTTGAATAATTATAGTTGAGTCTCCCATGATTATTGGATTCTATATTTTCCTTTTTTTTAGGATCATGGTACCCATCAGTAAACTATATCCGCCGGCCCTATTGTTGGAGGTTTTTCCTAATCCCCATTCATAGGTGACGGGATTGGTTCCACCCAGATCTAGGAGAATTCCCCCTGCACATGCTTTGCCCGAATTGTTTTTTGATGCCCTATCAAAGAGGAGGTAGTGTTTGTTTAGATTTTTCATCCACAAAATGAAATCATCCTTTTTTAATCTTATTTTCCAGATTTGAATGGGAGTTTTTATTTTGGGACTGCTTGTCCAGGTGCTTATGCCTGTTGCAAAGCTTATCCATATCCTCTCTTCCTGCTAGAGCTGGCTGCTTTCAATTGCTCTCAAGCCTTTCATGTTTAAAAATTATGTTGTGAGCCCCATGTCTTTGACAGAACTCTGCCAACATTTGGAGATTGAATTTTGAAGATTTGTCGATTTTTGGATAACTAGATCTGCCACAAAGGAAGGATGGTAGGCTTCCCCAAAATATTTTAATTGTGTGCTTCTGCTTTAGAGAATAGGGATAATTTTTTTTCCAATCTATGAAGAATTCATTATAAGTGCTTGAGAAATTTAGGTTGATTTCCAATGGGCTCGCTAGCAGCTTCCAACATTCTTTCGCAAAGGGACAATCAAGGAAAAGGTGCCAGATACTTTCTTCGTCATTCAGGCACATGGAGCACCTTGAGGGACCCAAAATGCCTTTCCTTTTGAGGTTATCTAACGGACTTTACCTTTTAAAAGAGTATAGATAAATATTTTAACTTTGGGCAGACTTTTAACTTTCCATATTGACTTCCATGGTGCCAAATATTGATTATTTTGTTGTGCTTGAATGGTCACATACCTTGATTTGACCGAGTAATCTCCTCCACTCGAGTCCCAAATGAAGGTTTCTTGGGCCTCCTGACTAGTTGGCGTTGCTCCCTTAAGTCAGATGATTAAGGAATCCCATTGACTTTTTAAGTTGTGTGGCAAGTTGGGTATCTGCCAATCCACCCAATTTCTATTATGTGAGTGAGAGATAGAATGCAAGGTGATCAACCCCTTAGCACTCGTCCACCTTTTTAAATCACAGAGATCTATATAGGAGAAATTTGGAGAATTATCCATTATTCTGTCATCCCATAGTATAACACTTATTATGTTTCCAGGGAGCTTAGAGGTATGCTTTATTATGATGGGAAGGAATTTTTTGACAAGCTTCCAGACTTGTGAGCATGGTCTGGTTGGAACACTTTAATCTAAGAGAAGAGTTCAGTGTTGATTCATATATTTTGAGGCCAGGACTTGTTTCCACCAACAATCTTTCCCAGTGACAATTCTCCAAACAATTTTTTCCCCAAGGGTTGCATTCACAATTCCAAGTAACCTAATAGATAGGCCTCTCTTTTGATAGGGAAGTGTTACTTGATCCCATTTTACCAAACTAAACTTTTTGGTGTCAGTCTTTTGTTAGGTCCTTATATTACTAGTGTAGTCCCTTATAATGTTAGTATATTCCCCCTTATTTTTATTGTTGTACCCCTGTAACCCCCATATTGTTGTTATTGTGCCCTTACATTATTATTGTTAGGTCGGCTAGGATTACATTGTGGCCCCACTAGGATTACATTGTGGCCTCATGGACTCCTATATATAGAAAGGAGGTTTTGTCATTTATATCATCCAAGAATTGTTCATTTATGTAATGTATTGGAGGTTTCCCCCTCGAAGTGGCTATTTCTAAGGTGTTGATCTCTCTTTTCTTCTATTTTTTGAGCTGGTTTCATAACATTTGGTATCAAAGCTTTGGATTCTAGAGTTTCGTTGCACCAAACAGGTCATCATGTCATTTTCGCTATAACTTTTTTCTACGAAGGTTCAGAAGTTGAAATTTTTAGAGTGCAAAGCTGAAATCTTGAGGAACATTGTCACAAAATTTCAAAGGTTGGTTCGCAACATTTTTGGATATATGATCTGTGGAATTTATGTCTTTTTGCAGGCTCCTGAATTTAACCTAAAAATGTCATCGCGGAATTTGCGCTATAACTTTTTTTCTACGAGGTTTCAGAAGCTGAAATTTTCACAGAGAAAAGTTGAAATCCTGAGGAACGTCGTCACAAAATTTTAGAGCTTGGTTCGCAATATTTGTGGAGATATGGTCTATGGAATTTAGGTCTTTTTCAGGCTCCCGAATTTCATCTCAAAGAGGTGATCGTGGGAAAATCTTCATAACTCTCTCTCTCTGAGCATTGGATCGGAATGCTATAAAAAGTGGCCGCAAGTACATGGATGTATTTTCCTGTCTATAAATTTCAGAGCTGAAGGAGGAAACAGTGATACGTGGCAAGTCGTACAAGTTAGCTCTACTGAACCAGTCCATAATTAGGTCATCGTGGGAGAGTGGGCATAAATTTTCCTTGAAGAATCCAAATTAGGTCAGACCTTTGGCATTCAAAAGAAGATTCAAAGGGCTACTTTAGGGTGGAATTGCAGATATTGAAGATCTTAAATCACTAAGATAATTCAATTTCAATATATAGATACTCAAAAGAAAGAAAAAGGTGTGTACTTGTTTTTTAAAAATGCATAACGTTTGTTTGAAAAAGCAGTTTGAAGTGATTCCAAGGGAATATTGAAGAATTTTTATCAGTAATGTGTTATATAATGCCTCCAAAAAATAATTCCATACCCATTAAGCCCTCTGAAAGCTATACTAAGATGCATGAAGAGGAATAATTGCAGTATGAGATATCAAACTTACGATACCAAGTCCAACAAATTTCGATCTTACGAAGAGCAATCGAAGATGACATAGATGGTTTAAAAGAAGAAATGGAGGCTAAGTTGGATTGTTTGAAGGATCAAATAAAATATATTATGGATGATAAAGTAGTGGAATATCACATCGAGCATCAACAACAAGTTCTCCAACTCTCAAAGGATAACCTAACTTTGGTGCAAAATCAAATGAAACAACTGGAAGATCAACATCACATCGAAAGAAGTTTTGAAGCAGCCACAGAAACAAGAACTCGACAATTACAATCAATTTCAATTATCTCAGTAAGTGGAAGAAATTTCCTGTAGAAGATTCCACATGGGAGGATGAGAATTTTATACAGAAGCATCAAGAAATAATCAAGCATTGAGGACAACACTTGTTTGAAGGAGAGGGGCATGTTAGGTCCCTATATTACTAGTGTAGTCCCTTATTATGTTAGTATAGTCCCCCTTATTGTTATTGTTGTACCCCTGTAACCCCCATATTGTTGTTATTGTGCCCTTACATTATTATTGTTAGGTCGGCTAAGATTACATTATGACCCCACTAGGATTACATTATGGCCCCGTGGACTCCTATATATAGAAAGGAGGTTTTTTCATTTGTATCATCCAAGAATTATTCATTTATGTAATGTATTGGAGGTTTCCCCCTCGAAGTGGCTATTTCTAAGGCGTTGATCTCTATTTTATTCTATTTTTGGAGCTGGTTTTATAACATATTTCCTCCTTGACACAAAAATACTCTTATTATTATCTCTATTTGTTTGTAGGTGCTAATCGGTGCCAATATTGCTGCATATTGGTAAATTGGCAGCGCTGTGAGAATGTCGTTGATCAGAATCACTCTACCCGCTAAATGTAGCCATTGCATTCCCCAACTTTGAATTTTTTTCCTCATTTTTTCAATTTGGGTACTCCATAGTTCTGCCTTCATTTTTATTTTGATATAGGTTGTCCTAGATAATAGAAATGGCTCCAATTTGCTTGTGACGGAATCTCTAAAATCTGAGATATTATTTGTAGGGTGTGAGGGGGCACATTCCAGCCATAGATTCGACATTTTGCATTATTTAGTAGCCCACATAACGCCTCCATGAATTTATCCAACAATTTTTTAAACCTTATGGTGATAATGCATGATGCCCCACCCATCAACAGTGTGTCATCGACAAAAAAGGAGTGATTGATGCTTTTAACACCATGGTAGATGTGGAGGTCATGTAGAAATCTCTCTCTCCTGCTCTTCTCCAAAGACCGACTTAAAGAATCTGCCATTATTATATATAGAAATGGAGATAGGGTACAACCTTGCCTCATCCCTTGGGAGCTCTGAAAAAATTCACTTGGCCTTATGTTTATTAGAGGGGTTATCCAAGGTCCCACAATGCATGCTCTAATGACTTCAATGATCTCATTTGAGAAACCAAATTTCTTGAGGACAACATTTAGGTAGGTTAAGCTTACTTGATCAAATACATTCGCCATGTCCAGCTTTATGATAATTCCTTTAGCTTTCTTCAACATATTTCAATGCAAGGCTTCTTGGAAAATCAACACGTTGTCAAGGATATGTCTATTTGGCACAAAACCACCTTGGTTTTCCAATATAATTTCAGGAAGAAGTTTCTTTATTGGATTAGCTATAATCTTTTTGATTATTTTATAATAATAGTTAAATAATGAAATAGGTCGGAAACGATTGAAGGAGGAAGGCCTTGCATCTTTCAGAATTAGAGCCAAGTAGGATGAATCAGTGAATCCACCCAACTTTTTTTCTTGATTGAATTACTTATCATTTTAGTTAGGTCCTTCTTGATTATATTCCAATTTTTTCTATAGAAAGAAATTGGAAAACCATCAGGACCCGGTGGCTTGTCAGGGTGAAGACTCCAAATGGATTTTTCGATTTCATCTTCTTCAACTTCTTGTATGAGCTCCATATTTTGATCAACACTTATCTTATTGGGAACATGTTGTAGAAAGGTCTCATAATCTTAATTTTCTCCACTTGCAGTTAGGAGGTTTTTAAAAAAATTATATGCTTCTTGTTTTAAATTATTTGGGCCTCTTATCTCCCTTCCCTCAATCTGAATATTGTCAATCTAATTTCTAGTCCTTCTGATTTTCATTGAGTTGTGGAAAAAGGATGTGTTTTTGTCCCCTGCTTTTAACAATAGCCTTTGAGATTTTAATCTCCACACCTCTTCTTCTATTCTATTTTCTCTATAAATTTCCCAATAGAGAGCCTTTTCCTGAATTTGGCTTTCTTTGGTTTCTTCCTCTGTTTCCTTTGCCTTTTGAAGTACCTCCATTTTTTTATTATTAAATTAGCCTTTTTTTTTTCTTTTTCTTTTCCTTGGCCCAAAGTTTCAATTCCTTTCTCATTTTTTTTTAATTTTGTTTCCCACACAAAATAAAGAGAGACGTTGACTCTTTGAGACCACACTTATGTAATTAATTTCTGCAAATCCTCATTTTTTTTCTATGTTAGGCAGTATCTAAAAGGGATGGGACCTTGGTTTCCCAAAGTCCCAAGAGAGACAACCACCAGCTTGTGATCAGATGTCGTTGTATGAATAATCCTTGACACTGCTGAGGTGTAATTGGATAAAATGTTGTCCTGAACGAGAATTTGGTCTAGTCTTTTCTTTATGTTGTTGATGCCTATTCTCTTGTTGTTCCATGTGTACTTGTCGTTATTGGGAGGGATGTAAAGAAGCTTATATGTTTCCATTATATTTTATATTGCATCCCTTGATGGGTTTGCATGGTACACTCCTCCAAATTTCTCATCCACATTTAGAACTAGATTGAGGTCACCTCCCAATATTACTTTTTTGTCTTGGGAATTATTCAGGGTCTATTTAATAGTGTTCTCGCATTGTTCTTTCTCCCTATAGAGGTTTGTTGTGTATATGTTTACCACATAGTATTGCTCATTGGTGGCTATATCTTTTAATTCTGTTCTGATCCATTGTTGCTCTCTTTTTTGCTGAAGTAGCTCCAATTTTCCTTTTCTCCATAGAGTACATATACCCCCGAGGTCCCTAAAGCTTATTGAGTTGTTCCTTCATAGTTTTTTTAATTTTTTAATCATAATTTCATATTCTTGGGTGGTGGTTTTGGTCTCCTATAACATTAGTATGTATGGGATTTCCATTGCTAATATATATTTGGTTTCATTGATTTTTGTTGATGTCCCCAAACCACGACAATACTAGGAGACCACAATCATTATTTATTTTGATTGGGTGCTGAGGGAACTTTCCCTATTTGGTGATGTTGGTTTTTATCCTTATTTCCTGAGCTTTTCCCAAAGAAGGATTCCATGGGCGGATGAGTGCCCATTACCATTTCTTTTGTTGTTGCTTCATCTCTCAACTCTTTTTTTGACTTTCTTCCTGATTTTTTTGGGTTTTCTGGAATGAGTAAAAATTCTTTTGATTGGTTCCTTGTCAAGATTCGGTCAACTGAGGGGGGAGGAGGGTTTTGAGGGAGATTAGGGGAAGCTGGAGTGAAGAGAGGAGGGATGGAGCGGTGAGAGGGGGGGGGGGAGGGGGGCACAGAGGTAAGAATGGGAAGGTCTTTAAGAGGACCAAAAGGGTTTGAAATAGGGAGAGAGGAGAGAGTAAGAGGAGGGTTGAGAGGAGGAGGCGAGGAGGGAGGAGGGAGAGATTGGGAGGGATCCAGAGGCTGGGTAGGAGGAGGGGGGAGGGTTTGTTAGCTGCTTTTTTATTTTTTACTCGTTCCCATTTTGCTTCCAGAGCTTCTACATCTTCATTTTCTTGTTTTTTTGAGCAACTAATTGCAAAATGATCGTATTCATAACATACCTTGCATTTAAATGGTATCTGCTCGTAGTCCATCTGTTGTATGTGTTGGTGTCCGGATATGAATAGAATTCAACCCTTTTTCCACATAAATTATTAACCCGAGGGCGTTAGTTATTTCAAGACTAACGACAAATTATATGCAGATACAAGACCATGGTCCGCTGCAGATCATAGGTTTAATCTATAACACACATACCACTGTAACAACAATGAAATGAACTACAGAAATAAAAGGCATCCACAGAAATTAACGCAACTATAACAGAAAATAAAGAATCACACCAACACAACACTGCAAGGAAAAGAAAGAAGAACGTAGCACCCGATCACAAGAGTGGCCCCAACTCTTTGATCAAGGTTGCAGAATCTCAAGAATTACAGGAGAAACAGCAAGTTGTTGTACATTCAATTAATGATAAAATGATTGATTACAAAATTTGTATGTCCAAGGGGTCTCCCCTAATTCACAGCGCGTAGACCTCTTTATACAATTGTCCTGAAACCCTGATTCCTCTCAACGACTCCATTGTTACAAAAATACACCTTGTTACAACAGAAACCGGGTTGCCCAGCAAGAAACTATAAGAAGGCATAAAATAGTGTTGATATACCCATGGATGTCACGTTGTAGCAGCAAATAAGGAATATGCTGGAGATGTTGGGTTGTGCCTTGACTCACGGCCGCAACGCTCCTATTGTAGCTAGATCTGAAGATATATCGGAGTTAATATGTAGAAAGGTAAAACCTCCATGATAAATACATCATTAATCAAATATCCCATAAAAGATAGGAAGAATGGTTTTACCTCATGCTTTTAAGATAAATAATGGCACAAAGAGATAGAAAGATAGGGTAAAATGGGAGAGGAAAGTATACAAATCCGATACCCAACATCTCCCCCCAACTAATCTATCTGCATGTCCTCATGCAGCTCGTCGTCTCCTCAGATCTGGATTGGACTAACTTTGATCGGCATGAAGTTGTGTGAGGTCATATTCTGCAGCCATTTATGTTCCTAGTGGCTTATATCCTTTTGTCAAAACAATGTCCTTCCATCAGTTTGGTTCAACGTTATACGCAGGAGTATACTGCGCAGTTGGCAACCATAAAAGGGTAAATTGAAATCTTAATCTCATCCATCTAACCCCACAGTATGAATGCATGTCACGTAACACAGCATTCTCTCTAAGGCATGTGCAACGTTAGGTGCCCTAAATGGTTCTCTTTCCCTGACAGCTAAGGAGGATAACATCCATCTTTTCTGACAACTGTCCAGTGCTTCCTTGTGAAATGTCATAATCTGGCCGACACACAGGTCAGCGCACCATTTCTGGGTTTCCGACATGTGTTATTTACGACCCTCAATCTGTAGAAAGGTATAATGCTTGTTATAAATGTTTGAGGACTGGCCATGCTCTCTTCTCACCATTAATGGCTTTCCGACTTGATTTTCTTCAAATGTATCCCAGGCCTTTCTCCATTTAATCTGATTGATGGTATAGGAGGTGAAAGCCCTTAAATGGATGTCCCCCATGAATAGAACGGGGTTAAAGGACTGATCATGCCTTAAGTAATACCCATGCATGTAGAGCTCGCACATTAAGTGTTGTCCTATAATATCATGAATTTTTAAAACACGGAGAAATTGAATGGGGTCCTCAATTTCGTACCAAATCTCCTTATATCTACTTTCAAGACAAAAGAAAAGAAATTTTTCATGAAGGAATAAGGCATAGCTATGTGCAGGAGATCTGCAGGCCATTACCTGCTTTGCTAGGGAGAACATCTTCTTCTTATCTATCTTTAGCAACTGAACTTGTTCTTCCAACTCTTATATCCTGGCCTTCTTTTTTTCCTGATTCAGCCGTGCCTTGTATAACTGATCCATGTACCCTGTGACGACTCTAGCAGCCTGTTATCGAACCCTAGTTGTTTCTTTCTTGCGGTCGCTCACCGCAGACTGCCACTTTTGAATTTCAGTGGCCAATACAAATTCTCGACCTTCAAACAACTCTTCAATCGGGCCAGTCTAGGTAGTTGCAGTAGAGAACGATTACCTCATGGGACTTATAGTAATCTTGGTACTTTTCCAAGAATTTTTTTTTCATTTCTTCCCATGAGGTAATCGTGCTTCCCCCTAAACCCATAAACCATCTTAGGGCTATCCCTTTTAAGGTAGCAGGAAATATTTTTAATTTCTGAGCATCAGTCATATAGTCATAGCCTCGAAAAACAATATCAAATTCGAAGAGGAACGTACCAGGGTCTTCAAAGGAGAGCCCATGAAAACTAGGCAAGTCTGTCAGAGGGATGGGTCTCATTGGTGCATCACCTGTAACATTTCCAATGGGAAAATCAACATAGGAACTTACAGGTGCCATAAATATCCTTCAATACTCACTTGGAGTTTCGACTGGTTCCGCAGCAGGTATCTGGAGTGATTCAACTGAAGATGGTTGCACCGCACTCCCTCAGTCCCTTGGTGAATCAAAGTCCTTCAAAAGTTCCTTTACCGGATCAGAATTACTGAACTCAACAACGGAAATTTTTACAAAGTTGCCTTGGTCTCTTGGGGACAAAAACCCTTTTTTAGGTTCTTCTTCCCAGTTAGAGTTCCTCAATTCTTCTGATCCCTTACTTGCCACTTCTTCCACTTCTACTATAGAAAGAACACCTTCTGGCCCTGTCGATGGCACTGTTTGTTCCACAGACTGCCCTTCGGACTTCGTCTGAACCCTAACCCTAACAGCAGCACGGGATGATGTCTCAGATCTAGATTTTTCAATAATTTCCTGAATATACGTCTTCTTTCCCAGATCCTTCCCTTTCTTCGGGGGTCTTCCTCTGCCCCTCTTGTTCGAATATTTGTTCATACAAGTTGTGGAGAGGGTTCATCAAAGAAACTCAATCAATTGCTCAGGACCCGAAGTAGGACAGATAACTTCCTCCCTGGGACGAGAGAAAAGATTCACAAAAAATGAAACAATAGGAAAAGGAAAAAAAATCAAAGTTCAGGACCTGGAGCAGAGTAATAATATACCCTCCCCAAGACGAGAAATTGGCCCCTAGAAGGAAACAACAGAAAAATTGGACTACGCCCAGGACTTAGGGCAAGGTTTTACAAAACACCTTCCCAAAGACGAAGGTTTAATTCTACAAAAAACAAAATAATAAAAGAAACATGAAAGAAAGAAAGAAAAAAGAAAACACAAGGCACTTACGCTCAGGACTTGAAGCTGGGCAATATATTCCCACCTCAAGACGAGAGATCGACTCTGAGATCTGTTGCAGATCCTGTTCTTGCACCTATTAGCCTTCCCCGGCAACAGTGCCAAATGTTGGTGTCCGGATATGAACATAATTCAACCCTTTTTCCACATAAATTGTCAACCCGAGGGCATTAGTTATTTCAAGACTAACAGCAAAGTATATGCAGATACAAGCACATGGTCCATTGTAGATCATAGGTTTAATCTATAACACACATACCACTGTAACAGCAATGAAATGAACTGTAGAAATAAAAGGCATCCACAACAATTAATGTGACTATAACAGAAAATAAAGAATCACACCAACACAACACTGCAAGGAAAAGAAAGAAGAACGCAACACTTGATCACAAGAGTGGGCCCAACTCTTTGATCAGGGCTACGGAAACTCAAGAATTATAGGAGAAACAGCAAGTTGTTGTACATTCAATTAATGATAAAAAGATTGATTACAAAGTATGTATGTCCAAGGGGTCTCCCCTGATTCACAGCCTGTAGGCCTCTTTATACAATTGTCCTGAAACCCCCGATTCCTCTCAATGACTCCATTGTTACAAAAATACATCTTGTCACAACAGCAACCAAGTTTCCCAGCAAGAAACCGTAAGAAGGCCTAAGATAGTGCTGACATACCCATGGCTGTCACGTTGTAGCAGCAAATAAGGAAGACGTTGGAGATGATGGGTTGTGCCTTGACTCGCGGCTGCAACACTCCTGTTGTAGCCAGATCTGAAGAAATATCAGAGTTAATATGTAGAAAGGTAAAACCTCCATGAAAAATACATCATTAATCAAATATCCCATAAAAGATAGGAAGAAGGGTTTTACCTCATGATTTTAAGATAAATAATGGCACAAAGAGATAGAAAGATAGGGTAAAATGGGAGAGGAAAGTATACAAATCCGGTACCCAACAGTATGTGCATCCATTTGCCTACTTTGATCTTCACTGCCTCTAGTAAGCCTTTTCCTGGGTCGACTTCGACGCATATCCTCCCACAGGTGTGCATGTTCTCCTTTGGCTCGCATCTGTCAATATATATGCGCACAACATTCCCTATTGATGTGACTGATTCGTCACCCCAACAATGGAGTGGGAGATGAGGAAGTATGACCCAAACGGGTACTGCTCTTGGCATATCCATTTCAGGGTCGAAGTTTGGCATCCATCTATTTAGATAGAGCCCTCGCATTTCCATGAAATATGGGTCGTTTCTGAATATTAGATCCATGTCTTCCTTTTTTTCAAAATGGAAGGTGTACTACCCTCTTCCAGATAATCTGATAGATATTTTCCCAATTATTGAAGAGGACCAGTTCCTCTCAACACGCTTCTTAACCAAGCAAGGAGAAGGCCAGAGGCCTGTAAATTAGCCAACCAAGCCGCGTTCGGAAAGGGACAGCACTGCTCTGCGAGGGAGGGAAGGAGGGAGGATGATCTCAGGAATTTCATCCACTTTCTTCACAAACTTTGATACAGAGGGTCTGGTTCTTGGGGGACCCATGGAGGATATCAGTGATGCGGAGGATCTGGAGGTTCCATTGAAGGCAGCATGAGGCCGCACCAATTAAGATGAAACAGTAGGGTCTAAGGGACGTAGGCCCTCAGGGCACGCGCACATGGGAGATAGAAATCATCACAGAGAAGCTTTCTATGCGCAACAAAAAAATGGCTATGGAAAATTACTATTATTAAACCAATCTTAATGCAATGGTGTGAGTTTTGGCATCATTGGGTGGAGAAATAGCATAGTATTGACACAATCTAAATGATATGCATATAGATGCTTGCACACGTGCATAGTCAGTGAATTAAATGTTGAAAAGAATGATATTTTCCCACGACAATGTTTTCTATTAATTAGAGGACAAATGTTGGGATGATAAAAAATCTGAATGTTAGCTTTATCTTTGATACAAAGATTTTTTAAAATGTTTCATATGTGAAATTGATAATATAGTGAGGAAATAAGCTATTTGAAATGATACCAAAAAACTCATTTTTCTCATATCGATAAGAACTTTCATTAATTGATTGCGTATTTGGAATAGTTGAGTGTGTAATGTTTGCTCTTTATAGAGTGTGTTTAAAATATAGGAGTATTGTCAAAGTTTTTGTTGCCTTACATAAATTGTTATCTTTGAAGCTGAGGTCACATAAAATCACATCCTCAACTTTTAGTGTATGACAGGTGTGTCTAATTATTGCATGAAAGGTACGAAATTATAAAAATAAGTCGATTGGGAGACATTATTAATTCATTGTTGATGACAAATCACGCTTCAGGAAGTGGCATGTCATCACAAAGGGATAATTCTATCTCAGAGAAATGTAGTGTGATGTTCCTCATTATATATAGCTAGTATAGGTTAGAATTGTTGTTCAAGCTCAATTGGAAATCAAGATGTGATTTTATGTGATGTCATCTCTAACATAAACTATTAATACATGTTTGGTGGCGTTATTCGGAGAATACTTTAGTGTATGGTGATATATTTTTGTGGAATATTTAGTATTATGTTCAAAGATTTGGGTTTAGTATTGTGCAGGAGGTAGGTACGTTGAAGAAATTTGTGGGAGAATGTATGCAGCTCTATGTAGCTGGCTTGAACGAGTTGTGACAATTAGCTTTGCACTAGATTGTTACAAATCAGGTGCCATATTTTTTTTAGCAGCCCGATATCAAATAAAATGAATCCATATCAATATAGTGGTGGGGAACAACTAAGCCATCAAGTCAATTCATGGTAGAAGGAAGTTGAACACGTCACTACATAATATTTATTTGTGATTTTCCATATCGATATAGTGGTGGGGACCAACTTAGCCATCAAGTCGATTCATGGTAGAAGGTAGTTGAACACGTCACTACATAATATTTATTTGTGATTGTCCTTACACAAATTTGTATTTACAGTTATTATTAACAGTCTCTTAGCTAATTGTCATGATCAAAGGTAATTCATATTTATTTTATATCGTAAAGATTTGTTTCTTACAATATGTATAACAATGATATCAAAGCAGGAGCAAAATGTGAAGTAAATGGAAAATATGGTTTTGGAATTTCAAGATTTATTTCCATTACTTTCTATATAAGTTACCTTTAATATCTTCAATTGTTATTTATCGAGAGTGTCATGTGTAATAGTCTTCACACGAGTGATAGTAACAATTGTGGGAGAATAGGTGTGTGGGGTAAGGAACAAAAAAAAATCGAGCAATGTTCGTATGTATGTATGCATTCAATATTGTTGAATTTCATAGCAAGAGGATGGTGTTACAAGATAAGATTGGAATACTGGAAACATCAAGTTTTTTAACAAATCTGTAAACATTTTATATGATGCATTTGGCATTGAAAATCCAAGTGTTATCATGACTACAAATAAATATTCATTAATGAATTTTCCAAACGACAAGATTTATTTCAAATAAAATTGAATTATCGAAAAAACTTGTGGAACTTGTCGAGATTGTTTGCAACTACAAGGCTTATTAATAGTTTCATAGAAAAATTTTCATTTGGCTTGAACATGTCGTAGGAGATACAAATTTATGATATAAAATAAATATGAATTATTTTTCATCATGACAATTAGCTGCTTTAATTTTTTGTTTAATCCAAGATGTGTTTGTAAAGCATATCATTTACATGATAACTGGACAAGAGCCCCATCGAATATCTACCCAACCCCAAGTTATCTTGTGGGGGAAAGGGGTACATGAAGGAAGAGAAAATAACACAGTTATTCTAATCTATGGGTTTAAAGTTAAACCATTATTACTTCCAAGAATTTTTATATATAGGTATTTTTTTGTTGAGGTTTGCAGAAAATATCGTGGTTGGCTAGTCATATTTAAACAGAAAAAGGAAAAAATAATTTATTTATTTGTCATTTACTATTGTACAAGCCACTATGAATAATGTGGCTCACGTTACAAAACTTGTAAAGTATTTGTGTTGTTTTAATTTAAAAGAAGTTAAAGCTCAACGAGGCTTTGATCCAGAAGGATTATTTTACTGCACACCTAGGTATTGTTAAATACGAAAACTTGTTTAGAAGAGTTGTATAGGAAAGCGAAGAGTCACAGTGCTCCAAGCAACAATCAAGAAATAATGATGAATACTAGAGAAATGGTTGAATAAGTGATAATTGGCACAAAAAAAGAGAGTTGCAAACCCTTCGCAACAATATTCTCCTTGCACATTTGGTACCTATCCAACTTGAAGTTCATCGTCCAGTCAAAGAAAGAGAAAGGATACTGCAAGTGAAAAATTGATTCACGGTCAGCTATCGGGTGGCAGAGATGATGCAGAGACTTCTCAAACATTCATACCAGACAAAATGCACATGTTTGAATCAACCAAATCCAAAAGTCCCCCAAAAACATGAAGTATTGAACAAGCTATTAACGTGGAAATTGAAAGTGTTATGCTACCTAATTGGGTCAGTACTTGTTTAACAGAAAATCAGGAAATAATGAAGCAAATTGCCAAAGAATTTACTACTTTCAATGATCGCCCTATCACTTTGAAAGATGCATACTATGACAAGGGCAGTGAAAATTTGAAAAGTGAAAAAAGTAAAGATCCATAATAAAAATGTTATTGATAAAGTAGAAACAAAGGTTGATGTGTCTGGATTTGCCGCCAATAGACTCATGAGATTGGATCAAGCTATTGGTAATGCACTTGCAGTGTTTATTGGCCAATGGGAAGCAGAGAACCTAATACTGAAAGCAAGAATAAAAGGGCTAGAAGATGCATTAAATATGGGTCCTTTGTAAATGACTCCACTCTCAATAAAAACACTACCATCGACAATTTCTACTTGCACCACATCCCATGGACCTAATAAAGCTTTAAAACTCCTTAATGCAGTCAAACCTCATATTGTCACTATATATGCCAAAGATTAGAAATCATTGAACATGCATGACAAGCAGCTTCTAATCTGCTATGTTTAGCACTTGGAATTAATTCATTTGTCAATTTGGTTAAACGTAATGTTAATGAAAACAAGCACTTTGTTAATAATGACTTAGTTTAAGTAAAAGACTTGTTTTTTGTCTGATCTAGCCAAAAAAAACAAAGGACTCCCAACTGTTAATAGAATGAAACAGATCAAAGTTGGACGGTTTAAAAGAATCAAGACACTATAAAACATTATTTCTGAATGTGACAACATAAATAATAGAGGAGGTGATGCATTTCTCAAGGCGGTGCAAATTGTTCAGGATCTAAATAGTCCATGCATCATACGCGATTCTAAATTAGTTACAAGATATATGCCAATAGCCGAATGAGAAAAGCTAAAAGATTTAATGACAAGAGAGTTTGATGATGTAACTAATTTTACTAAAAAAAAATAAAATAATAAATAATTAATTAATTAATTAATTAAAAAATATATATATAATAATAATAATAATAATAATAAAGTTCTTTCATTTTTATAGATGCTGCGCGTAGGCAACTGCGAGGCTGTGACCCAGACCAGGGCGCTCTCACGGCCCTTCTCTTGCTGAAAAAATAATAATAATAATAATAATAAAATTTAAAAAAAAAAAAATAGCAAAAGGCTAATTACTTTTGCACTATTAATGGAGAGAAGTATGTCTTTGCTGCTCAATTATAAAAAGAGGCTATGGAAATCGAGAAGGAAATATTCAATGAACATGTCAAACTAGAGATTACAATCGGTCCAGTGAAAGATTTCATTAAAGGTATGTTGGAGAGATTCGTTTAAGACATCATGGATGCAAAAGATAATTGATAGTCAAACAATCACTCTATAAGCTTTCACATATTGTAAATTTCCTTAAATATTGGCACATTCGTTTTTTTTTTCTTGCTAGTATTTAATTATTGAGATTTGTTAATTGTGTTAACATAAACTAAACTAATTGCTTTATGTAATTAGTTGTTTTCTTTTGCAGTTGATTTTTTCCTTATTACGATTCACGGGAGACCAATCTTCATCCCCATTAGGACGAACACATTTACTTTTATGATTATGTAGCAAGATTTTGATGATTGCTTTAGAAGTAAAACATAAATGTAGGTTCATTTACATAATCGCTTACATTTGCATATGGATTTATTTTACGAGATATCTTTGTTTCATAGATAAATTATAATTTATTTTGTTTACTCATTTTACCCGGATGCAGGAGTGGATAGTTGAAGAGAATATGCCAAAGTAACATAGAAAATGAGTTGATGAGTTGAGTTGTTGGGCATTTTCATTACCAGTATAAGCAACTTTTGCCCTAAATTTCTTAATGTTTTGCATAAGATCTTTTATGGATCTGAATTTTGTAGCATTACTCAAAAACATTAATGTAACATAGGTTTTGGAGGATATGCTTTTAATTTTTATATTATATCTAATCTTTAGTTACTTATCACAATGAAAATGACTAGTCGATAACAATTTTAGATTTTAGATATATGTTTTGTGTATAGTATTTATTTTAATTATAGTTATGATTATTGGAATTTGGACATTGATGCAAATTTTTGTTATTGTAAATGTGTTGCTTGATGTTTAAGACTTATGCTTTGAGCTCTTATATTACATCATACATACATTTGGTAAGAATACATAATATCAATGTAGTTAGGAGTTTTTCAATTTTAGTAGTTCTATTTGCTATGAAGTTTGAATAATGTTGAATATTTCAATATTTTAAATTTATGCGGAGTGCCATGCTACGAGAAAGGATTTCATTGTGTTTCCCTTGTATCTCCCTATTCCGCATAATTAAATCTTTTTCTGCACTTCAAAATGAAATCGATATGTTGGTTTTATGCAACTTGGATTTCCAGGTGTACAGTTGCTTGATACAAAATGTTTTAATCTTAAGCACAATGAGAATTTTGTTTTCAATGAATATAACTTAGTATCTAATATTAAATGAAGTCTCTTTTTAATGCATAATTATTAACTATGTTCAGTGACTATGAGTACGAAAATGCGAAAGAAGCAAAATGAAAGATTCTTTGACATGTCTGCACTCTTCATAACTTTAAACGATTAAAACATATAACATTTTTCTCGAACTTTACTCTAAAATAATTACAAAATTTTAAGACATGAAAATTTTGGATAGTCGATTAATCGTCCCTAGTCTTGTGTTTATGTGGAGTCGTCTTATTTGAACTTCCCGAATACTAAGTGTCACTTCACAAATGTGAACTAAGTGCTTATTGTCCAATATTAAATGAAGTGTAATATGCCCCTTATGACAACATAGTTAGTTTCATTTGCTTAGTGTTTGTCTCTCTTTTATTATTTAAATTGATTTAAGATAACGAAATAAATTATTTATGTATTCGTTCACACATTCTGAAAAAATGTAGGAAGTTTTAATCTTTTTAATTTGTGCAGAATGCATAAGTGTGGGAAATTGTTTCATTGAGCTTCTCCCATATCTTTGTATTTTTCATATTGAAATATTCTTTCACACCTGTACAAAGGGATAATCGCACAATATATGAACCTGCACTTCCGCACACATTTCACTCCATACAAATTTACTAATATATAATATTGGTCAATACTTGCTCAATATGAGTTTATTGAGTCCACACAATGTATGAATTCGCAGCTCCGTTGTTCGTACAATGTATCAAAAAATCCTAAGACACATTGTTTGGTGCCCACATGTGTGAAGGTGCAAAGAAGGGGCAATGTTGACTACAGAGGTGCAGAAGAAGCTTTCAAAGCACTAAAATTGACATTCACATTATCATAACTACTGCTAGTGTGTTTCACTCTTATTTCATTTTAAACTTTTTCCCATCTTGAAATTTTACCAAAGCACTCCATATAATAAAAGCTTCGACTGCATTTATGCATAATGAAATCACTCATTGATCCTCTGCACTCCGCACTTTACGCACTTGAAACTTAGTATCTAATATTAAAATTTCAGTACAATGTATGATTCCGCACAATGTATGAATCCAAACCTCCGCATTTCGTATAATGTATCATAAAATCTTGATATTTCTTTATAACTCTAAGATACATTGTTGGGCGACCACATGTCTGAAGTGTGGAGGTGCGAATAATACGTATGTGCATAGATAAGGGAGCATGGAGAAGTGCTTCGTATAATAAAATCTTTGACTCCGCTTTCGCACTTTGCATACTAAAAGCGTTCATTGCCCCTTCACATTGCTTACAATTAAAAATTTCACTGCCCCTCTGGACTCTGCATAATTAAAACATTCACAAACCCTCACCAATCCGCACAATGAAAACATTCACTACCCCACCCCCTGCACTCTACAATTCCTACACTTTTCGCACACCCTTTCTCCTTCATTCGCATAACTTTTGAATTTGTGTAGAGTGTGGCAATACGAGAAAGGATTTGATTGTGCTTCCCCTATATCTCCCTATTCCTCATAATAAAACATTTTTTCACACTTCAAAATGAAATTGATATACTGACGTTGTGCTACTTGGACTTCTAGGTGTACAATTGCTTGATATAAATTGTTTTAATCTTAAGCACATTGAGAACTTCTTCAACTTTGTTTTTTGTTTTTAATGAACAAAACTTAGTATCTAATATTGAATGAAGTCCTTTTTTAATGCATAACTATTAACTATGTTCAGTGGCTCTAAGTACGAAAATGCGGAAGAAGCAAAAATAAGGATTCTCCAGCATGTCCACATTCCGCACAACTTTAAACGGTTAAAACATATAACATTTTTCTTGAACGTTACATTAAAATGAATTACAAAAGTTTGAGACATGAAAATTTTGGATTGTCAATTAAATGTCCCCGTTGTTGTGTCTATGTGGAGTCATTTTATTTAAGCTTCCTGAATACCGAGGGTTATTTCACAATTGTGAACTAAGTGCTTATTGTCTAATATTAAAGTAAGTGTATTATGCCCCTTATGATGATATAGTTAGTTTCATTTGCTTATTGTTTATCTCACTTCTATTATTTAAATTGATTTAATATAATGAATAAAGAATTTATGCATTTGTTCACGAATTCTAAAAAATGTAGGAAGTTTTAATCTTTTTAATTTTCGTGGAATGTGGAAGTGTTGGAAATGATTTCATTGTGTTTCTCTAGTATCTTTGTATTCCACATAATGAAAGCTTCTTTTTCACCTGTACAAAGGGATAATCGCACAATATACAAACCTGCAATTCCACACAAATTTCATTCTTTACAAATAAACTTATATATAATATACTTTAATATTTTCTCAATATGATTTTCCTGACTCTACAGAATGGATGAATTTTAACCTCTGTAATTTGTACAATGTATCAAAAAATACTAAGACACATTGTTGGGTGGCCACATGTGTGGAAGTGTGGAGAAGGGTTAATGCTAACTACAGAGGTGTGGAAGAAGATTTCAGAGATCTTTGACATTGCCACTATCATAGCTACTCCTAGTGCATTTCGCTCTTAATTCATTTTAAACTTTTTTTTTCCATTTTAAGCTTTTACAAAATCACTTTGTACAATAAAAGATTCAACTCTGCCTATGCATTCCGCACAAGGAAAATGTTCATTGCTCCTCTACACTCTGCACTTTCCACACACAAAACTTAGTATCTAGTATTAAATGTTCAGTACAATGTATGAATCCGCACCTTCGCATATCATACAATGTATGAAAAAATATTAATATTCTATTATAATTATAAGATATATTATTGGGCAGCCACACGTGCAAAGTGCGGAGGTGCAGAGAAGAGGTATGTGTGGACATAAGGGAGCACGAAGAAACGTTTCGTATAATAAAATCTTTGATTCCACTTCCACACTCTACATAATGAAAACATTCATTGCTCCTTCACACTACGCCCAATTAAAACATTCATTGCCCCTCAATAATCCACAAAATGAAAACATTCACTGAACCCCTACACTCGACACTTCCTGCACTTTCCGCACACCCTTTCTCCTTCCTTTGCATATATGTTCAGCCACTCCTCCCCCCCTCCCCAACCCTCCATGCATTATGAGTATTTTTTTCTATATTCTTGAAAGAATCCATATATATGTTCACCAGAGATCTCTTGGGTAGTGAGTTTTTAAACATAGCAGTGGTCTAATTATTGTAGACTCACCTATTGAATTGGATTTATTTTCTTGAACATAATTCAATTGTAAAAACATGCACAAATGATAACCACAATAAGATATAATTGTCTATTCCCTATAATCATGACCTACGCTCAAGGGGTGTGTGAAAAGAATCACTTATCACAATAAAAACTTCAATCCATCTCCACAAGTCTTCGAACAATGAAAAATTTCACTACCCCTCTGCACTCCGCACTTTTCGTACACCCTTTCTCCTTCCTCCGCATTGCGCATCCTCTGTGTCTTCGTATATTTCACAATGAAAGCCATTTTCGCATAGATTCATCCATTTGTCCAATTATGCATGGAGATGTGGAGATAGCTTTTATTCCAGATCTGATGAATTATCCGTTGCTATAGTAATTGTGAATCATGGTATTGGAGTTTAAACAACGAAGGTGTGGGGGGCGTGGAGGCTGAACAGATATGCGAAGGAAAGAGAAAGGGTGGGCAGAAAGTGCGAGTGTAGAGAGGCAATGAATGTTTTCATTATGCAGAGTGCAGAGGTGAAGTCAAAGTTTTTATTGTGTGAATTGATTCTCCCCACTTCCTTATCTTCGCACATACCCCTTTAACTTAGCTCATGATTACAGGGCACGAACAAGTGTATCTTATTGCAATTATCATTTCTACTCATTTTTGTAATTGAATTATGTTCAAGAAAAGAAATTTGATTCAATAGGTGAGTCTACAGTAATTAGACAACTACTCGATTAAAAACTCGGTGGCCAAGGTCACTTTTCACTCTCTATTATCTCTACACATATCTCTTCTCCACATCCATGCACTTTTCACATGTGGCCGCCCAACAATGTGTCTTAAAGTTATAATAGAATACGAAATGCAGAGGTGTGGATTCATACATTGTACTAAACATAGTTAATAGTTACACATTAAAAAGAGACTTCAATTAATATTAGATGCTAAGTTTATGTTTATGCGGAGGAAATAAAACGGGCGTGTGGAAAGTGTGGATAGTGCAGAGGGGCAGTCAACATTTTCATTGTGCGGAGGTGGAGTCAAAACTTTTAATTTGTGGGCAATATGGAGTGCAGAGGTGGAGTAGAAGATTTTGTTGAATGAAGTGCTTCTGTAAAAGTTTAAGATGGAAAAAATTTAAATTAACTAAGAGCAAAGTGCAATATCACTAGCTATGATAGTGATAATGTCAATGTTAGTGCTACGAAAGCTTCTTCTACACCTCTGTAGTTAACATTACCCCTTCTCTGCATCTCCACACATTTGGATGCATAACAATGTGTCTTAGGATTTTTTGATACATTGTACGAAATATAGAGGTGCAAAACCATACATTATACGAATTCGAGAAACTCATATTGAGAAAATACTGACCAATATTATATATTAGTTAATTTGTCTAAAATTTAATGTGTCCGGAAGTGTGGGTTCATATATTGTGCGAATATCCCTCTGTACAGGTGCGGAAGAACTCGTAAATAACAACATATTGCATAAATGTGGGCATTCTAGAATAACGAGAAAATATGAGTCCCAAACAAAAAAAACAAACATGACCTTAATCAATTAATTAGTGGTAGAGGCAGGGACTATGACGTGTTGTAGCTATTAGTCTTGTTAATTATTAAGCCCACTTTAATTGTAATACAAAATGGGAATTATAATATTATGATTGATATTTAAATTTTTAAAACCCGCCTAGACCTATCTTAACTCTGAATCTACCAAGTGCTCAGAGGGATCAAATCTCTTAAGATACAACCCTCTTTTAAAGTGAAAAGATATTTGATCCCTTTCCACTTAAGATGGATCTAGGTAGGTTTAATTATTATTCATTGCAGGTGCTCTCTAGCCCAGTATGGAAGAGATGTCGTCTTATCTTGTTATATTATGTAAACATTTTACTTGGTCAAATAACATAAGAATAAAAATAAAAGTAATAATTATATTTATTAATACAAATAAATATTCATGGCATTGGTCCCGGATGCGGGTGATGAATAGCAGCTTGTCAGTCGAAGGTGTGGATTGCAACAACTGTCCTAGCCACTTGCAGTCGCCCGCATGCAGTACCTCCGCCATTAAAGACCTGCAGGAGGCTCGTTCGACGCCACTCCTCCACTTTCTCAGCATTAATCTCGCGTGCTTGTAGCTATCAATGAGAATGTCGCATGCCCATTCCCTCGCTATGGCTTTCAATTTTCCCAAACTGCTCAGCTCTAGCCCTCCGTTTTTCTTGCGCCTTCGTTTAGACTCTCCCTGCAATAAGAATGCGCAGTAGGCTATGAGTAGCCCCAACATTCCGTCACTGCATTCCGCCTCTGAGCTCAATTCTTCTCCGACTGCTTGTCCTCCTTTACCGCCCACGGTTTCGCCTTCCTTCGGGCCTACTCAAGCGCCATCCTCAACCTCTCAGGGCTCCCTCTCCCTTTCGACTGTTTGCAAGAAGAAAATGCAGGGACATCAACGTATGAGATGCTGGTGGGGTGGAGGCGGTAGAGGAGAAGGTGGACGAAGTGGCTCGAGGCCACCCCTCTTGGCTGGGGATGATGAAGCCAACCAGCCTTCCACCAGCAACGTTGCCAGCTTCATCTTCCGCAGTGAATTGAACAGACCACGGGTAACAGCAACAATCACAGTTGCATTCCAGGAGGAGGCTTCTGGTGATGTCGTTCAAGGCTCTGGAGTGTGAAAGAGGCAAAGGAAGTCCACTATCTCGGACAAGCCTCCCTAGGTTGCTCGGAAAGAAATCGCCCTCCCAGTCAAGACCGGCTCTCAGACTTCCGGCAGTGACGGTTCGAGCTCTCAAACCTCCAGCAGTGACGGCTCCATGCGCGAGGACACAAATTTGAAGAGCTCCAGCTCTCCTTCTTCCTCTGATCTTTCAGCACAAAACTCCAAAGAAAAGGCAGGCGACCCAGATGAAGGCTACAGCTTCCCAATTGTGGAAGAAAATCCACCCCACAACAACAGCTAGTCTCGTGAAAGGTTCTTTTCTCTTTTTTTGGAGTTTTTGGTCTTGGGATCGATGCATTTTTGGAAATTTTGAATGTACTCTCTATAGCACAGATAGTTCTAGTCTTTTTATGCACATTCAATTCTGGAACAGTATCAGTAAGCTGGTTTCCCATGCTTGGGCAGCAAATTTTTTGGTCGGTTTCTCGGTCACAGGCAGCCTATATTCTGATACAGTATGTTTCTTTTGATTCAGCTTCCCTCCAGCGTAGGTCAGTTTTGCCACCCTGGAGGTGATTGCTCGCTTTGTACACTATGTTTTTATAAATAGATTAAACCAACATAGAAAAAAAAAATATTCATGGTATTGACCCGTGGTATTCATGTGGAATGTAGTATATTTAAAGGAGGAAATTAAATCAGTCTAGATCCATCTTAACCCCAGATCTACCAAGCACCCAGAGGAACCATATCTCTTGAGATTGTTATGTTTATTAATAAAAATAAAAATAACACTAAGTTAAACATTTTTATTGAGTAAAAATAAAATAACTCTAAGTTAAAACAAAAATAATTTTAAACTAAAATAATAAGGTAAACTTGACTTAGTCCACTTATTGGTGGTTTTTGAGCTCCTGGTTTATGAGAACTCCTTGAGGTGCAAACCTATGTAAACATCTTGACTCAATCAAATTACACACAAATAAAATTAAAATTAAAAAGAAAAAAGAATATTAATTATAATTATTAATTGAAACATTTTGACTCCCTTAAATTACATTAAACAAAAATATAATAAATAATTCTAATTCTAATTAATAATTAAAACAATCTAGATTTCTTTGGGCACTTGGTGGATCTAGAGTTAAGAAGGGTCTAGACTTATTAATTTATATTTTATATTATTTTATTTTATTTTTATTTTTATATAATTTGACCCAATAAACATGTTTTATTGAGAATTATAATTATAATTATTATAATTTTATTTTATTTTATTTTTATTTTGATCTAGTTAAGATGTTTATAGGTCATTACATTACAAAACATCTATACAATCAAAAACTTATTTTCCATTTGAGATGGTAAAAGTATCATAATTAGGTTGTTAATTATTTTCCATTTAAGATGGTAAAAATATCATAACTTAGTTGTTAATTGATACTGATAACAACTATTAATGGATATTATCCATGAATGTGGGATAACTCGTCCTTTTCAAGGAAAGCTATTGCACTTGTAATAGTGATAACAACTATTAATGGATATTATCCATGAATGTGGGCTAACTCGTCCTTTTCAAGGAAAACTATTGCACTTGTAATAATTCGTTAGTGGTCCATAAGGACATAATTTTTCTCTCTTGTCAAAATACCTCAAAGTGTGAGTCATTAACATGTTCCTTTGCATCAAAAAAATTCACACTCTTAGCCAATCAAAATTAATTTTAGGTCTTTATCTAACCCCAAAATATAGTTTCATTTTAAATAAAATTTATATGAAAGTGAATTTCCTTATTATCATCTCAAAGCATTATTTTCAATGTGATCACTTGTTTTCTAATAGCATATAATCTTGATTCTATACATAAAACCAAAGGCCTAATTTAACTTATAGAAGAAATTTTTTTCACAAAAATACCATAATTTCAGGGGATAATGTGATTTTTTGTTATTTAAAATACATTTTTGAATACATAAATGGATTCAACACCCTGAAATATTCTCCAGACACTTAAATTCTACATATTAAACAACTCAAACTCATACTTTAAAAAAAATCTATAAAATTTTAATTAAAGTTAATAAATAAATAAAACCAAAAAATATTAAAAATAAAAATTTGTTAAACTAAGTCAAAACCAAATATTATTCTAAACTATATTTAAATTAAATTAAATTAAATTAAATCACAAATTATTAATTATATTTAAAAGATATTCAAAAATAATTTTTAATCAAATCACTCTTAATAGAAAGTAATATTCTCGTAAAGATAATCACATATAAAGTAAGTACACGTTATGCGTGAATATTGTTTAACATATTTTCATATTCCGATTGGGATATCATTAGATACATTCGAAGCCAATGTATTCGTATATTATTAAAAGATATTTTGAGTTCCATTTAAAGCAAGAGATATATGAAACGATGATTGCGTTAAAAAGTTATTATATTTTTTATTTTTAATAAAAGTTAAAATCAATTTTAGAAATGATTAGTATAAAGTTATTGTTAATTAAAATAAATAAATGATTTATTTTAAAATTTGAAAAAAAAAATTTATGTAAAAAGTTTGGACTTATTTATAAATGGTTTTTTTTTTACCTTTTTTTATTAAATTTTAAAAAAAAATGAAAAAATGTTTGTTGATTATTTCAGAGATTTTGAGTTTAACCAAAATCTAGATATTTTTAAAAACTTGAGTTTAAATGGTTTAGTTTGTAAAATTCAAATGTCCAAGAAAAATTTTTCAGTGTGCTAAATTTATTTATGCATTTTAAATAACAAATAAATCACATTCTTATTGAAATTGTTTTGTCAGATTCTTGAAATTTAAATTAATTTATTAATAAATTTAATTTTTTTAAATCTAATTAAAATTAATTATGATATATGCTTGCATTCAATTAACAAGATACTTATAATATTTATCATGTTCATGTTTAGACTCTTCCAATCTTTAGTACTCAATATTATTTTAGATTTATTTTAATTTCGGAGCATAGAAATTCAAAACCAAGATAGATCTAGATTGGTTTCATTATTAATTGTAATTAAATATGACCATAATAATTAATTTGTGTTTTTTTTTTTTTTCATGTAATTAGACCAAATCAAAATGTTTTATTGATAATTACAATTATTATTATTATTATTGGTATTTTTATGTAATTTGACCAAACATTGCACCAAAATCATATAAATTCAATAATTTTGATTAAAAATTGTGCTAGGGATATTCAAGTTAAAACTAAGCCAACACAGATGGAGGCATTCTACTCTCTAATATTTTTTTTTAATTTTCTAACTTTTCTTGTGAGTGTAAAAAAGAGAACAGATTAGGATTTTTTTCAAACTGCAGAGGGCGCGAGAGGATGACCTAGCCGGCGGCGCTTCTGTTCTCTGTGATCGGGGCCGCTGGCCTGCCTTAGCCAGCGCTGTGGAAGGCTTGGCTGCGCCATCCACTGGTTCGAGGGGCCTCCGGAGCCCTGAGGTGCTCGGGGCTATTGTCTTGGTCCGGCGAAGTGCGTGGTGCTCCGTGGTGACTCTGCTCACTGGCCTCCTCACGGGGTATCTCTCTTTCCCTGCTCTGGTTTTCGAAGGGGTCCTTCACCTCTGGTTGTTGATTTCTTTGCTTATGGTTTGCTGTGTGGGTGGTCCCTGAGCTCGATCCTCTGTCGGCTCAGTGCTTGGCCTCATGGCTGTGATGGAGACCCTGGGTGATGCCCAAGTCCCCCCCTCCCCGCCTCCCCCTCCCGATGCGGAAGCTTTCATTAAACTCCTCGCCTCCATGCCGAAGAAGAAAGCCTTTGAGGCTTCTAAGTTTGTAAAAAGGCTAGATGACATCCCTGTAATCTCGCTCCCGCTAGAGGGGCCGATCAAGGTCGCCCTTTCGTTAGCGGAATGTGCCTTGGTTGGCCAGTTTACAGGTCTCTGGCCCTCCCCTAAAGCCACGGAACACTGGGTTACTCGAAACTGGGCGCCTCTTATTAAAAACAGAGTCACCTCGTATTTCTTAGGGAGGGGTTTCTTCCTGTTCGAATTCTCGGATAAAGAGGACAAGGATTTGATTTTCCGGAACGGTCCCTATTTTATGGGACCTCAGGGACTGTATTTAAACAAATGGACGCCCGACTTCGACCCTGCAGTCGACGTCCCTACTGCTGTCCCTGTTTGGGTTCGGCTCCCTAATCTGCCGGTGCACTGTTGGAATTGGGAGTCCCTCAAGCACATCGGGAACACTTTAGGCAAATTTATTGACCGTGCTAATAGTAAAGACCAATATGACTGTGCGAGAATCTGTGTCGAAGTGGATCTAGAGGTCGGTCTTCCTGAGGCAATAGAAATCAGAGTTGGTAGCTGGACTCACGTCCAAAAATTGGACTATGAGCAACTTCCGTTTAAATGTCGGAAATGACATGTTTATGGCCATTTTGCGAGAGGCTGTCCGACAAACAGTGAAGCTGAAAAAGGCAGTGAAGAAATATGGAACCAGGTAAAAAGAAATAAAACTTCTCACAAAGGTCCAAGATCAGGAAACGCTAATGGTAAGGGTTCTCAAGCCAACCAGGTGATCCAAACTCCCCATATGGAAGAGCATAGCAATAAGTTTGCTAAGTTAAGCTCAGCAAACGAAGAAACCCCTGAGGTCGAACAGCAGAAGGAGGATATGTCACACAAAGAGACCCCCTCGGCCTCAAAGCATGTTGAAAGCAACGAAGAAAGATCTAAAGAGATTCTCTTAAACGAGACCGAGGAAGTGCAAGTCTCGGAGGAATCTGAAGAAGAAGGTGAGATAGGAGACTCGCAATCCTCGGCCAGAAGATCAACGAGAGGCCGAAAATCTACACGAGAAAAAAGAGAACAGGAAACCTTTAAGGACAAGCTCCAAGGAAGCCAACCCACCTTAGAGAAACTCCTGGCAAGAACTCCGAAAGTGACTCGAAACCAGACTCAGAGCACGAGAGGTGCTCATCATCCCAAAAGCAAATAATGAAGTTAGTCTCCTGGAATTGTAGGGGTTTGGGGAGCAGAATGAAAGAGGAAGCAGTTAGAAGCCTTATAAGATCAGAATCCCCGGACTTTCTCCTCATCCAGGAGACCAAAATGGAGGATAAAGATTTTCTCCAGATTAGCAAGAAACTGTGGAAAAATAGTGAAAGCCAAGCTGTTTCGGCACGAGGCACTTCCGGAGGCCTGGGCACTATATGGAATGGCAGCAAATATGTCAAGTTAAAAGTAATCTGCAACACTCATTGGCTTTTTCTAAAGCTGCAGCACGTTGCAACTCAGGACGCTCTTTGCCTCTTCAATGTCTACGCCCCTGTCAGCGCAGGGGAGAAAAGAGCCTGTTGGGACTCCATCAGAGGTCTGGCGGACTCGGAAAACCTTTCCAATATCATAGTCGCTGGTGACCTTAACCTTACTCTGTCTCTCTCTGAAAAGCGAGGCGGGTGCTCTGTTAGAGATCCAGCGAGGGAGTGGGTGGAGGATTTGCTTCAAGATTGGGATATGATTGATATCAAACCAGCCTCCGGTAAATTCACATGGTCCAATAAAAGACTTGGCCCGGGGCATATCGCTGCAAGACTTGATCGTTTTCTGGTTCACAGTTCATTTCTGCTCTATGGACTTGAAGCGAGTATGCATATTTTGCCTTCCTCCGTATCTGATCATCGTCCTATAAAGCTCGAGCTAAGGGCCAACTTGGATCACGGCCCTATTCCCTTCAAGTTCAATGCCCATTGGATCAAAGAGCCGTCCTTCATGAAGCTCGTGGAAGAATGCTGGAAGCTCCCAGTGAAGGGGTCGGCCTTTTACGTCTGGGAAGAAAAATTAAGAACAGTCAAAGCTGCTATTAAACAGTGGGTAAAGTCCCTTCCCCATCCTGCTGTGGAACGAAAACGGATCCAAGCCTGTTTAGTGAATCACCATTCGAAAGTGGACAATGAAGAGATTACCAAAGATATATTAGACAAGGAGGCCGATCTTCAGCAACAACTTCATAAGGCTAGCTTGGCAGAGGAAGAATTTTGGAGGCTCAAATCTCGATGTCTTTGGATTAAGGCTGGAGATAGGAACTCCGCTTTTTTTCATAAACAAGCCCAGGCTCGTAAGAATTATAATTCCATCTCTGAAATCAAAGCTGAGACCAGCAAGCACTCAGACATTCAAAGCATAAAGAGAGCAGCGTTTCTCCATTTTAAGAATCTGTACAGTGAAGAGGAGGGGTTGGGGTATAATCCAGCCCTGGTGAATGAAGTTCCCACTTTGATTTCCCCCAGGAAAAATAAGTATTTGGAAGCAGAGGTCTCTAACTCCGAAATAAAAGTTGCTCTCTTTGCCATGGAGCCAGATAAGGCGCCAGGCCCAGATGGGTTTACTGCCAGGTTCCTGCAGGCTTGTTGGCTGCTCATTGAAAAAGACTTATGTAGGATGGTTAGGAAATCTCAAAACTGTCATAAAATTGGGGGAAGCACTAATTCATCGTTCCTAGCCCTCGTCCCCAAGGAAAATGGGGCCAACACTTTCAGTAGATTTAGGCCTATATCTCTTTGTAATATAGGATATAAGCTGATTACTAAAGTCATTGCAAACCGTTTAAAAACCATTCTGCCTGACATCATTCCGGAGAATCAGGGGGGTTTTATCAAAGGAAGACAGATTGTTGACAATTACATTTTGGTGCAGGAGGCAATCCACTCCAGTCAGCTCCGGAAAGAGAAAGGAATGGTTATTAAGCTCGACCTTGAAAGTGCCTTCGACAGGGTGAGACATAGGTTTCTATGGGATACTCTGCAAAGGTTTGGCTTTGGTTCTAAATTTATCAATTGGATTCAGGCTTGCATAAGAGAACCTTGGATTGCTCCCCTGGTGAATGGGAGGGCAACGGATTTCTTTAAAGCTTCCCGAGGACTGAGGCAAGGGTGTCCTCTCTCGCCCCTGCTCTTTGTGCTTCAAGCTTCTGTCCTCAGCTTTCTTTTGAACAAGAAGCAACAGGATCAAGAAATTTTGGGTCTGTGCATTGCTAGGGGGGTTAAAAGTATAAATCATGCTTTATTCGCTGATGACTCCATCTTACTGGGCGCTGCCTCAGTCCCCTCTGCCAAAAAGTTTAAAGAGGTGGTGGATGGGTATTGTGATGTCTCTGGAAGTAAGCTCAATAAAGGTAAATGCCACATCTATTGCTGGAACACGTCGGCCACTGCCCTCCAAGCAATCTCCTCATGTTTCGGTGTTGCTGCCTCCTCTTCATGGACTTCCTTTAAGTACCTGGGTCTTCCCATTTTCCAAAAAGGCTCCCTTAGCAGAGACTGGCTTCCTCTGCTGGATAAATTCAAAGCCAAGATTCTGGCCTGGGGTTACAACTGGCTAAATCTGGCTGGCAAATCTGTGCTCATAAAGGCTGTCTTAAACAGTCTCCCCATTTATCAATTTGCTGTCATGTTGGCTCCCATGGGCATTATGAGAAAGATGGAGGAGTATATCAGGAAATTTTTCTGGAAAGGAGGAAAATCGAATGAAAAAAAAATCCCTCTAATCAGCTGGGATAAAATCTCTTTGCCAAGATTGGAAGGCGGCCTTTACTTCAAGAGTATCAGTACTCAAAATGTTGCGTTGGGGGCGAAGCTGTTATGGCGAATTATTGCTCCTAATCCGGGATGGGCGCAGCTGGCTCTGTGGAAAAAATACTTCCGGGGAAAGAGGAAAAGATGTCTGGACAACCCTATTGCTAAATCAGGCTCGATGATCCATAAGCTTTGCGCTAAAGCCCACCCTCTAATCAGTCATCATGCTCACTGGATTCCGGGCAATGGCAAACACATAAGAATCTGGGAAGATCGCATCATGGCCAGTGATCCTATTGCTGATGACAATTCTCTTAGCAGGTTGAAAGCTTGGATGACTAGAGCCGGCTTCCTTACCTTGTGGGATATTTCCCAGTGGGTGGGCGATGCCTGGCAGAGCTGGATTGAGCTAGAAGTCCCTCCTCACCTGTTCAAGGAGCGCGAAAGATTGATGGGTTGTTTACAAGGCAAAGCCCCTTTAAACATAAGAAAGCCAGATGTTCGGGGTTGGGGTTCGATCCCTGGAAACTATGCTGTCTCTAAGGGCTTCAAACAATTGATGACTCGCCCCCATGTCCCCCCCGATCCTGAACCCTGGAAAGGCATCTGGTCACACATTTCGTTTCCAAAAATCGATATTTTTTGCTGGCTCCTCTGTCATAAGAGGATTCTGACAGATGATCGTCTCCAAAAACGGGGTTATCAGGGCCCTTCGAGATGCTCGCTGTGTGGCGAGAATGAGGAGACTGCCTCTCATATGATGCTCCACTGCAGCTATGTGACTGAGATTTGGCATGAGTTCCTATTTCCTTGGACTGCTGAATTTGTCTTTCCCGCAGACATTCCAGATTTGTTCTCGAATTGGAGGGCTAAATTTCCGGGAACCTCCTCCAAAAACAGTCCCATTCCTTCTGTCTGGCTCGCGCTCCTTAAGATCATTTGCTGGCAGGTTTGGCTGGAACGAAACCAGCGGATTTTCAGAAGCACCAAGTCAGACAGCAAAATCGTGATGGTAAAAATCAAATGTCAGTTAAAAGATTGTGTGGGCGATCTTCAGGACAGTGCGATTCTGAGCAAGTAGGTTTCTGATTGGGTCGATATGCTCGGCCTGCGTCTCAATGGCACTATTCGTCCACCTATCCGCCTCTTAGATTGGCAAATCAGGTTGAGCGCAGATGTTTTTCCAGATTTCTGCACTAAGTTAGGCCGCTCTATCTTATTCTTCGACGGAGCTGCTAAGGGGAATCCTGGAGCTTCTGGTGCGGGAGGTATTATCAAAAGTGCTGATGGAATGAGTGTTTCCAGATTTGCCTGGGGAGTGGGCTTCAACACCAGCTTCCAAGCTGAAGCGCTGGCCCTCCTTCAGGGCCTTAAACAACTGCTTTCTCTCGGTATTTCTGAAGCTACAGTCTTTGGAGACTCCCAATCCCTTATTAAAATTATGGTTGACAGATCCTCTCCCTCTGATCTACGTCTCTCTAGATTGATGATCAGAATTTACTCTTTAGTCAATTGTTTTCAGAGTTTGAATTTCTTGCATGTCAAGAGAGATCTCAACAAAGAAGCGGATGCAGAGGCCAACAAGGCAGTCCTTCTCTCCCATGGAATTCTTCAAAGAGACGGAGTCGATTGCTGGGATGCCATTCCTTAAATCTTTTGCTTAATGTTTTACTGTCTTTTGCTGTTTCAGTTCGTTTGCATTTTCAAACTTGGTAAGGTAGTGGATATCAGTTATATCATGGATTGTAATCAAAGATGGCTTGTAAGTGAAAGGGTTCTATTGTGCCCTGCTGGAGTGATTTGGACTCTGCCCTTCCATACTGTAACCTGAATAGAGGCTTTATGGCCGGAAATCAATATACTCCACTAACCGTTTTTGTAAAAAAAAAACTAAGCCAACACCATTATGATAAAAGATAAAAATTAAAAAAACTTATCACCCATTTTGTTAGAAAAAATTATTTTTATAAATATTTCATTTTAATATTTTTTATTAAAAATTAAATTATTTAAATTCTATATCACAATCACTAATCAAAATTTAAATGTAAAATGTTTTCACATCCAAACCACTATATCAAAGTCATACAAAATAAATAATTTTGATAAAAAAAAATTGTGCTATGGATACTCATGTTGAAACTAGTTGTTGTGATGAGAGGAAAATTTATAAAACTTATTAAGTATTTTATTAACCAAATTTATTATTACAAATGTTTCATTTTAATATTTTTAATTAAAATTTGAATTATTCAAATTCTACATCACAATTATAAAATTAAATGCAAATCTTTTTCCATCCAAACCACTACACTAAAGCCACTAAAACCATGTAATAATAAGAAAAACTTAACTAAAAAAATATATCCAATAAATATGTTTATAAAAAAATGTATCCACTTATAGAGATTATAATATATGTAATAGTAAAACCAAGAATCACTTCATAAACAATTTAATTATCCCAGTAGAATTTTACATTAACGTTGTTGTTGTTAGCCCACTCAATCGTGTAATTATTAAGAAGCTTGATTTACCATTGATGCTGTTATGTGAGAAAATAACATAGCAACTTGGAACTTCAAAGATTAGTAATTAGTAATTTGAATATATTGATTTACTCGACAATATATTGATTAGTAATTTGTACAAATTTAAACTATCACATGGTGTAAATTCAATGCCAAAATAAGTGTTTATTTTATTTTATTTTTCAAAATTTTGTGGTGAGTCTCCTCTTATGATATTATATACTTACTAACAATAACAATAAGACCGTAGAATTTTGTTTGATTATAATTTGGTATTTCATAAATCTCGATTTTCAAAACCACCAATAATTTATTGAGCCAAATTTACCCAAACAACCCACACAAATAAAATCTAATTTGTCAATGATCAAATTAAAATATAATAATATTTATATTTATATATTTTAATTTAAAAACAACATTTAATTTTTAATTTTTAATTGTTTATATATATATATATATATATATATTTAAAATGTTAACCTACTTTCTTTCATACAATAGCCTACACTTATTCCTATACTCGGTTGCAAAGCACTTATTGACCCAACAAATTATTCCTTCATCCAACATAGAGTAAGAAATTAAACATTTCATCGACTTTACATAAATGTAAAATAAAATAATAACTTATTATTATTTTAATAATCAAACTATAATAATAATCAAACTTTTACTTCTTTGTGTCTTTTCAATTTTTTCCTTTTTCACTTGCCCTTAAATAATAAATGCACGGGGACATTTCTAATATATGGTTCTTGCTTCAAAGGTAAAAAGGTGACATTCTACTTTTCAAAAGAAGAAAATCATTGTCTTTTTTTGGGTCCGTTAAAACAGGTTTATTTCCATGATTGTAGTTTTCCCCATGCATCTTAGGTCAAAGTAAGCTTATTTCACGTTAACAGAAAATTAAGGTTCCCAGCCCTTCACATATCAGTTAGATATAAAATTCTAAATAGGAATACATTATTATTTTATTTAAAACCTTTAAAATTTTAAAGTAATAAAATAATTAAAATTTATATTTATATATATATTAAATAATCCTTTATCTTAATAAAAAAACAACCTAGATATAAAATATAAATTACTTTTAAATTGAATTATTATATTTAATTATATTTTAAAGTAATCTTTTTCTACATTTATATTTTAAAATTTAGGGATGATGAGATTGTTTAGTTTTGGGTTTGTCAAGTTGGTAGTGTCCTTTAGAGATGATTACGGGTTTAATCTTCTGGCTTGAGAAAGTGTGATCGAAGGGCATTTAAGTCGTCAAAATCAACCAAGGATTGCATATGGCTTGAGCCAGGTTTAATCTTTTGGCTTGAGAAAGTGTGATCGAAGGGCATTTAAGTCGTCAAAATCAGCCAAGGATTGCATATGGCTTGAGCCAGGTTTAATCTTCTGGCTTGAGAAAGTGTGATCGAAGGGCATTTAAGTCGTCAAAATCAGCCAAGGATTACATACGGCTTGAGCCACACTAGCTCTTAACATGACTGGATTTTTTACCATGGAGTTTTGAATCGATGACCCCTTCACATCATGGAGTGACTTAATAATACACACCATCGTCGTCTATTCTACGCCATGTGGGCTAGGGATATTGAGTTTGTTATTCTATTGTTAAGGAATTTAAAAAGAGTAAATATGTTGTTACAAATATTTAATTAATGATGAGGAAAATAATGACTTTTACTTTTAATCAAACATATTAAACACAATCAACATTTTTTTAAATAATTATTATAATATAAATTCATTTTAATTTTGTATATATATATATATATATATATATATATATATATATATATATATATATATATATATATATATATATATATATATATTAAAAAGCTCCCAGATCTCAGTGCCACCACATGCTCGAGCTTGGCATGAATTCACCCTCCACATGGCGTCCTCTCTCCCCCGGTCGCATAACCATGACTTCACCCTCCTTTATTACCAGTCCTTCATCGCGTCCTTGCATGCTTGGATCCAACGCTCTCTTCGGCACCACCCTCTGTGCATTTATACTTCTCACCACACCATCATTCTGGAGTGTTCTTCCTCCTCCTTTGATTATCTCGCTCTATGCTCGACCTTGTTTACCTTCCTGCTTTATTCATGTGACCTCTGATACCCCCTGCCTCCTGCAAACTTCATTGACCTTCAATTTTCTCCCATGATCTAGGAATGTGGTTGAGCTCGACGTGGTGGTCATGGAAGGGGGTGAGGTCACCCGCTTGTTGCCCATGTAGTGGAAGAAGATACTGCTCCTTTCAACAGTGTCATCTCGGCTCACATTCGGCGAAGGGTAACTGAATTGGAAGTTGAGGAGGTTCGACGAGGGGGAATGCTCTTTGGGTGTTCTACAATCTCCTCACTTGTCACCTCCTAACTCAAGAATCAGAATGCTCCAGCGTTGTCAAATGAATTGCAGAAGCCACTACCAACATTAGCCATATCTACTCTTCCCTCCGTCGCCTCTCCCGCAACCTTGACATAGACTTGCCTCCGAAAATTCCACCATCTTCCTCTCTTTGTCCTTCTCCTTTAGTCTTTTTCCCACGTGATTCCTCTTCTTCATCCACCATTTATGCGGGTGTTGGGTGCAATTCATCGGCTCATGGGTCGCAAGACACCTCGTTCCATCCCATGTATGTCTAGCTAACTATTAACAGGTCCCCCCCCCCCCCCCCCCTCGTCTGAGTCCATATGGATGCTTCATTATGGAAGAACCACCTACAACTAGCCCTTATGACCCTAAAAATGCAGTTACAGTTGGCCCAACCAACGACAAACATGCTTAGCAACAACCAATCCATTCTCCTTCTGTCTCACGTGGTGCCAACTTAGATTAACCAGGTTTTCCTTCAGTATGGCATGTTTTGTCGATTGGTTGTATTTCAGTATGTTGTTAGAACAAGGGCCACGCCAAGCTTCCAATTGACATCTCTACATAGATCTTTTGCCTCTGGTTATTTGACTCTCTTAGTTGTAACAATGGCTCTAATTATTTTTTCAGCGAACTATCTAGTTTCTGCTTTCAAGGGTAGATAGTCTCCCTTTTGCATCCTTTTATGGCGCCTATGGGTGGTTGCTCTCCAAGCTCCCTTGCTTGAACTCTATGTATTTCATTTTTGTTAATATAATGTGAATTGTTTAGCAACAAAAAATAAATATTGTTAATATAATTTAAAATAGTAAATATGTTATTATAGGAATTCAATTATTAATAAGGAAGATAACCACTTTTCCTCTCAACCATGCATATTAAACAAAATCAACATTTCACACACACACACACACACACACAAACTATAAGTAAAAGTGTTTCCATTCCTTCAAATCATTGTTTTGCATCATAATAGATTGAAATTTGTCCTCGCTTGCCACTAGGGAAACTAGACAAGGCACATAATTTCAACTTCATTAAGAGAAAAAACAAAAATTTTACTAAAAGCATACAAAAAAAAATAAGAAACTTGTTGAAATACATGGCCTCTAAGGCTACACCAAAGAAAAGAACTAGGACTTGGAAATAAGTAACCAAATGACATAATAAACATTCAAGATTTTATATAATCAAAAGCTTCAATAGGGATAGAATCTCGTCACCTCTTGGAGAACTACTTGGATCAGGGGGCAAGTTGAGGTGGGCTTCAATTTTCCCTAGTTCGTTGTCCATGGAGTGAATTAACATTTGTAATTCATCCAACTAGAGAAGCATCTCTTCTTTAGCAGTGTTCCTACCCACCAATGTATGGCCCAATAGTAGCTTGAGATTCAAATAAATATTTATTTGTATGCATATAGTGATTGAGGTGACCTTGGGAGTAGTGTTGATTTGTGATAGCATCGGATGTGATCTAAGTCTCAAATTTTGTGGAGAAACTTAGACACATGCATTACAAATAACCCATAAATTGTTTTGGGAAATTCCACCCATAAATAGTTTATAAGAAAAAATAATTATTTTAATAAGGACCCTAAGTCTAACTTAGGTAATTAAAATAATTAATGAGTATTAATCTAAATTGTGGGTGAAAATTCTAGAAAAAACAGATCAAGTCCAATATAATCTTAGTCGTTGATTGTAGATCTAATCTCGGTCGTTGAAGTCTCAACGAAAAGGTTATAAAGGAAGGCTCAAGGGTCATTTGGAAGATACACTGGAAGGATCAAGTGATCATTTTTTTTGAAGTGAGCAGTGCTCAAGATGAAAACCAGATCTAAGTGATTCTTCATTATAGTGAGGGGCAGATAGAGTATCCGAAGAGAAATATTTCTCAGCCGGAGAATCATTAGCAAAGAAGGGCAGAGAGAGATGCAACAGCTACTACACAAAGCCACATGGAGAGCTAGAGGTAATCTGAGAATTTGCTGAAAGATCGATTTCAAAAGTTGGAAGCCAGAGTGTGAGACCGGGAGGTAGACATAGGAATTCTTGTGAAACAGATCGATTCACCATCTGAGTGACGTAGTGTCGAAGAGGGTTGACGTTGGGACTACGCAAAGCCTGTTAGAGGGACATCATTCAAGGGTCGGATCAACCGAGATTTCCAGTGATAATGTGAGGTATTCTCACTAATATTTTGTCATTCATATTCTCTATAACTGAATTGTCTGGAGAGACATTTAGAGATGTATTTAGAACTATTTTTTGCTTAATAATAAAACCCTCAGATCTGCTGCACCGATTTTCCCGCATTGGGTTTTTTTGGGGACATTTGTCCAAAAACAACAGTGTCTTGTTTGTATGTTATTATTCCTACTCAGATTTATGTTTTCACTGATATTTTAATGGGTGAAGGCTTCTTCAGTAACTACTTTGATATTTTAAGAAGTAATCTTTAAATAACTTGTTAAATCATATTTGCAAGTAAGAGAAGTAGTTCAACTTGTCGCGGTGGGGATTCGAGATCTAGATCTTGGAATTTTCACATGGTTTCAGAGCATTGATTGTGAAACAGGAAGAGCAAATCCAACACTGAGTCGGTGGCTGAAGAGCTATAGAAAGCAGCAATTCGAATCCCTAGAGGGATTGCACATTTTAGACCGGGAGGGAAGAAATTTCCAAGAAGGTCTCTCTTTAAGTGAGTCGACAAAGAGGTAAGACTTCCATATCAAAATTTTACCATGGCAGAGAGAGCAGCGTAGAGCTGGTGGGACACAATTTCTGCAAACATATTTTTATTTTGTCAGGCGGAAAGTCGTCAGAAGAAGAAGAAGCAGCACAGTGAGGTAATTCTTTTCCTCAAGAAGTTCCTAGCTGGGGAATTTCAGTTTTTCCAAGATATAATCAGTAGATCTATGAGCTCCACAAGGAGTGCCTAAGGTTGTCTAGTGTTGTGCATAGGGGGAAGAAGAGGAGAAAATTTTACACTTTTTACGACCATGGCAGCTCACGGGCTTAGAGATCAAGACCAGTTGGAGGGAGCCTCCAACTACGTTATATGGAAGGCAATAATCACGTGTCTTCTAGATGAATATGATATCAAGCTCTTCGTGACGAACACGGTAGTTGTCCCTATAGATCTAGATCCGTTGAAGTAGTACAAGGTTGATATGGTGAAGGCAAAAATGTTGCTCCTGGATGGATTCAAATATCACATAATGTCCCATATATACGACAAAGATACTGCCAGGAAAATGTGGGAAACCTTGGCCACGTTATATGAAGGATCTCCCGAGTAACCGAAGACGTAACTTGAGCAACAACTGCGGATGGCGCAGATGCGGAAAGGGGACTATCGATACTTCAGGAGATTCATCACCAACTAGCAGCAGTGGGGTCTACCCCTTCTCCTACAGTGATGGTAAGAGTGGCATTGAATGCAGACGCTGATGATTGGAAGGTATTTGTTCAAAGCATCCTAGGAAGAGCAACCTTTCTAGGTTGGGAAGAGATGTGGGCTACTCTTCGAGAAGAAGAGCTAAGGAGAGACCTGGTCAAGTGCAAACTTGATGGCATCAGTGGTAGTGGATCGAAGGTGAAGCAAGGGGAGGAAGAAAATGCAGCCCTTTCATCCAAAGGGCAGCAGGAGCAGCAAATAAGAAATACGTCTCGAAAATCAAGTGCTTCAAGTGCGGTGAACTTGGTCACTATACTTCCCAGTGTCCTTTGAAGAAAAAGGAAAAGGCCGAGAAGCATGATCCAAAGGCTGCAATCGCGAAGATCGATGAGGATGGGTACGCCATGAGTGGCCATGCATCTCTAGGAGGAATATGGGGTGACATTGAGTTTTAGTTCAACAAAAATGCAGCTGGGCAAGATCCTTGAGGAGTCATACCTTGCTATGGGCGCCCATGATTAGCAGTAGCAGGATGGAGGATTTTTTCAGATGGTGCAGAGGAGTGCAAAAACGATAGATGCAATAGTTAGCAACGCTAACATTTGGGCAGCGCAGAGGGACACAGTGCAGAGCAGCAGCAGCATTGTGCTTCAGAGGGACAACGTGGGACTAGCAGTATTCAGTGTTTCAACATCGAGATGCATCATGAACACTTCTTCAGATCCATGGATTTTTTTCAATTTCTTCTCTCAGCAGCTGAGTTGCAGTGCAGAGTTATCAGTGGCAGTGCTAGCAACACATGCAACATTTGAGAGGGAGTTTTAGTACAGATGCAGTGTTGATCGTGGAAGGTTCAGAAGTAGTACAATGCAGC
This sequence comes from Pinus albicaulis, assembly GCA_034641835.2. Taxonomy (NCBI): domain Eukaryota; kingdom Viridiplantae; phylum Streptophyta; class Pinopsida; order Pinales; family Pinaceae; genus Pinus; species Pinus albicaulis. Next base: position 641,814,711 of record CM076578.1, on the reverse strand, counting down.
AGCGTTGCATTTATTGATGGGCAGCATGTTAGACATCATCAACACAAAGGGAGATGCTTAAGAGTCAGAGCAGTGTGCAGTAGGGCATATCTGTTAGAGCACATTCCTCGCTAAGAGGGAGTGTTGATTTGTGATAGCATTGGATGTGCTCTAAGTCTCAAATTTTTTGGAGAGGCTTAGACGCATTCATTACATATAACCCATAAATTGTTTTGATAAATTCCACCCATAAACAAATTTATAAGAAAAATTAATTATTTTTAATAAGGACCCTAAGTCTGACTTGGGAAATTAAAATAATGAATCATTATTAATGTAAGATGTGAGTGAAATTTCTAGAAAAGGGAGATTAAGTCTAATATAATCTTAGTCGTTGATTTGAGATCTAATCTCGGTCTTTAAAGTCTCAACGACAAGGCTATAAAGGAAGGCTTGAGGGTCATTTGTAATATACACTGGAAGGATCAACTGATTGAATTTTCTGAAGTGAGCAGTGCTCAAGACGAAAACCAAATCTAAGTGATTATGCATTGCAGTGAGGGGAAAAGACAATATCCACAGAGAAAACTCTCTCAGCCATATAATCATCAGCAAAGAAGGGCAAAGAGAGATCCAAAAGCTACTATGCAGAGCCAAAGAGGCTGACGCAGAGCCTCGCTGGGACTGCACAGAGCCACACATGGCTACGTTTAGGTTGTGCAGAGGACCAGGGGAAATCTTCGGGTTTGCTGAAAGATCGATTTCAGAAGCCGGAAGTCGAGGTGTGAGAACATGAGGAAGAGATAGGAATTTCTGTGAAGCAGATCGATTCACTAGCTGAGTGACGCAATGCTCAGGAGGGTTGATGCAGGGACTGTGCAGAGGCAATGCGAAGCCTGCCAGAGGCACACCATTCAGTGGTCGAATGAGCCAATATTTCCAGTGATAGTGTGAGGTATCCTCACTAATATTTTGTTAATCATATTCTATGTAGCTTAATTTTCCGGAGAGACATTCATAGATGTATTCAAACATTATTGTTACTTAATAATAAAACCCTCATATTTGTTAAACCAGTTTTCTAGCATTGGGTTTTTCCAGGGACGTTTGTCCAAAAACAACAATGTCCTGTGTGTGTATTATTTTTCTTGCTCATATTTCTATTTTCACAAATAGTTTAATTGGTGAAGGTTGCTTTAGTAACTGCTTCGATATTTTAAGAATTAATCTTTAAATAACTTGTTAAATCATATTTTCAAGTAGGAGAAGTACTTCAACTTGTTGCATTAGGGATTTCAGATCTAGATTTTGGAATTTTCACAAGTGGGTCATGTCCGGAATCCATTTAACGACATTTATAAGTACCTTGGAGTTAGTAACGCATTGTTGATCATTTTCTATGTTGCATTCAACTTGGACGATCTCCTCTTGAATGATTGGCAGAGTAAATTCACGATAGTGAGCATTTGAACTCTCAGCCCCATGTTTGGCTCTAAGACTTCAAATGTATCTATAACAAGAAATGACTTGAAATGCACAACCTCTCTCCCTTGACATGGCAACCACTAGAAAGAGATATTGAGTGAAATCACAAGGAAAATGCCTCGAGGAGCAAGCTTTCCATAGAGAGAGGTTGACTACGAATAGAGGGAAATAATGGAGGATGTGGATGAAATTAGAGGGAAATATGGTGCAAAAATGGAGGGAAGAAGGCTTGGGGTTGAGAAAATCTATTGAGCAAGGACTGAGAGTAAAGTGACACTAAAATGAGGAAAAATCTATAGACAAATATTCAATGGACTAGGGGAATAACTTCAATGCTACATGTCCTGCAAGGAAGACTAATGATTTCACCATGGGGGTGAATTGCAACGAAGAGAAATGCTTGAATTAACCGCAAAAATACCTTTACTTTGTCTAAATACCTGTTGCTAGTCTCAAAACTATGAACATATTCCAAATGCCATTAACCAGGGGGTACAACAAATAAATGCAAACTGATTGTGAGCCACCTTCCTCACATGCAAGGAGATTTCTCTACATGGCATTATAATTATACACCTCATAGAATAACCAATATTCAAAGTAGGAACTGGCTCACATACAATGTTGGTCCTCCAAGTATGAAGGGAATTAACAACTTGATGACAATGCAAAGTCCAAGAGTGTTCCTCCATCAAACTAGACTCGAGTGACATGAGCAATGGAGTGGTGGCAAAGTAATGGCTTTTCAAAGTTGAAATGTGAGGGAGGTGAATTTCAACTTATGGGGGGTGACAATGCCATTTTCCAATTACGTCATGGGGACTAACGACGCGGCCATCCTAACTTACTGCAATGCCTTCATGGCCATTATCATAAACAATGTAGTGACCTTCCTTTTCTAGTTCCTTAGAAATTATAATCCTTTGGGTTTTTACATCAACCAAACATAGGTTATTGCCCTTCCAACGACGTGTAATGTTTCCATTCTATCTCTTGCAACCCACTCACTCGCATAAATTTCTTCAACATAAATCCAATCGGTTGCTAAATTATTTGCACTAACAAAAACCCACAGATTAATAGATCTCGACATGGATCGTCCCATCCCCTAACCATTTTCATACACAAAAATCAGACTTGAAAATATTTCTCAATTCTGTAAGGAGCCCTGAAGCTACTTCTTCTATAGGTGCAGTGTTCGCTTCTTGCTATGGATGAGGTCACACCTATCAAGGCTCCTCTCCCTTGTGACTATTGTGGTGAAGTGAATGTAGTTCTTTATTGTCGAGCTGAATCCACCAAACTCTGCTTGCCATGTGACCACTATGTCTATTATGCCAATGCCCTGTCCAAGAAGCATGTTTGATCCCAGCTGTTGGCATTGATGTTGTGATGTGACATTGATGTTTTGATGTAATGTTGATGGTTGGCATTGATGTCAACCCGATGGCATGAGTTGTTGATATCATATGATGGTTTGTATATTGATTGCAGACCTTAGTTCAGTGGTTACAGATGTTGGTGTAGGTATTTGTCTTGTATGTTGATGCCTTGGCAGGTTGTGGAGTTGCTACACCTAGTTGACAGTGTTGGAGATTGTCAAGTCATGTTTTTGTGTGTGTGTGGATGGTCTCGGCTAGTATAATCAGTTGCACGGTCTAGTAGGGCCTATAATTGATGATTTGAAGGTTATGCAAGTGTTGGCATAGTTGTGGAGTAGTTTTATGGCTTAAGTGTTAGTGTTGTGCATGCGACTGAGCCTTTTCACGAGTTTTCCTCTGCATTCCTCATGCTCATCAGGGGTTTATTTATTTTTTCGGGTTGTCTTGTTCGAGACTCATCATGTAAAGGTTGGAAAGGTTATTGTGCTTCTAGAATATTATTTAAAGAGAATATTCATTAGTAAATGAAGTTAGTGGCTAGATTGATTCAAGAAGAAACGAACCAAACCACTTCCAGTATATGAACAACGCTCCACTATATAATTGGAACTAATTTATTTAATCATCTTCATAAATTACAAATATGTGGAGAAAGGTTGCTCATTTTGTTTATTTTTGTAGCAGAGTGTGCATGGAGGTATACTTGTAGGAGAGACATAAGTATGGCATGGTTGAAGACAATTTTTATGTAGAAGAAAAGTGACAAGGCTACAAAGGAGTTTACTAATGCATTTGTGATTGTAGGGGAAATTTTTTTATTTGAGTTTACATATGTTGTTGATATGACTGTGATAGATTTTTTGTAGTAGTGTCTCATGTTTTATATGTCAATGATGTATTGGATTATTGAGTTTATGCATCTAGTTTATTTGCAGAAAACGTATTGAGGTGTGTGAGTTGAGAATGATGTATGAAAGCGAGAGATGGCTATGATTTGAGTTTGATTCAGTGATTGATATTTTGTATTGAGATTTTTTTATTGTTTTATGAAGATATTGTTGTTGTGGTGTTCATGTTAAGCAGCTCAAGGGTTCCAGTTTTAAAATGCATGAAAGGTGAACCACATAGAGAAGTAGGGTGGGTGCTCTGACAAAACAAGGATTGAGAACAATTCTTCATAAGTCCAATGGGTGTTGGGCAAGGCTTGTTGATCATATGGGTGTCTGTAGAGTTTTGAGATGGAGACCATAGTTCCTTTCATATATTTGTCATATTGTACTCTCTATGTAATGGTTTTCTTGACAGATAATAGAATATATTGAGCAGCGCAACATCAGCAAGGGTGGTTTTTACCCCGAAGGGGTGTTTTCCACCTGAGATATTGTATTCTTATATGATGCAATGATTGTGTTTCATTGTGTATGTTTATTTCTTATGATTATGGCTCTCATATGGTAATTATAGTTGAAGTTGCATGTTTAGATATAATGCTTATTTGTTAAGAGATGAATTGATTAATATATCGGATAACAAGTTTTATTATTGTGAAATTCTTACCACTATTGATTCACACCCCCCCCCTCCCCCTCTTAGTAGTGATCCTGGTTCCAACACCAACTATGTTATAGTTGCAAGGATGAGCCTCTTATGGTTTACTGTGCAGTCGATGATGCAATTGTTTGGAAATTATGTGAATCAGACACCCATGGAGGATCCTTCACTAGTCACCACAAACGACACTCCATCAAAGGTTTCACGGGCTGCCCCTTCATTGATATTTTGGCCAGCAAGTGGGGTTTCAATCTCAATGACAAATATCTTAATAATTATGCTTCGCCCCATGGGATCTCTGATCCCCAATATGGGAATTCCCTCATACGGGGAGTGCATGATGATTCTCTTTATTACATCACATCGATTTGTATGAAAGTCAATGATGTGGATTCCTGGCTATGCACGTTGCCGTCAGATCTTTAGGACGTCCTTGTCCCCAATTCAAACTTGGGGCTCATCGTATTCTTGGCCCTAGAAAATGTATTAGGAATTCCCTAAAGTGTTTTAAGAACACCCAAATGTGATTTTAGTGTACGTACTTCCATTTTCCATGCAACTAAGTTTTTTTTTTTTCAAATGCCCAAATGTTGTTTCAGTGTACCTACTTCAATTTTTTCATTCAACCGATTGCTTGAGTTTGATCTAGTTACAACAACAAAATCATCCTTTGTGTGGTAAACATAAGTAAGTAATATTTGAGCAAGTTCTTGAGCTAATGAAGTGCGAAGGAAGCACATAAACCTTGATGACGATGAATAAGAAACAAAGCTTATCCCATACTAGGCACTCCTTTTCAACATCAGTGAATTCATCCAACCCTAGAGGTAAATGATGCGGGAAACCAAAATCCATCACAGGGAAAATGATGCTTTACATAGGAAATTTGGCATATTCCTTCCTCTTCATTGTTGATGCTTTGACAAAACATATCAAATCATGGTATTGATCAAGATATTATCTAGAATCACAGCTCTGGGAACCAAGCATCCAAGGTATGTTTTGGAGCTTTGCGTATCCTGTTATGATTAAAAATATTTCAATAGCTCATTTTGATTCTTGACTTTTAAGTTGGTGAGTCTTAGGAACTTGGCTCAAACACAACTCCATACTTCTTAGGTCCCCACATCCTTATCATGGTTTGACATGATTGCACTAGCCCTTGGGTGGTCCATGTCGATTTGCACAATAGTTCGGTTTTCGACCAATGTGTTATAGGTCAATTTGGGCACCATTCCAAATGACCTTGTTAAACTGGACATCATCCCCAGAACCAATGAATATGGTTTATCATCCTCTCTCATTTCAGTTGCTACATGCCTTGAGACAAAGAACAAGAACAAATCATCCATGACTTCCATTGCAAGGTTTCCAAGATTTGAAGTACATGTTATATCACCTGTGAGCTCACCAATGCAGCCTCTCAAGGGACTAACTGCTTTGCATATGTAGTTACCTCCATTCAAGGGTGCCTTGCAAAGCACTTCCTGACATTCAAGAGTGCATTGGTCAAATGGGAGCGAAATTCTCATTGTTCCAAAATCTCCACATGGCCAGTGCCTTCTAGAAGAGTCCATATGTGTCAAACTTCGAATCCATGTGTCCATTCAACACCTCTAAGCTGGGAAAAATTTTCTGCCTATTATTAGAAAGTCGTTGATTGAGAAACTACCTTCAGCTGCTCTATAAATTGAGCACAGATCCTGGTGCTTGAAAAGGAAGAAATTGGGCAAAGAAATGTTGTTGGTTTCTCAATTGAGTGTTTGATTAGAGTGATATGCTACTGGAGAGATGTTCATTGTGATGAGGCTGGGATGATGCTGGAGTTGGTGACATCAAATCAATCGCTAGTTGTAACCTCCCCCTTCTATACATTAATAAAGATTGCTCCTCATTTTCCCACATATGTATATGTATAATCTTCTATCTTTCATATTATGGATTCTTAGTTGATGTATATGTTTCATGTTTCATTGATTTAACTGATTAAAGTAAATAACCATCTGTATATTACAATCTCTCTGTTGTTTAGTGTTCATACTTGCAGGAACTAGTCTGGCGATCAAAGTTGTATTGGAAGCTACAACAAGAGCGACAGAAGGAGAATAGGAAGCGCTTAGACTCCAAGTAAGTTTCTCCATCCTTCTGTGTGTCTATTTACTCTTAGGAAAATTGTCTGCAAAGTCTTTGATCTATTGTTCTAAATGCATAGCACCACATTTATGGAATGTGTTTTATCCGTAATACATAATTCCACACAACAAATTGGAGACTCCGTTGGGGATTTTCCCTTCATCCTTGGTGTGTTTTGCCTCTGCTTATCCACCCAGTAGCATATACTCTAAATTATTAGGTTTTTGAAACAAATAATTGCATTAGAAGTGTGTTTAGTAGCTTGAATTTTGTTCTCTGTTGTGCCTAATGCACTGTTGGTCAAGAGGCAGTGCTTTGCAGAGCATCGTCTCCCACTCAGGGGTGCTTTGCAACGCATTGTCTCCCCTTAGAGACTGTATTGCCCCCTAAGCCAACCAAATTCCCTTTGAAATTGTCATTTCCATCACTTGCAGCCTTTTTTGTTGTTGTGTTTTCCACTGTCTGATGCCTCATGGAGACCAATGAATTTGCCTGAATCTTCCTCCTTTGAAAAATAAGTTTGTTTAATGTATCTTTAAGTGTTTTTATTTATCATTGACAAATAAAATTCAAAGTATTTTATTTCTACATTAGATCCATTTGTTTTCATAAAGGAAATTGTCATTAAATTCTTCGTTTCGTGTAGGACAAATTGTAGTTCCATTCTTCATTTTTCCTAAAAGATAAATTGTTTTTAAATTCATCGTTTATCAAAGAAGAAAGCATTTGTTTTTGTTGATTCGATGCATATAGTTTCCTTTTTACATTCACATTAAGGGAACTGAAAAGAAAAACCTGCACTTGCATATAGTGGATTGTGTGTTTTTACATAGGAAAAATTAGGAAAGCTGCATATTAGTTTGTGCTCTTTGTTGTTTGCTCTCAAAACTGATTGCTCTTTCCCTTTAGTAGCTAAGACTTTCAATGAAAAAACCTAAAAGTGAAAAGTTTGCTTATCATTTAGTTTGCGTTTTAGGAATTTACATCACATCATCGCGGTGAACCTTGAAAGGAAAATTGATAAAAAATATCAACTTAAAATTTACATCAATTTACCTAAAAAAGCATTGGAACCATAATGATAACATTTAGAAGGTCTAGGCTAGAGACGTGTTCCAGCGTCGTAAAACATAACAGTTGTCATTAATTTTCTGTGATACATTCCAAGTGTGATACCTCACTCCACGTACATAAGTATATTGTAGCTCGTCCACGTACCTTTAGGTATATTGGGCAGTGTTATAGTACGAAAAGTATAAAGGGGTGCTCTCACTGTGCAGTTTCGCATAAGATAACTCTAATACAGACTTGGGCCTCCACGTACCTTCGGTTATATTTGGGAGGACAACTTTAGGTTGCTATCCATCCATAGTGAACCGAGTCGGTCGCCTTGTAAATTGTGATACACCAAACACAACATTTGGGGAGATTGACTGCCCGTACTTCTTGGTTCGCTAGGAGGTATTATGCAGTTCACAGTTTCTTGGTAAACCTTTTGCCTAGCATTACCCTTTTATTTTGTTTATTTAATTTTGGTCATAAATTAAATCAGTCATCGTGAAAGGAGAAAATCCCTTTCCCCTTCTTTCGCGTATACTTGCATTGAAACCACCTTTACCACCATAAGCCTCTTCTAGTCGGCGAAGGTGACATCGCTCTACCGAAACCAGTACCGTCATTACCTCTTGTGAAGCACCATCTTCCCATATACCATAGTAGGCACAAATTGTTTCTACAAATCCTGATTCGTCTACTGTTGTTGAGACGAAGTCCTCATAGCTACCCGTGGTCACGATCCATCCAATCAATGAGACCATACCTCCCGAACCCGATGTTGTTCAACTGGAAGTTGATCCAAATCCTGTCTCTTTTTTTCCAGAACATGTGCATCCCGAAGTCTAACGACCGGAAGTTGTTCCCATATCAGTCGCCCCACAATCTATTGTAGCCATTAAGTCTCCTATATCGCGCAGTAGACCTCCTAAAATATACTTCGGGCCTGACGACGAAGTTCTTCCACCTGGTTTGATTTCGATTGAAGAAATATCACAAGATGAGACACCTTTAAATCCAACTCATTTTGGGGAGGAGCTTTACCTATACGAGTCTTTTCCTTAATCACCTTCCTCTACTTTTGTTGATCCTGTTTCACTTCAAGTTCCCATAGATTCTATAGGGTATACACTGGGTCATTCAACCATGGCTGAGATAGCATCCCAGACTGAACCATCTATTTCAGTTGCAACAACATCTATTGTTGCTTCATCTTCGATGTTTTTTCCATTGACTTCACCCATGTCATCATCTGGAATCCTATCTGGTTCCTCCCTTATGAGTATTGAACGGCTTGATCCTTTATTCACATCTTCAGTGCAATATCAAGCTGGTCCCATCAGTTATTCTCCTTGGTGGCCGGTGATTTCACAAAAATTACCCTTTGAAATTCCAAAATTCAATGAAAACCTTAGAGAAGACCCGTCAACACATGTTATAACTTATCATTTTGTGGTGTTCATCAAAATCCTTAAATAATGACTCTATTAGACTACGTATTTTCCAGCACACACTCACTAGTCCAACTGCACAATGAGGATGGTTTTTTAACTATGTAAACCTCGTTAAAAAATGAAACAGGTTATGAGGATAGTTCTTTTACTGTGTCAACCTCGTTAAAAAATGAAACAGATTCATGAGCATAATTCCTTTTCTTGTGTCAAGCTCGTTAAAAAATGAAACAAGGTTCCATGAGGATAGTTCTTTTACTGTGTCAACCTCGTTAAAAAATGATTCAGTTTCCATGAGCATAGTTATTTTCTTGTGTCAAGCTCGTTAAAAAAATGAAAAAAATCCTCCCCTATAATGAACCTTCATTCCATCCAACTATTAGTAACCAATAGTCTACTTAGGTGAATTAAATGAAGCTTGGGGGGCATCTCTTGTAGGGGGCATTTGACATGTGCTCTTGTATGGGGCATTCAAAAGGGTCTTACCAATTGCACCCAATCAACAGCTGAAGTTCGGGAGTGAAAACAGGTTCAGAGCTCCAAAATGCAAATTGTAACTTTCAAATGGTAAAAATGAACAATAAAACTCTTTTAATTAGTCATTTGATTATTTGCAAATCATATTTATTGTTTTGACTATTGTTTTATTCCATTTTTATCATGAAACAGGTATTTTTAATCCATTTGATGTTGTTCTGGAAAGGTTTTGCAACTGATGAGCAGATTTGTCGTGTAGATTTATTTTAAGAATGATTTGACCACAAAGCATACTTTTATCCTTATTTTTTCGAGCTTTGTTAAAAACGAAAAGGGACTTGAAGTGTACTTTTATCTCTTTTTTCAAGCTTTCATAACAGCGAAAAAGGAACCCGTGGAGTCTTCTTTTAGCTCTTTTCAGACTCCGATAATATGAAAAGATTGTCGAGCACTTGTCTTTTCGAGCTCGTAAAATTAAATGAATTGATATCTACTCAGTATAAGTTTAACCATTTTCCGGACTGAGATAGATTATTTACGAAAAATGAATGCCTTAGTCGAACATGGCTAAGAGGTTCTCTCAGATAATATTTTACATTTTTTCAGATCTGAGCGACAACTTTACGAAAAAGTACTCAAGGACTTTTCTTTTGTCCTCTTTTTCAAACTCTCTAAATATGAAAAAGGACCGGGTTGTCACTGTTGTTAGGCTCGTTAAAACATAAAATAATGATGGGCTTGTCGATCATGGCAAGAATCGAGTTTCATTCATCGCTAGACTCGTTAAATTATTAAATAGCGATACATTATTCACCCGAAGCGTTGAATTATAGATCAAGCATATGTTATCCTCCTCATGCTTGTTAAAAAATAAAGAGGTACTGGTCAACAAATGACTAGGGAAAATTTGGGAAAGTGAACAGAACATTTTACGGTAGTAGGTCGCTCTTGAACATGACACTTCACTCCATCATCGTGACTATTTGGGTTGGGTAATCTTCTTGACGGTTCATTCATACCTATGGTTCATCATACCATCACTTCGATTTTGGGTCAATGCTGCCAACTCATCTCAGTGTTGCTGATATGTTCAAGAGAATTCATCTAGTGAATACTCATCCTTATGCAATACTTATAAACCTTCATTCTCATGACAATCATCCTTGGACATTGCTATATCAAGTCATATTTTTGTCTCCGAAATTAGTAACTCCCGTTCCACAATAAAGTGGCTTCCTGTCGACATCAAATCATCATGCAGGAAGTTCACTTAGAAACATCATCTTCCAGTACCATGAGGCTTGTTACATCATCGAAAAGATCCTCGCTTCCGGACTTTTGACCAAAATATTTTGTTTGGCGTTCGACATCAAATCATCTATTGATGCCTTACAAAATGTACTACAGTGCCTTGAGAGCCATTGATATCAATGGTGGTTCTCTCATGTTTGTTAATAGCTCACATCATTGGATGGTAATCAAACGATGTATTACCATGTTCGACTACAAATCATATATTCGCATGGCTAGACGTGTACCCAAACGATCGAGTGAACGAGATAAGAAGAACCCAAAGCTAGTTTCAGCCATCCGGGCTGCGATTTCAGGACTGTTGTACACATCATCTATACAATGACCTTACATACATATCGTCATATAAGCATGGGCCTATATCTATAGGCATGTTTGTATTGGGAAACATTCCAATATATATGACTTTTTGCACTATGTACATGTTATTAGATAGTTTATGTGCTGAGCATGGGAATGTCTTCCCTCAGCAATTCGTGATCAAGAGGATATATCATGATGTAATGTATTGTAAGACTGATGCAGGTCGCCACTCCGATTCAGTACCATCCCATCACAGTGTAAAGCATCTCATTCAAAAAATATTGTTATTATTATTCTGACTTCATGCTTTAGTGGGCAATCTGTTATAGGTCAATTTGGGCACCATTCCCAATGACCTGGTTAAACTGGACATCATCCCCAGAACCAATGAATAGGGTCTATCATCCCCTCTCATTTCAGTTGATACATGCCCTAAGACAAAGAAAAAGAACAAATCATCCATGACTTGTTGAAAATGCAACAAGATGATGGAGCTTAGTGAAATGAAGTCGCCTTCACTAAGTGGGCCCGCAGGCTATTTTTGGCGCAAAGTCTATTTTTAGACTATGTCTATTTTTAGACATATGGAGCATGGTCTAGGAGTTGCAGTATGCTATTCTTGGATGATTGGTCGAGTTGTTAAAAATAGATGGACCTCTATTTTTAGACATACAGGTCGAAGTCTATTTTTAGACTGCCTGTCTAAAAATAGGTCAGTCAAATATTATTAGCCCTTAATAATATTTGGACTCTAAACTTCAGTTTATTCTCTTACATCACTTCAGTTGGAGCTATGGATGTGGCCCATGCATCTGACAGAAGGAATTACGCTATTCCTAGGGGTTTGGTGAGCTCATGCATGGTTGACTTCAGTTAGAACTCAAGTGGTGGAGTTTGGTGGAGTTGATGAGACAGTTGGTGGAGTTGTGTTTGGGTTAACTTAGTTGAACTAGTTGTATTTAGTTTAACTGGCTAATACACTAGAGATGAGTGGGGTGAATTAAATATTATTTAATTCACTAAACATTAACTCATTATTCAACTAAATAACACATTAGTTGACTGCAGTGCATGGACAGTTCAGTGAAGACCAGTGGAAGAGGTAGATGAAAGGGTGAGTTTGCTATTAGTTGCGACATTAGTTGTGCATGAGATTTGCACAAGCATTGGAGGAGATTGCCAATGAGGATTGCACAGCTTGAAGCCAAGGAGATTCGAACTTGGATCTCTCATTACACCAACTTGGATTGCGCAAGAGGCAGTGAGGGATGAGTTTTGACCCTGACTTGTTCAAAACCAGCTGTTTGTGTGGTAACTTCTGGAGATAGTACTGAGTACTTGTGAGGAGTATTGTGCTATGTATTGTTACATGTTCTCTTCCATTATAATATACAAAATAGCTGGGGGTTTTCAGCTATAAGCTTTCCCATTACATATTGTGTTTATGTGCGCATGCGACTGTTTCTATTTCCGCAAATTGATGATCAATTGTAGAAGAGGTTATGTGTTATGCATGAATTCGAATTAATGTGTGACCAGGATAATCTTAGTGGATAAATCTTCATTATTCAGCAAATTTCTACATGGTATCAGAGGGAATTGATCATTGGGATCTACTACAGTGATTACAATTTTATTTCGGTAGACAGAGTCTGTAACGGGCCAGGTAGCCTCTGGATCCATCCTTTCTTTGAAAGGTGATATATCCAGTAAATGCCCTTACAGTCGATCTCTGTGCTAGAAATATTTTTTTCTCACAGATCCAGAAGCAGTTGAGTTTTGAGCTTGGAATTCGAATTTTGCAGCAGATTGTTTTCTTGGTGCCGGAGTTGAAATGTCTTTCAACGGTTTGCGACTCGAATATGCCCTTGAGGGCAGTTCGAATTATGTTGCATGGAAAGATCGGATGGAGGCGGTATTAGAAGATAATGGGCTGAAGGAGTTCATAGATATGGATGTCCAAAAGCCTACTGATCCTGCTGAAGTTGAGGCTTGGCAAAAGAAGATGGCGAAATGTCGAAGGATTCTGTTGGAGGGCATGAAGGATCACATTGTATCCAGCCTGCATGGAAAAGATTCTCCATATTTGATGTGGAAAGCGTTGACAGATCTATTCCAGAGAAAGAGCGACCAAAGGAAGCCGGCGCTCAAGGATAAACTCAGAAACATAAAGATGGAGAAAGGCGACAGTATCGCCAAGTGCCTCACGAAGTTCACTCAATGCAGAGATGAGCTGGGAAGTGTGGGGGTGACTGTCAATGATGAGGACTTGGTGGACCGCTCCTTGGTATTTCAAAGGCTTGGCATTCCTATCAGGACTCTTTCAATGGTCGGGAGAAGTTGCCAGGATGGGAGTGACTTTGGGCGGATCTCATGCAAGAGGAGATAAGGAGGACTACCAGAGACGGATCTTCATCAAAGGTATCTGATGAAGAAAATTTCACTTTGGCTGCTAAATCAAAGAAAGGGAAGAGCAAGAAAGCTTCTCAGTCTGGTGCAAAAGGCAAGAAGCAAGACATGTCCAAGGTGAAGTGCTTTCACTGTCACCAGCACGGACATTATGCCACAAATTGTCCGCAGAAGAAGAAAAATAAGCATGCTGCTGGATCTGCAGCGGGAGAGGCCTTAGCCTCCCAGTTTGAGCTGGATTTTTCGCTGATCGCATGCTTGGTTTCAAGTGTGATGGGATCAATATGGTTCTTGGACAGTGGTGCGTCATTTCACATGACCGGAGATCGGGATTTGTTTTCAGATCTGGAGGAGAAAGATCTTGGAGTGCACATCGAGATGGGCGATGATGGTAGATACAGTGCGACCGGTATCGGTACCATTTCCTTTGAGAGGGAGTCCGGTAAACCCTTCGTATTGAAGGAAGTGATGCATGTTCCAGGATTGAAGAAGAATCTGATCTCGGTGGCCATGTTAGAAGACAAGGGATATGATGTTGTCTTTAGCGAGGGAAAGGCTTTCCTGCGCAATAAGGCAACTGGAGAAACAAGATAGGGCCCGAGCTGAACCTTTATCGCCGTAAGTAGATGGTCGTTGTGCCATCGTGGCATGCAAGGCGGGAGAAGTGGTGAGCCGGGATGATGAGGGCGAACTGTGGCACAGGAGATTGGGCCACCTTCACCATGAAGCTTTGAAGATTCTGCAGCAGATTTCTACTGGACTTCCTAAGGGCACCCTTGCGCAGTCAGATCAGTGCAAGGGGTGTACTTTAGGGAAGTATGTGAAAGCCACCTTTCACGAGAAGGACAGTCGCGCCACGACGATCCTTGAGAGAGTTCACACAGACGTGTGTGGTCCTTTCTCTGTTGCTTCGACAGCAAAGCACAGGTATTATGTGATCTTTGTGGATGATTTCTCTCGAAAGTGCTGGATCTTCTTCATGTCGAAGAAGAGCGATACATTCGCGAAGTTCTGTGAGTTTAAAGCACTGGTCGAGAAGGAGTCGGGGAAGAAGGTGATTGCTCTAAGGAGTGATAACGGTGGTGAATTCATCTCAGCTGAATTCAAGGAGTTCTGCAGTGCAGAAGGGATTCGGAGAGAGCTCATCGCACCCCATAACCCATAGCAGAACGGGGTGGCTGAGCGGAAGAACAGAACGATCGTGGGTGCTGCACAGGCGATGTTGCATGATCAGGGCCTACCCCTTCACTTGTGGGCTGAGGCATGCAATACTGCAGTATATGTGCATAACCGTTGTCCTCACAAGATACTTGGCATGAGTACACCCGAGGAGGCGTTTTCTGGTAAGAGGCCTGATATTTCCCATTTGAGGATTTTTGGTTCACCTGTTTACATTCATGTGACGAAGGATGCCAGGAAGAAGCTGGAGCCGACTGCGGAGGTTGGGATATTTGTGGGGTACACTGATACGCCCCACAACTATCGTGTGTATTTGCTAGACAGTCGCAAGACTGTTGTGCGACGGGATATCAAATTTCAGGAGGAGAAAGCCATGCAGTGTTCGCTTGAGAGGGAGCCACACTTGCATGCAGATGAGGAGCTATTAGTTCCTAAGGATGAGCTTCAGGATGTGGATCAACCACAAGAGGAAGTTCATGGAGTGGAAGAGACCACTCATGCAGCGCCAACCATCAGAGGGTGGAAGCGCACTACAGAAGCTGAGCGACTGGCTCAAGATGCAGAGAGGGTTGTAGGACCACCTACAGCACAGCGCAGACAGAGACAGTCACCGGACCGGTACACTGGATACATGGCTCTTGTGAGCAAATGTGTCGTGACAGAACCATCCTCTTTCGAGGAAGCTGTGGAGGAACCCGCATGGGTAGATGCCATGGTGGAAGAGTATGATTCGATTATCAGAAACAATGCATGGGAGATTGTCCTGCGACCGAAGGGGAAATCAGTGGTTGGTTCGCGATGGATCTACGAAGTGAAGCAGGCGGCTGACGGGAGTGTGGAGAAGTACAAGGCAAGATTTGTTGCCCATGGCTTCTCACAGATCGAGGGGATCGATTATGAAGAGACCTTTGCACCTGTCGCAAGGTACTCTTCCATACGGACGATCCTTGCTCTCTCAGCGCAGATGGGGTGGCACATTCATCAGATGGATGTGAAGACTGCGTTCCTCAATGGAGTTATTGAGGAAGAGGTGTACATAGAGCAGCCTGAAGGTTTTGAGATCTTCAGCACTGAGTCGCATGTGTGCCGACTCAAGAGAGCACTGTACGGGCTGAAGCAAGCACCTCGTGCTTGGTACACTCGGATAGACAGCTACTTCACCGGGCTTGGATTCTCCAAGAGTGAGGCGGATCCTAACCCGTACCAGATTGTGGTGGAGGGGAAGTTGTTGATCATCGTACTGTATGTAGATGATCTGATTTTGACTGGCGATGAGCAGTTGATACTTTCATGCAATGAGGATCTTGCACGAGAGTTTGAGATGAAGGACCTGGGCATCCTTCATTATTTCCTGGGATTGGAGATTTGGCAGCGCAGTGGAGGACTGTTTGTTTCTCATGGCAAGTATGCCCGGGAGATTCTGGAGAGGTTCAACATGCAAGGCTGCAAGCCTGTTGATACCCCTCTTCCTGGTGGATGGAGGAAGGGAGATGCTACTTCGGATGAGGTAGTGGATGCCACTGTCTATCGACAGTTGGTGGGGTCGTTGATGTATCTGGTCAATACTCGACCCGATATATGCTATGCAGTTAACCAGCTTTCGCAAGCTATGGTTAAGCCTACCAAGCTCTTTTGGAAGGCGTGCAAGCATGTATTGCGCTATATCAGAGGCACATCGGGATATGGTCTATGGTACAGACAGGAGGATGGAGCGAAGCTTTCTGGCTTCACTGATGCAGATTGGGCAGGGAGCCCAACGGACCGGAAGAGCACTTCTGGAGGAGTTTTCAGCATTGGGTCGACAATAGTTTCCTGGTACAGCAGGAAGCAGAGATCCGTGGCACTCAGTTCAGCAGAGGTCGAGTACATGGCAGCTAGCTTGGCTGCATGCGAGGCTATTTGGATGAGGAAGATCCTCGTTGGATTGTTCGGGTTGCATTTGGAGCCTACAGTGATTTACTGTGATAACCATAGTTGCATTAAACTCTCGGCTAATCCAGTATTTCATGATAGATCCAAACACATCGACATCAGGTACCATCATATCAGAGATTGTGTGCAGCGGAGAATCATGTTACTTTCATACATTCCCACGGAGGATCAGGATGCTGATATCTTGACGAAGGCGCTCACCAGGAGAAAATTCGAATACCACAAAGGTAGGATAGGGGTTGCAGATAATCCATATCTTGTTGAGAGGGAGTGTTGAAAATGCAACAAGATGATGGAGCTTAGTGAAATGAAGTCGCCTTCACTAAGTGGGCCCGCAGGCTATTTTTGGCGCAAAGTCTATTTTTAGACATATGGAGCATGGTCTAGGTGTTGTAGTATGTTATTCTTGGATGATTGGTCGAGTTGGTAAAAATAGATGGACCTCTATTTTTAGACATACAGGTCGAAGTCTATTTTTAGACTGCCTGTCTAAAAATAGGTCAGTCAAATATTATTAACCCTTAATAATATTTGGACTATAAACTTCAGTTTATCCTCTTGCAGCACTTCAGTTGGAGCTATGGATTTGGCCCATGCATCTAACAGAAGGAATTACGCTATTCCTAGGGGTTTGGTGAGCTCATGCATGGTTGACTTCAGTTAGAACTCAAGTGGCGGAGTTTGGTGGAGTTGATGAGACAGTTGGTGGAGTTGTGTTCAAGTTAATTTAGTTGAGCTAGTTGTGTTTAGTTTAACTGGCTAATACACTAGAGATGAGTGGAGTGAATTAAATATTATTTAATTCACTAAACATTAACTCATTATTCAACTAAAGAACACATCAGTTGACTGCAGTGCATGGACAGTTCAGTGAAGACCAGTGGAAGAGGTAGATGAAAGGGTGAGTTTGATATTAGTTGCGACATTAGTTGTGCATGACATTTGCACAAGCATTGGAGGAGATTGCCAATGAGGATTGCGCAGTTGAAGCTAAAGAGATTCTAACTTGGATCTCTCATTACACCAACTTGGATTGCGCAGTAGAGGCAAGCAAATAGTGGATGAGTTTTGAACCCGTGACTTGTTCAAAACTGAGCTAGTTTGTGTGTAACTTTTGGAGATAGTACTGAGTACTTGTGAGGAGTATTGTGCTATGTATTGTTACATGTTCTCTTCCATTATAATATAAAATAGCTGCGGGGGTTTCGGCTATAAGCTTTCCCCCATTACATATTGTGTTTGTAATGCGCATGCGACTGTTTCTATTTTCGCAAATTGATGATCAATTGTAGAAGAGGTTATGTGTTATGCATGAATTCGAATTAGTGTGTGACCAGGATAATCTCAGTGGATAAATCTTCATTATTCAGCAAATTTCTACATGACTTCCATTGCAAGGTTTCCAATAATTGAAGTACATGTTATATCACTTGTGAGCTCACCAACGTAGCCTCTCAAGGGACTAATTGCTTTGCATATACAGTTACCTCCATTCAAGGGTGCTCTGCAAAGCACTTCCCGACATTAAAGAGTGTGTTGGTCAAATGGGAGCGAAATTCTCATTGTTCCGGAATCTCCACATGGCCAGTGCCTTTTATAAGGGTCCATATGTGTCAAACTTTGAATCCATGTGTCCATTCAAAACCTTTGAGCTGGGAAACATGTCTTGCCTATTATTATAAAGTCATTGATTGAGAAACTACCTTCAGCTGCTCTATAAATTGAACACGGATCCTAGTGCTTGAAAAGGAAGAAATTGGGTAAAAAAATGTTGTTGGTTTCTCAATTGAGTGTTTGATTAGAGTGATATGTTGCTGGAGAGATGTTCATTGTGATGAGGTTGGGATGATGTTGGAGTAGGTGACATCAAATCAATCGTTGGTTGTAACCTCCCCCTTCTATCCATTAATAAAGATTGTTGCTCGTTTTCCCACATATGTATATGTATAAGCTTATATCTTTCATATCATGGATTCTCAGTTGATGAATATGTTTCATTGATTTAACTGATTAAAGTAAATAGCCATATGTATATTGCAATCTCTCTGCTGTTTAGGGTTCATACTTGAATGAACTAGTCTGGCAATCAAAGTTGGATTGGAAGCTACAACAAGAGCGGCAAAAGGAGAATAGGAAGCGCTTGGACTCCAAGTAAGTTTCTCCATCTTTCTATGTGTCTATTTACTCTTAGGATAAGTGTTTGCAAAGTTTTTGATTTGTTGTTCTAAATGCATAGCACCACATTTAGGGAATGTATTTTATCCGTAATACATAATTCCACATAACACAATGTATTATGTAACTATTAATGAGTTTGGATATTTTAACATTGGGGTGTTCAAACGAATGTCTGGAAAAAATATGAGTTCACTGCAGCTAAGACATATCTCTTATGGTAATAATTTAGTTAAACATATCTACCCCTTGAGAGATCCATATCCACATTGAAGATGGTGAAATTTCCAACTAACATGTTCAGTTCCTGTCAATGAGTTTAGATAATTAACCATTGGGGAGTTAAAACCAATCTCTTGCAACAACGTCCCCTAATTCCAACTATGTCCTAGTTTCCTAGTAATATGTAGTTAATCATATGGAAGAATCCCCAAATGTATTGAAAAACTTGTCACAACTCAAGTGCTTTAAAACGAATGAATTGGATTCATGGTGATCAAAAGGAAAACACTATTGATGCGCCATTATACCAAGCCCAAATTTAATACGAATAAGGGGAGACCATGCTTGTAACCTCAATAATCCCTCTAAGGTGATAAGTTATTAGAGCTTAGGAGTTGCCTGGGTTACACATAATTTTCTTCAAGAATAGGATGTTGGTGTCTCTATGAATATAATAGAATCCAAAGAAATAAGATCAATTTTTGAGCAACATTTTTCTTTAACATGTGAGTCTAGGGAAGGGGATCAAAAAATCCATTCCCTCACCAACTAAATCACCCTTATTATTTCTTCCAACAAGACTAGTTACAATATCCTCCCCTTCAAGATGTCTCACCAAGTTAAAAAGTCATCAATTAAGTCACATGAGACTGGGATACAAGATACACAGGACATGTGGATATGAGTGTCCAACATGGGACACTTTGACCCTTAAGATGTGACACACACACACACATATTAAAGTGTTACAAATACAAAAACAAAATATAGACATAAAGATCCAAAATATTTAGAGCATCCACAAAATATTGATACAACTAATTACCACATTAAACACATAATAAATTAAAATATTCATTACACATAAAACATATGTTAGAACATAAAACCATAAATTCTAGTTTTCTCATTGAGTTATTTGATGTCATCAAATCAAAATGTATGACATAAATTTTACTAATATTATAGATGGCAATGCCAATGGAAAATATAAAATAGGGTAGATACTAGAATTGTAGTTGGAAAAAGTCTCAAAGTTCATTTGTCATCCTCCTCGATTCCAAAATCATCAAGATCACCACAATTACTATTTCTATGTACTCCATCCTCCGCCCCCTTTATATCCTATCTAATACGTGTATCTAGTGATGTGGAGGATGACCCCTCAAGAGGATCACCATCATTAAAAGTGACTGGATGTAGCATTGGTTCATTGGGATCCAAGTTGGCTAATGCCAACTCAATGTTTTTGTAGAAACCCATATTGTTAGGAAATGCACCCCTCATCTTTGTCTTTCCCTTAAGCTCACGCCTTACATTGGTATGCCCATAGCGCCTCTTTCTCCATTGAATAGGCATGGACTTATCCATGCCAAGGCCCATACCCACCTCTTACTTCATTGGAGAGGCATACAAGGAAGTGATAATTTTCCATGTTAATTTTTGTAGCAGTAGCACGAACGACAACCCACATAACTTTCTCAGAGTAGGACATTGCAACAAGTTCATAGATTGATTTTGTTTTGAGGGGCCTACTATAGATGCTTGTGTATTTTTTACTTAGTGAAGGCAAGGATGCATTGAAACTTGTTTCCTGAAACTGTTGTTGGAGCTGGTGTGTTTTAAAAATATCTAGGTTTATAAGAAGGCAAATGCTGGGGATATTTCCAATAGTCCTTCCATTGGATTCGACGACATGACCCCTTTTGATTGTAAGGATTGGAGTGGTTCTTGAGGTGCAAAGGTCAGAAAGTTCGTTCCCTTCAGCATGTCATTGTGCGCCCCATAGGGTGACATCGATGTTGCAACCTGACTTGTTGTGCAAGGCGAGAGTTTCCTTCCACGTTCCACCACTCCTCTTATCGATGTTACTTTGCACCTCTTAGTACAATTACTAATTTTAATATTTTTTAACATTAAATGTATTTACCTTAAAATTTCAAATTCTTTCGCAAAATAAACCATATTTAGATACCACCAAATCCAAAAACAAATTCCCCCATTTAAAATATACAAATTCATAAAAAAAATTCATATAATCTCCTCGTACTATAAATAGTGATCCTTGTTTATGTTTTAGAATTGTCATATTAAGAATTTCAAAACCTTTGATATTGTAAACTAAATTTTCACCCAAAATTAAAACCAATGCTTTTCTTTAACTTATATTGTAGCATTTTATCAAATAGAAAAGGATAGAGTTTTACATTCACTCTATTTTAATAGTGATAAAGATCAATAAAAAAGGGTGAAACTATAATTATTTTATATTTAAAAATTTAAAAGTTGAAAGTATAATTTTGAGAATAAAATGAATTTAATTAGAACTCATGAGGTGTAGACCAATTGGTTCTTGTGAGGTTTAGTCCCCACTAGGTCACAGGTTCAAACCTCACAGGGAGGGGCTGAGGAATGGAAGACACTTTGGGGGAATTTAACTTCCTATGGGGCGTCCATTCTCAATCGAGCCTTGTAAAATGCTGGTGATAAGCATCCCATTGTGGGTGGATCTGTCTTCTTCCAACCAATAAGCAGGTTGGCCCCAACCTAGGATCAACCTAGTTACAAAAAAGAAGAAGAATTTAATTAGTATTTGTTTCTTATATATATATATGATTTCCAGTATTGGTTGTTTGGATGGGGATAGGTGGAGGAGGGCATGGGTACTGCTCCACCAAGTATAAATGTGGGAGACATGGCACAACCCCACGTTAATTAATTAAGAGTTCATACAAAGGACTTGCACATGTTTACACCACACTCCATGTAAATGAAAAAGGGTGTACACTATCAGATTTTAATGCTAGAGAATTCAACATTCATTTCAAAGTGCGGAAATAAAAGTGGAAAAATCTAGACCGTGCTTCAGTTGTTATTATCAGTCGAGCACACCGTGAGAATTAGTCATTCTACAAGGTGGAGCGCATTAAGTTTGTGTAGTAGAAAATTTTGGCATGAGCCAAGTTTTAAGTTCCAATCCAAGTTCAATTAGGACAGTAAATCAATGATATTTATGGGCTTAGATTCTCATGGGGGATCACACTACATAGCAACATGAAATTATGGCTTCAGTTATCAACTTAGATGTGCAATTCACTGTTAATGTGTTGTTTCTATTTGGTTCCAAGCTCCACTCTATATTTTCAGTCTCTTCATCCCAGGTTTAGCATTTGCTTTCTCTTTATTTTCTTCCTCTCACTATTTAAATCCCACCACCTTCTTCTTATTCCTCGCCTTCCTAATGTTTTGTTGTGAAGGCAAATATTGTGTCTCCTCTATTTTATGTGTTCATGGGTTGGCTCTAGACTTGTCTAACCTCTCATGCCTCCCTAGCACAACCATGCATTCATTCCTTGTCTCTTTGAGTTACAATTCAAGCCCTCCCCTCCACCTGCCTCCCTCCTCGCTTTGCGCCTAGTTGTCTGAATTTTGATTCAAGTATTCACTTGCTAATAATATGTCTAGCTAGTGAGATAGGTCTAAAATAGGAGTGGATTACTACTATGAGATGGGTTCATGAGCTCAATAACATGTATAGGCCTCGACAATGTGTTACAAAGATCATACTCCACCTCAAGTTCAAGAGGAAATAATTGAGGTGGAAAGGGATATAATGGTGGATGTGAATGCTTGTCGAATGTGGAAATTGTAGGTGACTTCGCTGATTGAATCCCAAATTCTAGCACATGAGGGGAAGAATCACTTAGTATATGTACCCCATAACTATCTACTGACACATGAAAATGTTGCTTTGGAGAGTCCTTTTGGACGAAAACCGTTAGGCGTGAGACCAAATCAAGTCAAAGTTGTTAGTGCACATGGTATTTCCCATGAAATATTTTTTTATACAAGGGTGCAAGTAAAAGGAATTGTGGGTGAGAAAGAACGAAGTGAATGAAATGTAAGAATATTTTCATCGTGATAATGAAAATATGTTAAACCATTTCCCCGTAGTTTTTCGCCAAATGTAGTTTTCCAAGTAAACCTGGTGTTATGTCTGAGTAAATTAAAGTTAAATCTTGTTTCCATTTGGTGAAATTTTTGTTATTATTTCAATTTAATATATTTGTTGTCTTTTATTAACAAAAAGTATCAAAGCGAGGTTATTCCTTTTAATTTTTGGTGTATGCTAGGTTATTATGAGCACATATATACCAATGTTAAGTGTTATGGAGAAATTAAATGGGGCTAATTTTTCCCTGTGGAATGCACAGATGGAGGGCATATTGATTTTAAAGGATCAATATTTTTCGATTGAGGGAGTAGTGAAGAAGACATCATTAATGACGAACAAATAATGGAATAAGTTGGACAAAAAATCCATCGCCAAAATTCATTAGTATTTAACAAAGAACTTATATTTGAATGTCACTGGAGAGAAAACAATAAAAGGGCTATGGAAAAAGCTACACGATTTATATGAGAAGAACATGGCATCAAACAAAGTCTTCTTGGTGAAGAAGTTGTATAATATCAAGATCAAGGAAGGTGCTTCAGTGGTAGAGCATTTGAAGTAGTTTAATACAATCACAAGTTAGCTTGCCTTAGTCAAAATTATTTTGGATGACGAGATTAGATCCATCTTATTATTGTGCTCTATGTCGGATAGCTAGGAGAATTTGATTGTAGTTATCAACACTTAACCACTTGTAGGGACCTTGAAGTTTGATGACGTCAGTGGTAATATAATGAATGAGGAATTTCACTCAAATCAATTGTGGAAAACCAAGGAGGAGAAGCTCTAGTCACATTTGATCCCGGAAGGAAAATTGAACGTGGTGGACAGGGTCGTACAAAATCAGGAGGTAGAACAAAATAAAGAACGAGAACAATTACTTGTTTTCAATGTGGAAGAGTAGGACACAAGAAAAATG
Organism: Pinus albicaulis; assembly: GCA_034641835.2. Classification (NCBI taxonomy): domain Eukaryota; kingdom Viridiplantae; phylum Streptophyta; class Pinopsida; order Pinales; family Pinaceae; genus Pinus; species Pinus albicaulis. The sequence continues at coordinate 641,790,795 of CM076578.1, read as the reverse complement.
ATTGTTGGTTTTCGAAGAAGGAACAAAAGGAGCCGAAGGAACAAAAATCAATCAACACAAATAAAAAACCAAGCAACACAAATGAAGGTGAGACTACCATTGTAGCTTCTTAAAGTTATGTTTTATTTATTGTTTAAGTATAAGAATACTGTTTATATATTTATCGTAGTAGCATTGATTGGGTACTTGACTCTTGAGCATCTCACCATGCAACCCCATGAAAAATAATTTTGTTACACATGAAAAAGTTTATCATGGTAGAGTACATTTAGGAAATAATCATTTCTATAATATTGTTGGAGTGGGAGATTTCCAAATCAAGATAAAAGATGGACAAGGTATCTTATTGAAATAAGTTAGGCATGTCCGAGAGATGCATATGAGTTTGATTTCTATGGGAAAATTGGATGATGAAGCCTACTTTACAACCTTTGGGAAAGTTGGTTGGAAAATTACTAAAGGGTCATTAGTGTTGGCTAAAGGATTCAAGACAGGAACCTTGCATACAACGAGGGAAACAACAAAGATATTAGATACAACTGTTGTTGCAAAAGAAGAAAACTTAGTGGAGTTATGGAATAAGCACTTAGGCCACTTGAGTAAAAAGGGAATAGAATTTCTTGTTGATAAAAATCTACTTCCAGGTTTGAAATCCTATTAACTTGCTCTTTGTGAGCATTGTATTTATGGTAGGCAAAGAAGGGTTTCTTTTATGAGAGGTGGCCATGAAAGAAAAAGAAATTTGATAAAATTAATATACTATGATGTGTTTGGGCCGTTGAATGTTAAGTATTTAGGAGGAACCAAATATTTTATTTCACTCATAAATGATGCATTTAGGAAGGTTTGGGCCTACCCTATGAAAATTAAAGGTGATGTGTTTGAGATATTTCAGAATTTTCATGTTGTTGTTGAAAGGGAGACTAATAAATTGCTCAAGTGTTTGAGGACAAATAATGGTGGAGAATATTGCTCTAATGCATTCAAGCATTATTGTAATAAGTTTGGCATTAACAATGAAACAACTATGCCTCGTATTCCCCAACAAAATGGGATTGCAGAAAGGATGAGTCGCACTATTATGGAGAAGGTGAGGGATATGTTGTCAAAATTAAGATTGGAAAAGCATTTATAGGCAGAAGCAGTAAGGAAAACTTTTTACCTCATCAATCACTCACCTTATACAATACTAGACGGTGGTATTCCTAAAGAAGTTTGGACTTGTAAAAAGGTAAATTATTCTCACATATTTTTTTGTTGGACGTGAAACATTTACGCTTAATCCCAAAGAACATAGAACCAAACTAGATGATAAATCAATGAAATGTGTTTTTCTGGGATATGCGGGTGGTGAATTTGGTTATGTCTATGGGATAAAGTTAATCACAAAATTGTTAGAAGTAGGGATGCAATATTTAATGAATTTGAAATGTATAAAAGGCTTGTAGGTGAAACAAAGGTGAAGAAAACTATTGATAGGATTATAAAACAATAAGAAAATGCCCCACCATTGGAAGAATTTGAGCAACAAACTGAAGAACATGATGGACAACGTGAAGAAGAAAACTTGTCGCAACCATTACAAGAGATTAAAGTGGAGAGCACACCACCATAGTTGGTTCGCAGGTCTATTAGGCCTTAAAATCCCTCACAAAGGTATTCACCCTCAAATTGTATTTCGCTAAATAATGAAGGTGAACACAATTGTTTTCAAGAAGCTTATGAAGTGGAAACTAACAAAAAGTGGAAGAAAGCAATGGAGGAAGAAATTGACTCTTCGTTGAAAAATAAAATTTGGGAGTTAGTGAAACTTCCAAAAGGAATAAATGCCCTACAAAACAAATGGGTATACATGATTAAACACGAGGGTGAGGAGAAGAAGGAAAGATATAAATCAAGGTCGGGTGTGAAAGGATTTACACAAAAAGAAGGTATTGACTTACATTTTTTTTCACTTGTTGTTAACATGTTATCCACAAGAGTTATCCTTGGTCTTGTTGTTTCTCTGGACTTGGAATGTAAACAATTAGATGTGAAGACATATTTTCTTCATGGCGGATTAAAGGAGTAAAGTTATATGGGACAACCAAAAGGATTTAAGGTAAAAGGTAAAGAGAACCTTGTCCGCAGGTTGAAGAAGAGCCTTAATGGGCTTAAATGGGCACCTCGCAAATGGTACAAGAAATTTGATTCATTTATGCTAGAGCATGGCTTCAAAATACAAGAAGTTTATCATTGTGTCTATATCAAGAGGCATGACCAATAAAAGTATATTATACTACTATAGTATGTGGATGATATGCTAATTGTTGGACATGATAAGAACATGATTAATAAGTTGAAGAAGGATTTTATAAATCAATTTGCAATGAAAGATTTAGGTCCAAAACAACAGATAATTGGCATGAGTATTATATGTGACAAAAAGAATACAGAGTTGTGGCTATCACAAGAAAAATATATTGAAAAGGTGTTAGATAGGTTCAATATGAAGGATGTCGATCTAGTTGGTATATCCCTAGCATCACACTTCAAACTTAGTGTTGATTTGTGCCCTTATGATGACAAGGAGGAAATGAGTAAAACCCCTTATGCTTCAACCGTTGGTAGCTTGAAGTATGCCATGGTATGTACTCGTCCAAATATTGCACATTCAGTGGGAGTAGTGAACAAGTTCCTTACAAATCCAAACAAACAACATTGGAAAGCAGTAAAGTGGATTTTGAGACATCTCAAGGGTACTAGTAATTATTGTTTTTGTTTTGGTAATAAAAATGTTATTCTCTAAGGTTACAAAGATGCAAACATGGTGTGAGATGTGGATACTAGAAAGTCCACCACTGGTTATTTATGTACTTTTGCAGGTGCAACAATATCTTGGATGTCCAGATTGCAAAAAGTAGTGACACCTTCCACAACACACGCAAAATACATTGTTGCCACTCAAGCTTACAAAGAGATGTTGTGGATGCAACTATTTTTAGGAGAGTTGTGAATAAAACAAGATAAATATTTGTTGCATTGTGATAGCCAAAGTGTTATTCATTTAGTAAAAACCCAACATATCATTGGGCCGAGAGGCACTCTCGAATGGCAGTTATGTTGTAATGTAATGCTTAACATTTTTGACTAAGTCAAATTACATAAAAATAAAATAAATTAAAATAAAAAAGATTGATGTAATGTAATGTAAACATTTTAATTAGGTTCAAAATAAAAATAAAAAATAAAAATAACTCTATAAAAATAAAATACTAATAAAAAAAATGGCCCATGGTATTAATCCATGGTATTCATGTGGAATGTAACCTATTTAAAGGGAGAAATTAAACCAACCCATGGTATTGATCCATGGCATTCATGTTGAATGTAACTTATTTAAAGGGAGAAACTAAACTAGCCTAGATCCATCTTAACTTCAGATCTGTCAGGGGCTTAGAGGGATCAAATCTCTTGATATGCAAACCTCCTTTAGAGTGAAAAGAGATTTGATCCCTCTAGGCTTCTGGTAGATCATAGTTAAAATGGATTAAACAAATGTGATAAAAATGTATATTGGGAAACCATGATGGATCTAGGTTGGTTCTGAGATAAAGCACATTATGTTCGATATCGTTGGATCCGTGAAGTGCACATGTTCGATATCGTTGGATCTGTGAAGTGCACATTATGTTCGATATCGTTGGATCCGTGAAGTGTTAAACAAACGTGATAAAAAATGCATCTTGGGGAAGGGTTAGTAGCGAGAACAGAAAACAATGTCAAAAACATTCTCTGAAGCTTCTATTTGGTCTCAAGTGGGAGATAATGTTAAAAAAATTAGCTTCTGTTTGTTCTCAAGTGGGAGATTGTTACGTGTGATGCCAAATCAAGTCAAAGTTGTTAGTGCCCATGGTATTCACAACCCATGATATTGCCCATGGTATTGTAATGGATTTATTATTATTATTATTAAATAGGGATGTGAGTAAAACCAATTGTGGGTGAGAAAGAATGAAGCCAGGGGGATGTAACAAGGTTTTCATCCCGATAATAAAAATCTACCAAATCTTATATCCACTATGGTGAAAATTTTATTTGTCTTTCAGTTTAATTTCTTATGTTGTATTTTATTAACAAGAAATATCTTGAACAAATATTGCTTTAAATTTAATTTCTTATGTTGTCTTTTATTAACAACAAAGTCTTGAAAGAAATCTTATTTTATTTTTCTATCAGTTCAATTTCTTATGTTATGTTTTATTAACAACAGAGCCTTGGAAAAAATCTTGCTTCCAGTTTAATTTCTTATATTGTCTATTATTAACAACAAAGCAATGCAAGAAATCTTGCTAATGTTAAATGAGTTGCAACCGAGAGTTAAAAGACTGAATCTACGCCTATAAAGGATTAAAGGCCACTTGAGTCTCCCTCTAGGCCTATAAAAGATTGAAGGCCACTTGGGCCTCCCTCCAGATCCCGGTAGGGAGCAATAAAGGGCTGATGAATTATAATTACTCTAATGCTATTCACTTTTATTTTTGGTTTTCTAGTTTTGAAGTATGACAACTCAATCAAGTTTTAGACATGTTGTAATTTTGAATTCTCAAAACAATATCAATTTTAAATACTTGAAAAGCTTTGGTTTTGGGAGTAGTTTGGTTTCGTGTGGCAAACCTAGATCGAGTGGCAAATCAATACGCATGTTTTAATATTTCTTTAATAAAATAAACCATTTTTGTTTCAAAAAACAAAAGAAAACAAAAAAACACTAAAAAAAACTGGGATAATTTTTTACACAATTGTTTTTAATAACATTATTATTTATTAAAAATATTAATTTTTTTTAAAAAGTAATTTAAATGACACATGTTAACTTACATTTAATTAAATATTTTAAATTTACATTTTAATCATATGACACAATAAATATTATAATTTGTTTTGTTTCTCCCCTAAGTTTAGCAAAATTTATTCATCTTACCATTTAACACAATATTATTTAATTATTACTTTTCACCATCATTATAAATTTCATAATTTATTTCCCAAACCACATATTCACTTTTATCAAACTGACATTACCTTATTTTTACCCCTCTCTCTACACACACACACACACACACATATATATATATATATTTCAATGAAAGAAATCAATCACCATAAAACCTTTGAAGACCAAATCCCTTATCTACCCAAATCCCTAACCTCACCATTAAATCAATATTATAAATTCATAATTTCCTTTTTAAATTTTACATTCACATCTCATCATCATATACTATAATTATATAATATTCTACAGACTTAATTAAATTCAACATTACACTCAATTAAATTAACTTCATTTTCCATCTTACCATCTAATATAATATTTTTATTTATCTTAAATTTCATAAGAAATGTGTAAGGTTTTCATTCCAATTTTAACTTTACATTCAAATCATTATCTATTTTTTTCAATCAAATCACTTTATATTTTACTATTAAATATGATATTACTATTTAATAT